>QRFJ01001897.1:0-216589 GCA_006176705.1 Cocos nucifera | reverse complement strand
CGATGGCAAAGGAAAGTGTTTCCATTGCAACAGCGACGGCCATTGGAAGCGGAACTGCCCTACTTACCTGGCCACCCTGAAGAACAAGAAGGAAGGTCCTTCTGGAGGTATGCTCGTTATTGAGTCTAACCTTACGGTTTCTTCTGCATCCAGTTGGGTGCTTGACTCTGGTTCTAGTGCTCATCTGTGCACTTCTATGCAGGGTCTTGAGGATAGCAGGAGGCTGAGGGATGGAGACATGATCCTACGCATCGGTAATGGAGCAAGAGTTGCTGCAGTAGCCGTGGGAACATACCCTCTTCGATTACCATCTGGTTTAGACTTAGTTTTAAAAGACTGTTATTATGTGCCTGCAGCTAGCAGGAATTTGATTTCTGTTTCATGCTTAGCACAAGAAGGTTATGTGATCACCTTCTTTAAGGACCATTGTAACATTCTTTATGAAAGAAATAAAATTGCAAATGGTTTCCTTGTTAATGGTCTTTATCAGTTGCATATTGATGTACCTGTTTTAACTATCGAGCAAAACGTGAATGCCAAACGACCTAGGGATAGTCCAAACGACAGATATCTATGGCACCTGAGATTAGGTCATATAGCAGAAGATAGGATTAACAAATTGGAGAAAAATGGGCTATTGAGTCCATTGACTTTTGAGTCATATCCAACTTGTGAATCTTGTCTTCAAGGCAAAATGACTAAACTCCCTTTTGTTGGACATGGGGAGAGGGCCACAGATCTCCTTGCCCTAGTACATACTGATGTGTGCGGCCCATTTGATGTGCCGGCTAGAGGCAATTTTGTCTACTTCATTACCTTTACCGATGATCTGTCTAGGTATGGGTATGTGTATCTTATGAGACACAAGTCTGAAGCTTTTGAAAAGTTCAAAGAATTCAGACATGAAGTAGAAAAACAAACTGGAAAACCCATTAAGGTTCTTCGATCAGATCGAGGAGGTGAATACCTTAGCCGGGAATTCCTAGACTATCTTAAGGAAAATGGCATAGTCTCTCAATGGACTCCACCAGGAACACCTCAACTCAACGGGGTTTCAGAACGGAGAAATCGGACTCTATTGGATATGGTTCGATCCATGATGAGCTTCACAGACCTCCCTGATTTTCTTTGGGGACATTCATTATTAACTTCAATCTATCTACTGAATAGGGTTCCCTCTAAAACCGTTCCTACCACACCGTATGAGATATGGCACGGTAAGAAACCAAGTCTGAGTCATCTCAGAATTTGGGGTTGTCCGGCTTATGTCAAAAGACAACAAGCGGACAAGTTAGAGTTTAGGTCCTTTAGAGCTCGATTCATAGGATATCCTAAAGAGTCATTAGGATACTATTTCTACATTCCAGAAGACCACAATGTGATTGTGAGTCGACATGCCATATTTCTTGAAAAATAGTTTATTCAAGATAGTGGCATTGGAAAGCAGATTAAGCTTGATGAGAAAGTCTCACAAGCAGAAACGAGCTAAGGACCAAGTGGAACCAAATCAGGTTGAGCCAATAAGAACACTACCTCCTCCACCTCGTAGATCGGAAAGAGTTTCCCGTCCCCCTGAAAGATACTTAGGTATTATTTCAGAGGACGTAGAGGAAATGTTCCTCATAGGTAATGGTGCTCATGGTGATGATCCCAAAACCTACAACGAGGCGATATCAGATATCGACTCCGAGAAATGGCTTGAGGCAATGAAGTCAGAAATTGACTCGATGCACTCAAACCAAGTCTGGACCTTGGTAGATCCACCAGAAGGTATAGTACCTATTGGGTGTAAATGGATCTTCAAGAGAAAGATTGGTGCAGATGGGAATGTGGAGACATTCAAGGCTAGACTGGTGGCAAAAGGTTATAGTCAACGTGAAGGCATTGACTATCAGGATACCTTTTCCCCGGTAGCTATGCTAAAATCCATCCGCACATTGCTTGCCGTTGCAGCCTATTTCGATTATGAAATATGGCAAATGGACGTGAAAACGGCATTCCTAAATGGATATCTTGAGGAAGATATCTATATGGAACAGCCGCTAGGTTTCACATCCAGTGATACTGATCACAAGGTTTGCAAGCTGCAAAGGTCCATATATGGACTTAAGCAAGCATCTCGGAGCTGGAACACTCGTTTCAATGATGTGATCAAAAAGTTTGGTTTCATCAAAAATGAAGAGGAACCATGTGTTTTCAAAAGGGTCAGTGGGAGCGCTGTTGTCTTCCTCGTATTGTACGTGGATGACATCCTCCTTATTGGGAATGATATTCCCATGTTGACATCAGTCAAGATGTGGTTGTCCAAGGAATTCTCCATGAAAGACCTAGGTGAAGCATCCTTTATTCTAGGAATTAAGGTCTATAGGGATAGACCGAATAGGATGCTAGGACTTTCACAGAAGATGTACATAGAGGAAGTACTAAAGAGGTTTAGTATGGAAAACTCTAAGAGGGGATTAATACCCTTCAGACATGGTATTCATCTTTCCAAGAAGATGTGCCCCAGCACACCTGAGGAAATAGAACGCATGAGCAAGATCCCTTATGCTTCTGCAATAGGGAGCCTCATGTATGCCATGCTATGTACACGACCTGATATAGCCCATGCTGTGAGTGTCACAAGCAGATATCAGTCAAATCCAGGTGAAGAACACTGGACTTCTGTGAAATGTATCCTTAAGTACTTGAGAAGAACTAAGGATATGATGTTGGTCTTTGGTAATGGAGAACTCCAAGTTCCAGGGATACACAGACTCGGACTTCATGTCCGATATAGATGATCGAAAGTCGACATCTGGCAGACTGTTTGTGCTGGAAGAGTTCCAAGCAAATGGTGATACCATCTCATCCGCGATTACCTTGAGAAAGGTTACGTTGAGGTCAAGAGAGTCAACTCCGCAGATAATGTGGCAGACCCACTTACAAAGCCGTTGGGCCAGCAGAAGATCGAAGCCCACCTTGAGAAGATGGGACTTAGACTTGTAGCCAATTGGCTTTAGGACAAGTGGGAGATTGTTAGATATATGTGCCCTAGAAGCCAGAATTGGCTGACACTTGTAATACACTTCTAGGGGCAAAATTATAATTTTGACTATAATTAATGAAATGGGTTATTTTCTATCACACATGTGTATTTAGTGTCTGTGATACATCCTTTGAGTTAATGGTAATGATAATTCATATTTTCAAGAGTTGAAAATTTAAGACATGAATAATCATTATTAACTCATAAACAGCTCCCGACCATAGGATCATCACGAGGATGGTGATTGATCCGGAAGGTTGGTGTACGATCGCTTCTCTTTAGTAGATGAGTCTTGAGTCTACGGTGTGGAGACACCGGAGCGAGAGTACAGGTACTCGTTAGAGAACGAGGGCACTGAGCGTGACCACCTCGAGTAGTCATTAGGGAGTCTACCTTCTCGTCAATGACTGACTCGATGCTGCAGTAGTGTGTCTGGTTCTTTGACCTGAGATGCATCGGCAGTTCACCTTGAGGGTGTTATAGTTTGACTACACCATTACTCGGTCTCCTAGCCATATGGAACCCTGAGGTGTATGTTGGCTATAGCATGTTCATTGTAGGAACTGGATTGCATCAAGATGGGATCTATCTACCTCGGTGGTAGAGGAGTAGCCCTATGATGATCATGAGAATCAAGTCCAGAAGCCCATGGCCATGGCAGAGTGAAATAATAGAAAGAGTTTCTATTTAGATTTTCACATTGGACTCGAATCGAATGATTACATCATATGACAGAGACTAGGGTTTGACGAGTTCACCTTAACCCTAATCTGATCGGGGCTCAAGATAGAAGAACTTAATCACACAGGTAGCTGCACCAAGAGGTTCGCATTCAGCTCTGATGGGTTGCCACCATATACTGCTAGGTGTCACTGGTGGATTTTGGGAGCAATTAGAATGATTTAGATGATCGATCATTCTAGCTGTTCGAATCAGAAGAGTTCTGATCCATCGAAAGGAGTTTCGATGATGTCTATGATAGAGATCATGACATATCCCATTACCATACAGAACTGAACCTAACTGGGTCACACAAACAAGGGTTTGAATCTGGTGATCATCAATTGAACTGATCTAGTTCAATTGATCTGAATGAGATTCAATTAGGTTCAAGGAAATCGTGCTAGCACTCGATTGAACCTAACGTTCTTCTTTTACTATCATAAATAAGTTGTCCTGACTGAGCCAAAGGAGTTTGTGCTCAATCAGAGGCCTTCATATGGTCTGACTGGAGGTTGTCCAAGTCAGAATAGGTTGTCTTATTTGTAAGACATTACCTGCCATTTTTGGTCACCTGCCATTTCTTGTTCTTTGACTTTGGTCAAAAGTCTACCTTTGACTGGTCAAACGTTGACCATTGACCCTTTGACTTTTGACCACATGTCATGCACCTATTGGAGAGCTGGTGGGGGCCTGTCCCCCTGCCAGAACCTGGCAAGGAGAAGGGCGCACGCCAAGGGTGGCGTGAGCCCAAGTAGGAGGCGCCTAGGAGTCCTTGTTGGACAAGGACTCCACCTCCCTTTTGGATTCCAATCAGAGTTCTACTAAGAATCCAGTTTGACTGGTCTTAGGCGCCCTCTAAGGAGGAATCCAGGGGTCTCTATTCCAACCAATCAGATTTAGATCTGATTTCAACAAAGGGTTGTGATTGGTTGAGAGGAAGAGGAGTTGGATCACAAGAGGTCTATAAATAAGACCCTGCGCCCAACCCTAATTCTAATGCAATTCAATTGAGAAACCCCACGCCCCAAGGCTGCCTCTCCCCTCCTTCTCCATGCCATAGTCTTCTTCTCCCCTTGCTCTCCACGTCCAAAAGGTGTTTTGGACTTTGGTTGGTGCGATTCAGATCAAGGAAAGGCGATCAAAAGCAAGAAGGCTGCGCTGCTGCAAAAGGACGACTGCAGATCTTCAAAAGAGTTTTGAAGATCCTCCAGATCAGATCCAGATCTGATTTTTGGAGGTGTGATAGAGAAGAAGAGGATCTCCAGATCCAACCCGAGTGGATACCGGTAGAGGCCAGGCGCTTGCGTGGCTAAGATCCAGAACCTTCCGCTGCAATCAGGATCATCTACAGGGTAATAGGATTACCCAAATCAGGTAAATTAAATTTGATTTAATTTATCTTATTTTATTTTATTTATTAAAATAATAAGAATCAGATCTGAAACATATCAAGATCTGATTGAGATCAAGAGAAAAATTTTTGAAATATATCTCTTGATCTAATCAGATCTGGACGAACCTGGATCGGGAAATCAGGATTTCCCTTTACTAGCCCATGCTGTGAGTGTCACAAGCAGATATCAGTCAAATCCAGGTGAAGAACACTGGACTTCTGTGAAATGTATCCTTAAGTACTTGAGAAGAACTAAGGATATGATGTTGGTCTTTGGTAACGGAGAACTCCAAGTCCAGGGATACACAGACTCGGATTTCATGTCCGATGTAGATGATCGAAAGTCGACATCTGGGAGTCTGTTTGTGTGCAATGGTGGTGCTGTCAGCTGGAAGAGTTTCAAGCAAACCATGATAGCAGATTCCACCATGGAAGCAGAATATATCGCTGCATCAGAGGCTGCGAAGGAAGCATTCTGGTATAAGAAGTTTGCTGCAGAAATTGGAGTAATGCCATCAGATGCCATTCCTCTATACTGCGACAACAATGGCGCCATAGCCCTTGCTAAGGAGCCGAGGTCTCACCAAAAATCCAAGCACATTGAGCGGCGATACCACCTCATCCGCGATTACCTCGAGAAGGATTACGTCGAGGTCAAGAGAGTCAACTCCACAGATAATGTGGCAGACCCACTTACAAAGCCGTTGGGCCAGCAGAAGATCGAAGCCCACCTTGAGAAGATGGGACTTAGACTTGTAGCCAATTGGCTTTAGGACAAGTGGGAGATTGTTAGATATATGTGCCCTAGAAGCCAGAATTGGCTGACACTTGTAATACACTTCTAGGGGCAAAATTATAATTTTGACTATAAATCAATAAAATGGGATTATTTTCTATCACATATGTGTATTTAGTGTCTGTGATACATCCTTTGAGTTAATGGTAATGATAATTCATATTTTCAAGAGTTGAAAATTTAAGACATGAATAATCATTATTAACTCATAAAATGCTCTGACCATAGGATCATCACGAGGATGGTGATTGATCCGGAAGGTTGGTGTACAATCGCTTCTCTTTAGTAGATGAGTCTTGAGTCTATGGTGTGGAGACACCGGAGCGAGAGTACAGGTACTCGTTAGAGAACGAGGGCACTGAGCGTGACCACCTCGAGTAGTCATTAGGAAGTCTACCTTCTCGTCAATGACTGACTCGATGCTGCAGTGGTGTGTCTGGTTCTTTGACCTGAGGTGCATCGGATAGTTCACCTTGAGGGTGTTATAGTTTGACTACACCATTACTCGGTCTCCTAGCCATATGGAACCCTGAGGTGTATGTTGGCTATAGCATGTTCATTGTAGGAACTGGATTGCATCAAGATGGAATCTATCTACCTCGGTGGTAGAGGAGCAGCCCTATGATGATCATGAGAATCAAGTCCAGAAGCCCATGGCCATGGCAGAGTGAAATAATAGAAAGAGTTTCTATTTAGATTTTCACATCGGACTTGAATCGAATGATTACATCATATGACAGAAACTAGGGTTTGACGAGTTCACCTTAACCCTAATCTGATCGGGGCTCAAGATAGAAGAACTTAATCACACAGGTAGCTGCACCAAGAGGTTCGCATTCAGCTCTGATGGGTTGCCACCATATACTGCTAGGTGTCACTGGTGGATTTTGGGAGCAATTAGAATGATTTAGATGATCGATCATTCTAGCTGTTCGAATCAGAAGAGTTCTGATCCATCGAAAGGAGTTTCGATGATGTCGATGATAGAGATCATGACATATCCCATTACCATACAGAACTGAACCTAACTGGGTCACACAAACAAGGGTTTGAATCTGGTGATCATCAATTGAACTGATCCAGTTCAATTGATCTGAATGAGATTCAATTAGGTTCAAGAAAATCGTGCTAGCACTCGATTGAACCTAACGTTCTTCTTTTACTATCATAAATAGTTGTCCTGACTGAGCCAAAGGAGTTTGTGCTCAATCAGAGGCCTTCACTTGGTCTGACTGGAGTTGTCCAGGTCAGAAAAGGGTTGTCTTATTTTGTAAGACAATACCTGCCATTTTTGGTCACCTGCCATTTCTCGTCCTTTGACTTTGGTCAAAAGTTGACCTTTGACTGGTCAAATGTTGACCATTGACACTTTGACTTTTGTCCACGTGTCATGCACCTATTGGAGAGCTGGTGGGGGCATGTCCCCCTGCCAGAACCTGGCAAGGAGGAGGGCGCACGCCACCCTTGGCGTGTGCCCAAGCTGGAGGCGCCCAGGAGTCCCTGTTGGATAGGGACTCCATCTCCTTTTTGGATTCCGATTAGAGTTCTCCTAAGAACCAACTTTGACTGGTCTTAGGTGCCATCTAAGGAGGAATCCAAGGGACTCTATTCCCACCAATCAGATTTAGATCTGATTTCACAAAGGGTTGTGATTGGTTGGGAAGAAGAGGAGTTGGATCACGCATAGTCTATAAATAAGACCCTGCGCCCAACTCAAAGAGTAAATGAAAATTCTCCATGCCCCAAGGCTGCCTCTCCTCTCCTCCTCCATGCCAAGTCCATCTTCTCCCTCTCCTCTCCATGTCCAAAGGAGTTTTGGGATCTTAGTTGGTGCAATCCAGATGAGAGAAAGGTGACAAAAAGCTAGAAGGTTGCGCTGCTGGAAAGGACAACTGCTGATCTTCGAAAGATGTTTTGAAGATCCTCCAGATCAGATCCAGATCTAATTTTTGGAGATGTGATAGAGAAGAAGAGGATCTCTAGATCCAGTCCGAGTGGATATCGGTAGAGGCCAGGCACTTACGTGGCTAGATTCAGAATCTTCTACTACTTACAGGATCATCAATGGGTAATAGGATTACCCTACATCAAGATAAATTCAATTTGATTTAATTTATTTAGATTTTATTTTTTATTAGAATAATAAAGATCAGATCTGAAATATCCCAGATCTAATTAGAATCAAAGAAAAAAATTTTGAAATATATCTCTTGATCCGATCAGATCTGAATGAACCTGGTCCGAAAAATCAGAATTTCCTTTCACCTAAGGCTAGGTCATATAGTAGAAGATAAGGTTAACAAATTGGAGAAAATTGGACTATTGAGTTCATTGACTTCCGAATCATATCTAATGTGTGATTCATGTCTTCATGGCAAAATGACTAAGCTTCCTTTTGTAGGACATGAGGAAAGGGCCACAGATCTACTAGCCCTAGTACATACTGATGTGTGCGGCCCATTTGATGTCCCAACTAGAGGCAACTTTGATTACTTCATAACCTTAACCAATGATTTATCTCGGTATGGATATGCGTATCTTATAAGATACAAGTCTGAAGCCTTTGAAAAGTTCAAAGAATGCAGACATGAAGTCGAAAAGCAAACTGAAAAACTCGTTAAGATTCTTCAATCAGATCAAGGAGGTGAATACCTTAATCGAGAATTCCTGGACTATCTCAAGCAAAATGGCATAGTCTCTCAATGGACTCCATCTGGAACACCTCAACTCAATGGAGTATTAGAATGAAGGAATTGGATCCTATTAGATATGGTACAATTCATGATGAGCTTTACAGACCTTTCTAATTTTTTTTGGAGACATAGTCTGCTAACTGCTATATATTTACTGAATCAGATTCTCTCTAAAATCAATTCTACTACACCGTATGAGATATGGCATGGTAAGAAACTAAGTCTGAGTCATCTCAGAATTTGGGATTGTCCGGCTCATATCAAAAGATAATAAGCGGACAAGTTAGACTATAGGTCCTTTAGAGCTTGATTTATAGGATATCCTAAAGAATCATTAGGATATTATTTCTACATTCCAGAAGACCACAATGTGATTGTGAGTCAGCATGCCATTTTTCTTGAAAAATAGTTTATTCAAGATAGCGGCATTGGAAAGCAGATCAAGCTCAAGGAGAAAGTCTCATAAGAGCAATGAGCTAAGGACCCCATGGAACTAAATCAGATTGAGCCAACATAATGACTACCTCCTCCACCTCGTAGATCCAAAAGAATTTCTCATCCTCCTGAGAGGTACTTAGATACTATATCAGAAGAAGTAGAGAAAATGTTCCTCGTAGGTAATGGGGTTCATGGTGATGATCCCAAGATCTATCACGAGATGATATCAGATATTGACTCCGAGAAATTGTTAGAGGCAATAAAGTAAGAAATTGACTCAATGCAATCAAACCAAGTCTGGACCTTGGTAGATCCACTAGAAGGTATAGTACCTATTGGGTGTAAATAGATCCACAAGAGAAGGATTGGTGTAGATGGGAATGTGAAGACATTCAAAGCTAGATTAGTGGCAAAAGGGTATAGTCAGCATGAAGGCATTGACTATCAGGACACCTTTTCTTCAGTAGCTATGCTAAAATCCATCTGCACATTGCTTGCTATTGTAGCTTATTTCGATTATGAGATATGGCAAATGAACGTGAAAACAACATTCTTAAATGGATACCTTAAGGAAGATATCTATATGGAATAGCCGCGAGGTTTCACATCCAGTGATACTGATCACAAAGTATGCAAGCTGCAAAGGTCCATATATGGACTTAAGCAAGCATCTCGAAGCTGGAATACTCATTTTAATGATGTGATCAAATTATTTAATTTCATCAAAAATGAGGAGGAACCATGTATTTTCAAAAAGGTCAGTGGGAGCGCTATTATCTTCCTCGTATTGTACGTGGATGATATCCTCCTTATTAAGAATGATATTTCCATGTTGACCATAGTTAAAATATGGTTATCTAAAGAATTCTCCATGAAAGACCTAGGAGAAGCATCCTTTATTCTAGGAATTAAGGTCTATAGAGATAGACCGAATAGGATGCTAGGTCTTTCACAGAAGATGTACATAGAGGAAGTGCTAAAGAGGTTTAGCATGGAAAACTCTAAGAGGGGATTGGTATCCTTCAGACATGGCATTCATCTCTCCAAGAAGATGTGTCCCAGCACACCTGAGGAGATTGAACGCATGAGCAAGATCCCTTCTACTTCAGCAATAGGGAGCCTCATGTATGCCATATTATGTATACGACCTAATATAGCCCATGCTGTGAGTGTCACGAGCAGATATCAGTCAAATTTAGGTGAAGAATACTGCACTTCTGTGAAATGTATCCCTAAGTACTTATGAAGAACTAAGGATATGTTGTTGGTTTTTGGTAATGGAAAACTCCAAGTCCAGGGGTATATAGACTCGGATTTTATGTCCGATATAGATGATCGAAAGTCGACATCTGGGAGTCTATTTATGTGTAATGATGGTGGTGTCAGTTGAAATAGTTCCAAGAAGACAGTGATAGCAGATTTCACTATGGAAGTACAATACATCGCTGCATCAAAAGCTATGAAAGAGGCATTCTGGTATAAGAAATTCACCATAGAGATTGGAGTGATGCAATCGGATGCCATTTCTCTATACTGTGACATAATGGTGCCATAGCCCTTGCTAAGGAGCCGAGGTCTCACCAAAAATTCAAGCATATCGAGCAGCGATACCACCTCATCCGCGATTACCTCGAGAAAGGTTACGTTAAGGTCAAGAGAGTCGACTCTACATACAATGCGATAGACCCACTCATAAAGCCATTGGGCCAGCAGAAGATCGAAGCCCACCTTGAGAAGATGGGACTTAGATTTGTAGCCAATTGCTTTAGGTCAAGTTGGAGTTTGTTAGATATGTGTACCCTAGAAGCCAGATTGGCTGACACTTGTAATACACTTCTAAGGGTAAAATTATAATTTTAACTATCAATAATAAAATGGATTATTTTCTATCGCAATGTGTATTTGAAAGTGTTTGTGATACATCCCTTAAGTTAATGGTAATGATAGTTCATATTTTCAAGAGTTGAAAATTTAAGATATGAATTTTCATTATTAACTAATAAAATGCTCCGGACCGTAGGATCATCTTGAGGATGATGATTGATCTAGAAAGTTGGTGTACGATTGCTTCTTTAGGATAGATGAGTCTTGAGTCTACGATGTAGAAACACCAAAATGAGAGTATAAATACTCGTTAGAGAATGAGGGCACTGAAAGTGACCACCTCAAGTAGTCATGAGGAAGTCTACCTTCTTGTCGATGACTAGCTCGAAGCTGCAGTAGTGTGTCTGGTTCTTTGACCTAAGGTGCATCGGTAGTTCATCTTAAGGGTGTTATAGTTTTACTACACCATAACTCAATCTCCTAGCCATTCGATATCTTGAGGTGTATGTTGGCTATAGCATATTCATTGTAGGAATTGGATCGCACTAATAAGGGATCTGTCTACCTTGGTAAATGAGGAGTAGTCCTATGATGATCATGAGAATCAAGTCCATAAGCCCATGGCCATGGTAGAGTGAAATAATAGAAAGATTTTTTATTAGGGTTTTCACATTGGACTTGAATCGAATGATTAATTCATATGATAGATATTAGGATTTGATGAGATCACCGTAACCCTAATACGGTCAAGGCTCAAGATAGAGAAACTTAATCACATAGGTAACTACACTGAGAGGTTCATTTTCAATTCTAATGGGTTGCCACCATATGCTGCTAGGTATCACTGGTGGATTTTGGATGCAATTAGAATGATTTGGATGATCGATCATACTAGTTGTCTGAATCAGAAAAGTTCTGATCCATCGGAAGGTATTTCGATGATGTCGATGATAGAGATCGCGGCATATCCCATTACCATACGAAACTGAATCTAACTGGATCATTCAAACAAGGGTTTGGATATGGATATTATCAATTGGAGTAACCCAGTTGAATTCATTTGAATAAGATTCAATTAGGTTCAAGAAAATCATGCTAGCATACGATTGAGCCTAATGTTCTCCTTTAACAATCATTAAAGCTTGTCTCGACTGAGCCAAATATGTTTGGACTCACTCAGAAACCTTTACTTGGTTTGACTGGAGCTTGTCCATGTCAAAAAATGGTTGTCTTAATTTATGAGATAAATTTTGAGATAACACCTGCCATTTTCCGTCATTTGCTAAATCTTGTCTTTGGACTTCGGTCAAATATTAACCTTTGACACTTAAACATCTGCCCATGTGTCATGCACCCATAGGAGAGAACTTTGATCCTTGTCCCCTTGCTAAAAGGTAGAGAGACAAAGGGCACATGCTTAGGGAGGCATGTGCCCCATGTGGATAAGGATTGGAGTCTCATATAGATGGGACTCCAGTTGCTTTAGGGAATCAAACTTGATGGCGCCAAAGAGTCTTGTTTGACCTAGTCTTGGCACCATCTAAGGAGAATTTTGAAGGACTCTAATCTAATTAGATCAGATGATGTCATCTCATCAATCAAATTTAGATCTGATTGTACAAAGGACCGTGATTGGCCAGGATGATGTGGCACTGCATGGCGCAGTAGGGTCTATAAAAACCCTGTATGTGCCTAGATTGAAAGAGCTTTTGCCTTAGCCCATGCCACATAGCCCCTCTCCCTCCTTCTCTATGCCGCCCTCTAGTCCTCTCTCTCCTCTCCACACTCAAGAGGATTTGGGCATGAGTTAGGTGCGATCCAAGCAAGTGAAAGATGATAGGAAAGAAAGAAGGCAGCACTACTGCAAGAGACAATGGATGATCTTCAAAAGTTATTTTGAAGATCTTCAAGATCAGATCTAGACTTAATTTTTGGAGGATAGATTGAGAAGGAGAAGATCTTCAGATCTTGCCTGAGTGGATATCAATAGAAGCCAAGTGCTTGCGTGGCTACATCCAAAACCTCAAGCAATCATCGGGATCATCATAGGATAATAGGATTACCTATAATAAAGGTATAATTAAATTAGATTTAATTTTATTTTATTTTTCTTTTATCAGATCAATAAAATTAGATCTAAAGAGTCTCAGATCTAATTAGAATCTTAGAGAAAAATTTTTGAAATATCCCTCTTGATCCAATCAGATCTTAATGAACCTGACCCAGGAAAATAGGATTTTTCCCTTCACCTTAATGGGTTTTCTGATTTGTTTTTCTACTTCATGTCTGAATTCTTTGAGCTTTTTAAAAGCTTCAAATTTATGTTCCATCAAATACACATACCCATACCGAGATAATTCATCGGTGAAGATAATGAAGTAGACATAGCTGCCTCTAACCAGCACATCCAATTGGCTGCACACATCAGTATGTACTAGGGCAAGTAGTTCTGTGGCCCTTTTCCTATGTCCTACAAAAGAAAGCTTGGTCATTTTGCCATGAAGGCATGATTCACAAATCAGATATGACTCGAAAGTCAACGGACTCAATAGTCTAGATTTCTCCAATTTGTTAATCCTATCTTCCGCTATATTACCTAGCCTAAGATGCCATAGATGCCTACCGTTTAGACTATCCTTTGGTCATTTTGATCCTATGGCATTCACGTGTTGTTCGATATTGAAAATAAAAACATAAATATGTAACTGATAGAGACCATTTATAAGGTAATCACTTACAATTTTATTTTTTTCATAAAGAATATTAAAATGGTCCTTAAGAAAACTAATTACATAGCCTTTCTGTGCTAAACATGAAATAGAAATTAAATTTTTGCTTACTGCTGACACATAAAAATAGTCTCTAAGAACTAAATCTAATCCTAATGGTAATCACAGAGGATAGGTTTCCATGGCCACTGTAGCAACTTTTGCTCAATTTTTGACATGTAGGATCATCTCACCATCCCTCGGCCTCCTGCTATCCTCAAGACCCTGCATAGAACTACAAAGTGAGCACTAGAACTAGAGTCAAACATCCAACTAGATGCAGAAGAAACCATAAGGTTAGATTTTATAAAGAGCATACCTTCAGAAGGACCTACCTCCTTCTTGTTCTTCAGGCTGGTCAGATATAAGGGCAGTTCCGCTTTCAATGACCATCTATGTTGCAATGAAAATATTTTCCTTTGTCAGCAGACTTCTTCTTTGGCTCTGCCTTCTTCTTCTTCCCACCATCCATCTTCAGCTTCTTCATGAACTTCTTCTTCTTTCTAAAAGATTTTCTCTTGGAAAAAGTTTGCTCCACAGCAAGTACTGAGCCTTTCGAACCATTCATAGAAAGCTCAGCAATAACTAGCATATTCATAAGTTCTGCCAGAGTATTCTGTAGTTTATGTATATGGTAGTTCATGATGAAATGTCCATATACATCAGTAAAGGATTGTAGAATTATATCAATCTACAAATGCTTGTCCAACTTGACATCGAGCTTCTCAAGCTCTTCTAAGTTTTGATCATCATCAGATAATGATCTTGGACCGACTATCCATCATGCATTTGAGCCTTAAAAAGTCTTCTAGCGACTTGATATTTGGCTATGCAACTTTGTTCACCAAACAACTCTTGTAGGTGAGCCAACATTTGATAGCTTATCGTAATGTGTTCATGTGGGCGCTGGAGCTCATCAGACATCGAGCCCAATATATAATACCTAACTTTTTTATCATCATCCATCCACTTCTCTAGAGTCGCTCTCTGATCAGTGGATGGATGGGCTGGTAAAGTGGGAGGGTCCTGTTCCAACACATGAGTCAACTTCTTGGAACCCAAAATAATTTTGAAGTTCTGTAGCCAATCTTTGAAGTTGGGCTTGGTCAGTCTATGAGTGTCCAGGATATGGGCTAGTTGGTTGGATGCAGATATTTTCCTATAGAGAGTCAAAGTTTCTAGTTAGATTTTATAATTAGACTTAATCAATTTATTTAAAAATTTTATTTTTTTAAATAAATTAGGCTCTCAATATTTTACTACACTCCTTGGGAAGAGATGCAAAAATCTTTGCGATCAACTAATTTTTAGTGGGTGGTGCGGTCCCACTGACTGGCTCACCACCTCACCTAATAGTTATTAGTGATGGATCAATCGATGAGTGGACAACTCTTATCCAATGATTATCTAATCATGGTGCACCTAATCCTAATCTCTAGTTCATGAATCTCACCGTGTCTGGAATATTGATCCACTCCTTAGTTATGTCAGACCCACCATATGCATGAATTGAATTTTTGATTGGGTCATACACCATATCTGAAATATTGAGTCCAATCCATCCTCCAACCCATAGCATCCAATGCCTAATAGATATGGTTGCATCTTTTCGATGCAACTGAACCATTATAACCAGTCGAGAATAATCAATCTCGGAAGGGCCCGCACATCTATAATAGTGGAAGACCAATTGACTTAATCTTTTCTTAGGAAGATTCAATTTAGGTCTCTTAGACTTGACTCAGTCATAACGGTTATGACAAGCCTAGTGGCATGGGTTAGCTCAAACTGTTAGCCACCTCAAATTAGAACTGAATTGATACAAATGGCCAGGTAAGTGAGATCGGTGGAAGGGATATGCCATTAACTTGGTAAGAATGCATTCAGATCGAGTAGCTCCTAATTAAAAATCAATCGATCGTATCTTCCAAACTTATCTTAGACACTAAATTATCGAATCAGAACTAATCGAGTTAACCTACAATCCAGGCTCGAACCATGGAGCCAAATTAGGTCTTAATTGGATCGATCACATGTGGCTATGAGTCGACCTTGACCCAGACTTACAACTATTAGGTTGGTCAATTCTAAGTACTCTTGATCCCACCTAACCAACTCTTGATTCGATTTGATCAACCGCTAGACCTAATTCAGCTATCCAAGCCCAAACCCAATTTTATGAAAATATCTTAGATCTAAAAATTTTTAATTTTAGACCTAATTAGTTTCATAATCTTAATTCATAATTACGTTTGGATTCATAAACAAAAAATATGTATCAAAATTATAGGATTTCAGGATCTAGGGTTTTGTAGAAAATAAGTTCTAATTTTTGATTAAGGACAAACGCGCAGCATCCCTACACGGCATAAGAACATCTCATTGAATCGAAGGAGAGGGCCTTTAAATCCTACTTTATTCTTATGACCGAACGATCAAGGGGAATGCCTTAATCAGAAATATAATTGAAACTACAAAACTAGTTAGATCTAGATCATATATAACTTATATAATTAATGATCTAACTAATACATGCTTTGCATACATCTCATGTATCATCACTAAATTAAACATGCATGTCTTTTAGATCTAAAATATCATATATAACATCTAAAAAATAGATTTAAATTTGATCATATCAAAATAAAACTATTTTAGATAATTTGTAGAACTATTCTACAACTAGTCTAAACATGTATCTTTCCATATCATATATGAATAAATCAAAAATAAAACTTTATTTTCTATTTTTTAGATCTGATTACAATAATTATAATATTAAAAAAATAAAAATTAAATAGATCTAAAATTATATTTAATCAAATTAATAACATGATCATACAAGACTATACATAGAACTATTTTATTCCCAATTTAGTCATGCATCTCATACATATTAGATCTAAATGATTTAATTTTAATTTTTTGATTTTAAATCTAATCACATCTGATGTGACATCTAAAAATTTTTAATATCAGATAAAAAAATTAAAAAAAAATTAATCTAAAATATATTCGAAGAACTTCAACTAGTAAAATCAGATCTAAAATAGATCCGAAGAACTGCAACCTAGTTCTGATACCAGTTGAAGGAAAAACCTATTTTTTCGGCACAGGATTATTCAGATCTAATTGGATCTGAAAAAATATTTCAAAAAAAAAATTTAAATTCTAATTAGATTTGAGACTTCTCGAATCTGATCATAGAGATCGGATATTAAATGTTAAAAATAAAATTAAATCAGATTTAATTTTAAGTATCTGATTTGGTAATCTAATTATCCTATGATGATCCTGTTGATTCTTGAGATTCTGGAAGGAGCCACACATGCGCCTGGCCTCTACCAATATCCACTCAAGCAGGATCTGAATGTTTTCTTCTCATAAATCTCTCCTTCAAAAATTAGATCTGGATCTGATTTGAAAAGCCTTCAAAATGACTTTTGAGGGCAGCCTTTTTCTCTCACGAATACCATCACGTAGATGCTGAATCTTGTGCCAAAAATCATGAACCTTCAACTCAAATTTGTGCCTAAATTTTTATACATGTAGAAGAGTGGGAGAGAGAGGATAGAGGGGGTGTGGATATCAGAGGAAAGGCTCCTTTGGGTGTGGAAAAAATAAATTTTATTGAGGGAATTTCATGAGAAGAGTTCTTATAGTAGACATAATGCCATAAAGAGTCCCTTTTTTATCAAAAACCTTATTAATTTGACCATTGGGACTCCTAAACCTAACATCCATAAAAAACCCCAAATCCCATCTATTTTTGATGCCAAAAATTCATCTGGAAGGTGGCAGCATGAAAGGATAAGGAAGAGTCCATGTGCATATAGGACTCTTCCCTCAAGAGTTTGATCCAAATCAAGCTCAATCAAAACATAGTCTAGGCACCTCTAAAAATCATGAAATTTTTCACACCCAAATTACAACTCGTTCTCTAGCATATATCTAAAAATTAGAGCAAAATTATTTCTAAACAAATTTCTAAAATTATCTGATCATATGATCCTCAATTCTCTCAATTGGGTCAACTATTGACCCTAGTCCAATTACACTAGGAATGAATTTAATTTTCATAATTAATCTAACCTGGATCTACTCTAGTCAGATGAAAATAAACCCATTCAATATATAGGAATGAGTCAAATCAAATTCAACTCAGTTGCAATGAATCAAAAAGATTATAGAAGGAGAAAGTCAGGCTCAATCGTATGCTAGCATGATTACCTTGAACCTGATTGGATCTAATCCAAATCAATCAAACTAGGTTAGCTCAATTGATGACATCCAAATCTAAACTCTTATTTGTATGATCCAATTAGATTTCATTTTGTATGGTAATGACACATGTCATGATCTCCATTATCGATATCATCGAAACACCTTTTGATGGATCAAAACTTTTCTAATTCATACAATTAGAATGATCGATCATCAAAATCATTCTAATTAATCCCAAAATCAAATAAAGATAGCTAGCAGTAAATAGTGGCAACCCATCTAAACTAAAAGTGAATCTCTCGGTGCAGCTACTGAAGGAAAATCCAGATTTTTTGGATCAGGTTCGTTTAGATCTGATCAGATCAAGAGAGATATTTCAAAAATTTCTCTCAAGCATCCATATCAAATCTGAGATATTTCAGATCTAATTTTATAGATCTAATAAATAAAAATAAATTAAATCTAATTTAATTTATACCTTGATGTGGGTAATCCGATTATCCTTTGATGATCCTACTGATTGCCTGAGGTTCTGGATCTAGGCACACAAGCGCCTGGCCTCTACCGGTATCCACTCAAACTAGATCTAGAGATCTTCTCCTTCTTTATCACCTCTCCAAAAATTAGATTTGGATCTAATTTGGAGGATCTTCAAAACTTCTTCTGAAGATCAGCAGTCATCTCTGCAGCACTACTACCTTCTTCCTTTCTCGTCAGCCTTTTCTTGCCTAGATCACACCAAACTGAAGTCCAACTTTCCTTGGGTGTGAGAGGAGAGAGAGGATCAGAAGATGGCATGGAGGAGGGAGAGGGGCAGCCTTGGGGTGTGGGCTAAGAGGGGACACGCTTGAATTTGGATGTAGATAGGGTTTATTTATAGATCCTGCTACACCATGCATTGCCACATGATCTCGGCCAATCGCATTACTTCGTGCAATCAGATCTGAATCTGATTGGTAGGATGACATCACCTGATCCAATTAGATGAGAGCCCTATAAATTCATCCTTAGATGGTGCCTAAGACTGGTCAAAGTCTATAGGTAAGGGTCACCTAAGTTGAATTCAAGAAGCAACCTGGAGTCCCATCCGTATGGGACTCCAAGCCTACCTATCCATGGGTGCATGCCATCCTAGGCATGTGCCCCCTACTTTCCAAATTCAAGTAAGGGGACAAGCCCCTATCTGCTCTCTAATAAGTGCATGACACATGGGCAGATGTCCATGGGTGAAAGGTTAACGTTTGACTAAAGTTAAATGACAGGAATTAGCAGGTGATCGAAAATGGTAGGTGTTGTCTTAAATTTATCTCATAAATTAAGACAATCCTTTTCTAACTTGGATAAGCTCTAGTCAGACCAAGTAAAGGTACTAAGTGAGCACAAATACATTAGGCTCAGTCGAGACAACTTTTAATGATAATAAAAGGAGAACATTAGGTTCAATCGTGTGCTAGCACGATTTTCTTGAACCTAATTGAATCTAATTCAAATCAATTGAACTAGATTAGTCCAATTGATGATATCCAGATCCAAGCCATTGTTTGTGTGATCCAGTTAGGTTCAGTTCTGCATGGTAATGGGATAAGTCATGATCTTCATTATCGATATCATCGAAACTCCTTTCAATGGATCAGAACTCTTTTAATTCAGACAACTGAAATGATCGATCATCTAAATCATTCTAATTACTCCCAAAATCCGCCAGTAACACCTAGCAATATATGTTGGCAATCCATTAAAACTGAAAATGAACCTCTTGGTGTAGCTACTTGTGTGATCAAGTTCTTCTATCTTGAGTCCCGATCAAATTAGGGTTAAGGTGAACTCATCAAACCCTAATTTCTATCATATGATTTAATCATTCGATTCAAGTTCGATGTGAAAATCTTAATAGAAACTCTTTCTATTATTTCACTCTCTACCATAGCCATTGACTTATGGACTTGATTCTCATGATCATCATAGGGCTGCTCCTCATCCACCAAGGTAGATAGATTTCCTCTTGGTGCAATCCAATTTCTACAATGAACATGCTATAGCCAACATACACCTCAGAGTTTCGAATGGCTAGGAGATCGAGTCATGGTGTAGTCAAACTATAACACCCTTAAGGTGAACTACCGATGCATCTTAGGTTAAAAAACTAGACACACTATTGCAGTTTTGAGTCAGTCATCGACAAGAAGGTAGACTTTCTTATGACTACTCGTGGTGGTCATGCTCAGTGCCCTCGTTCTCTAACGAGTATCTATACTCTCGCTCCGATGTCTCTACACCGTAGGCTCAAGACTTATCTACTATAAAGAAGAGATTGTACACTAACTTTCTAGATCAATCACCATCCTCATGATGATCCTATGATCAGGAGCATTTTATGAGTTAATAAATGAAAATTCATGTCTTAAATTTTCAACTTTTGAAAATATGAATTATCGTTACCATTAACTCAAGGGATGTATCAAAAACACTAAATATACATTTATGATAGAAAATAACCCATTTTATTTTTTTATAGTCAAAATTATAATTTTGCCCCTAGAAGTGTATTACAAGTGTCAGCCAATTCTGGCTTCTAGGGAACACATATCTAACAAACTCCAACATGACCTAAAGCAAATTGGCTACAAATATAATTCCCATCTTCTCAAGTCTGATGTGAAAATATTAAAAGAAACTCTTTCTATTATTTCACTCTCTGCCATGGCCATGGGCTTATGGACTTGATTCTCATGATCATCATAGGGCTGCTCCTTATCCACCGAGGTAGATAGATTCTCTCTTGGTGCAATCCAATTCTTACAATGATCATGCTATAGCCAACATACACCTCAGGATTCTAAATGGCTAGAAGATCAAGTCATGGTATAGTCAAACTATAACACTCTCATGGTGAACTATCGATGCACCTCAGATCAAAGAATCAGACATACCACTACAGCTTCGAGTCAGTAATCGACGAGAAGGTAGACTTTCTTATGACTACTCACGGTGGTCACACTCAATACCCTCATTCTCTAATGAATATCTGTACTCTCGCTCTGATGTCTCTACATCATAGACTCAAGACTCATCTATTGTAAAAAAGTGATTGTACACTAACCTTCCAGATCAATCACCATCCTCATGATGATCCTACGGTCAGGAGCATTTTATGAGTTAATAAATAAAAATTCATATCTTAAATTTTCAACTCTTAAAAATATGAATTATCATTACCATTAACTCAAGAGATGTATCACAGACACTAAATACACATTTATGATAGAAAATAACTGAGTTTATTTTTTTATAGTCAAAATTATAATTTTGCCCCTAGGAGTGTATTACAGGTGTCAGCCAATTCTGGCTTCTAGGGCACACATATCTAACAGTTATCTGTGTGATTGTGTTCTTCTATCTTGAGCTCCAATAGGATTAGGCTTAAGGTGAACTCGTCAAACCCAATATCCATCATATGAATTAATCATTTGATTCGAGTCCTATGTGAAACCCTTTATAGAAACTCTTTCTATCATCTTCACTTTGCCATAGCCATGAGCTTATGGATTTGATTCTCATAATCATCATAGGGCTACTCCTAATCTACCAAGGTAGATAGATCCTTTATTGGTGTAATACAATTCCTATAATGAACGTACTATAGCCAACATACACCTCAGGATTTTGAATGGCTAGGAGATCGAGTTATGGTGTAGTCAAACTACAACACCCTCAAGGTGAATTCTTGATGCACCTCAGGTCAAAGAATCAGACACACTATTGCAACATCGAACCAGCCATCGATGAGAAGGTAGACTTCCTTATGAATGCTCGAGGTGGTCACGCTTAGTGCCCTCATTCTCTAATGAGTACCTGTACTCTCACTCCGATGTCTCCACACTGTAGACTCAAGACTCATTTACTCAAAAAAAGTGATGGCACACCAACCTTCCGAATCAATCACCATCCTCATGATGATCCTACGATCGAAAGCAGTTTATGAGTTAATTATGAAAATTCATATCTTAAATTTTTAACTCTTTAAAAATATGAATTATCATTATCATTAACTCAAAGGATGTATCACATACAATTTAAATACACACTGTGAGAGAAAATAAATTTTTTATTAATTTATAGTTCAAATTATAAAATTATCCTTAGAAGTGTATTACAAGTGTTAGCTAATCTAGCTTTTAGGGCACACATCTAATAATTATCTGAAGGAGCTTGGAGTAGCTGCATAGCCACGGCCATGAAATTTGAAAAATCTACAAATGTATTATCAGTAATTACATCTCAATAAAATTTTCTTTCCTTAATATCCTCATCTTTGGTACAAAATTATGTGATGGCAGAAAATTATACAAAATAAAATTGAAGGCCTCCGATTCTTAAATAGGAGGTAAAGGGGAGAGGCCTTTTCAACAATCCTTTTATGCCCCAACGATCTTGTTAGGAATAAAAGGAGAACCTCGTTCTAATAAGAAAAAAAGCTAACTCTATCAAAAATAGGAGGAGAATCTCGTCCTGATAGGAGGACAAAGTGAGAGGCCCTTTCAATGGTCCTTTTGTATCCCAATGATCTTATTAAGAACAAGAGGAGAACCTCATCCTAACAAGAATAAAAAGTCAATCCTGTCAGGTATAGGAGGATCTCATCCGAATAGGGGGACAAGAGGAGAGGATCTTTCAACGATCCTTTTGTGCCCCAATGATCTTGTTAAGAATGGAAGGAGAACCTCATCCAAACAAGAAAAAAGCCAAATCCATCAAGAACTGGAGGAGGACCTTATTTTAACAAGAGGACAAGGGGAGATGCCCTTTTAATGATACTTTTGTGCCCCAATGATCTTGTTAAGAATAGAAGGAGAACCTCATCCTAATAAGAGAAAAAGGCAATCCCATCCAAAATAAGCAGAGGACTTCGTCCTGATAGGAGGACAAGGGTAGAGGCTCTTTCGACGACTCTTTTGTACTCCAATGATCCTGTTAGAAATAGAAGGAGAATCTCATCCCAATAAGAAAAAAAGTCAATCCCATCAGAAATAGGAGGAGGCCCTTGTCCTGATAGGAGGACAAAAAGAGAGGCTCTTTCAATGATCCTTTTATGTCCTAATGATCTTGTTAGGAATAGGAGAAGAACCTCATCCTAACAAGAAAAAAAAGCCAACCTCGTCAAAAATAGGAGGAGGATCTCATTCTGCTAGGGGGGACAAGGAGAGAGGCCCTTTCAATGATCCTTTCATGCCCCAATGACCTTTTTAGGAACATGAGGAGAACCTCATCCTAACAAGAAGAAAAAGCCAAACGTGTCAGGAATAGGAGGAGGATCTAGTCTTGACATAGATAAAAGGAGAGAGGCTCTTTCAACAGCCTTCTTATATACTAATTATCTTGTTAGGAATAGAAGGAGAACCTCATCCTAACAAGAATAGGAGCCAACTATATCAGAAATAGGAGGAGAATCTCATCCTAGCATGAACGAAAGCTACTCAGTATAGAGATTTTATCTAAGCAAAAGTTGTAATTGATTGCACAAAAGCTGAAAAATCTTGCATTGTTAGAAATTGAAAGCTTTTAATTTCGAGAATTGAAAGATATGGGGACAATGGCATAAAGCATGATGACCCTTGTTTATAAATAATGGGAAAATATATTCAAGATATGGAGTGAAAATCTCAAAATGATATTGATAAACAAAGAAGAAGAAAAGAAATTAATAAGGACAAAGCAAGAAACTCCACGCAAAGATAGCTAGAAGAAATATCCTTTCATTAAGATCAAAAGAGTTCATTAAATAGGACGTCAAGTCCGATTATAGAAAAAAAGGGAAAAGCAATCAAAGTCTTAATCAATATTGGACTTCGGACTGCCTGCACCGATCAATATTTGGGATAACTTCAAGTCTTTAACCTTTTCTTTGAGCTCCCGCTGAGCATCTAAGCTTTCACTTAATAATTTCTAATGCCTTCGGGAGTCATCTTCAACTTCTCTCAGCCTCCTTAGTATGGCTGGCTCGACCTCGGCATCTTTGGTAGCATCCTTTTGATAGGCCATCTTGATCCTTAGTTGTTGGAGTTTAGTCGATTCTTTTGCATGTATCTCAGATAGGCTCTATAAGGTACTCCTCAAGGATAGAACCTCCTTCGAGTTCCCGCTCGAGCTAGCCTGAGCCCCTTCGAATAACTATCACAAAAGTTGAGCGATCTCATCATCAGCCCTTCGAAGCTTTCCCTTGAGGTCGGCAACTTAGCCGCATCAATCACGTCAATATCATTATGAGAGTCCTCAGCTGCCTATAATTGACTTTGGATTTTGGAGAACTTCTTCATCCAATCCCAACTATATTCTTCTCGATTGGTGGACCATGTTGAACTTGCTTCAAGTACCCGAATCCTCTCTTATGCGGCCTTCAGCTCGACTTCTAGAGAGCTTGCCTTGGCTATCAGGGTTCATGCCTTATCACTGTCAAGCTTCTTCACTCATTCTAATTTCTCTATCAGATGGTGCTTCTTATTGATATAGTCCATAGCATCCTTTTTGTGGACTTGTCAAAGGTGGGTGTCTTCAACTATGGCTTTCGAATAGTGCCTCTTCAACTTTTGAAGCTCATCCTCTACTTTCTTCAATTTCTTCTTAGTTTGGTGAACATCCCTCTTTAGATTCTTAATGATAGATTTCAGAGGAAGGTCTTGGGGTAATGGAGTGGCATCGGCAGGAGGAGGTGAGTAATGATTATCTTCACTAGGAGGATTCTAAAAACAAGCACACCATGGCACAAACATAAAATGAAATTATTTTCATTAATTCAAAATGTTCAAGTACAATAAAGAAAAATGACAAAAAAGATACAATAAAAAGAGGTCTTAGACCTTAGGAAGATCAGCAGAGAAGTTCAGCATGGCTTCAGTTCGTGCAGGATCTTCGGTGGTGGAGGGAGCAAATACAATAGGAGGAGCTGTGGAAGAAGGATCAGCTGACAAAAGCTCGATGGCTAGGGAAGAAGGTCCCATCTCGTTATCAGAAGCTCCTTCATCCAAGAAGCTGAGGTTGAGCTTGAGGAATCTATTGGTTACATTCTTCTAGCAAAGCTTGTACCGCTTGATGAAGGACAACTAGGCGAACTCCATCTTTATGCTCTTCATCTCTAAGTAGGCTTTGAATTCTACTATCGCCAAGACCTTGGCTTTCAAAATCCATTCCAAGATCCATCGCTCCTTCTCTACCATCTTAGCCTCGATCTCCCTCCTCTTTTCAATCTCCAAATCCAACTATACCTCCATTTTCATCGAAGATTTTTTAGCAGATTAGATTGTCCCTTGAAGACCCTTGACCTCGGTTGTTGTCTTCTCAAGGAGATGCTCAACCTCGGCTTTCTCCTCAAGACGGTGGCTGACTTCAACCTAGCGATCTTCCCGAACCTTTGCCACTTCCGACCTAAGAAGGTTCATCGCTTTGATATTAGCGATCAGTTGGTGCCCCATTTGCAAAAATTACTAGGTAAATCATACCGATGAAAAAGCACATGGACGATCCAACAAAAGAATGAAAAGGAAAAGAGATGATTTGATTCACCTTGAGGAAGGACCCAAGAGAATCCTAGATGCGCTGCTTGAAGTTGGCATCAATGATTCTGTCCACAACCTCGAGCAGAGTTTACCCATTGATCAACTTCTTGATAATTCCTCGATCATTGAAGGGGTTTTCCTCTAGAACCTCATCAAAACCATCGGACCTCCTAGAGTTGGTCTAGCATTATACCTTTGCGATGGCCGACTTCTCCTTCCTCTTCTTCTTCTTCTTCTTTGCCTCCTTCCTCTTCACAGGGGGCTCAGAAGTGTGAACTTCGGTCGGAGAGTCCACGAAGGTCGGAGGTGCTACAACCTTGATGGCAGTGGTAGTAATAGAGATGTCAGCAGCAGCATCAATGGAAATGACAGAGCTTGAGGCATCGATCTTCGCTCTTTTGGAAGGCTCACCGATCATGGCACCCTTTCTTTTATTGGCTCAGAGCCCTTTGGAAAGATGCTGAAGTTCATCCACATCCATTTCTATAATAAGAAAAAAATCATAATTAGTAGGAAGGATGAGAAAGAAACTTATGAAATTCATGAATATACCTGCTAGGTTGAGAGGACTCAAACCAAGGTTGAACAAGATCTGGTACTTTATTAGCTCGGACAGAGTAGGAGCCCGATAATTTCTAATCTTGCTAACTAATTCTTGACCCTCTTTTTCTAATCCTGGAGCTCAATGGACCGAATCCCTCAGATGATCCTAATGGATCCTAACTTTAGGGTTGGGCAGGACATAAAGAAGAACTTCTCCTTCTAGCTATGAATGGAGGAAGGAGCTTCTTTCAACAATCCTTTATTATCGAACTAGAGCAAGAAGTACCATCAGTCCTTCACAAAAGCTTGATGTTTGAAACTATAGTAGTTCCAGAATAGGTAAACGGTTGGACGAACTTCAGCAGAGAGACAAAGGTAGATAAAATTAATAATGAACCTAAAGAAGTTTGGCACTACAGAAGCAAAAAAAATATTTAAAATGTAAAAGAAGGTAATTATGAAAGGAGGGAGAGAAAGTCTCAGTTTGATACGAAAAGCTTCTAAATATGGATAAAAGCAACCTGGAGGAGGGAAACAAGCTCGGTCATTTGGTCCAGGGAGTTATAATTCATACTCGAGAGGAATTCTGTACTGGATTCTAATTAAGAAAAGGTCGTCTGGGGATAAGGAACAAGAAATGGTTTCGGGTATGATGTTCGGCTGGGATACATTCCTAAGTTTGATCTCTTCTTTGAAGTTAGGATTTTGGAAGGATGGATCAGATGGACTCCTAAAACTAGATGACCACAAAGTTTTGGAAGACATTTAAATAAAAGAAAACTTAAAAAATCACTAGAAAAAATGATGAGGAAAAAGATTATAAAACCTTATGGGATGAACAGAGAAACTTGCATGGAAGACTAAAAGGTCAAAAAATAAAGGAAAAGAAGAGAGAGTGATGGAGGACTAACCTAGATTGGTGGGAGGATGTAAGGAGGTGATCGAAGAGATGAGATGCAGTCGAGAGGAAATTCGGCAACCAGAAGGGTCATGGATGAGAAGGAACAAGGCACTCGAAGAACTTGGAGAGATGGTCGAGAGAGCAGGGATTGGTCAGAAAGAATGTTGATGGCCGGAAAATCAATGGGAAGGGTAGAAAACTCGAAGATGGAGAAGAACGAATGAAGGAAGAAGATAGGTACAGGCAAGAATGAGAAGTCAGAGAGGAGAAGGACTTAAAAAGATGTGTGGAACCAAAGAGAGATATGATTGCAAACCCTCCTCAGTCGATCCCAGCCTGCCATGTGTCCCACTTTTCCCATACATCTGACAGGGCAATAATTGTACCATGTATGGAGCTCTGTGCTGGGTGAGTTTTTAAAGAAATTCATCTTTTTAGGTCATCTGGCATTAAAAACATCAGCACCAATTCAGAAAAGGCCAAAGTGTTTTATTTTTCAAGAGTGAAAAATTGGACTGGCATTGGAAGACTTTGGCATCAGCAGTTTTTGTACTCTTTTCGTTCGAAATTCAAACTCGAAAGTAGGGAAATAAGTGTTGGCGGTAAAATAACCTCCACTGAAGTCCTTGACCACCAACCTCCATTCTATGGAAATTCTCCAATCCTCTCAGCAATAGGTCCATGCTGTGGAACTTGTCAATAGTGCATTGAAGTCCGACCAAAGGATCTAAGATAGCAAAGGAGAACTATCATTGTATTAACCCTGCTTTTTGACTTGGAATGAATGACAGGACTGGATCCCAGTCCTCCCGACCTTGATTGGTGATAAATTTTGAAGATGGAAGGAGTACCATATTGTAAATGTTGAACTCCTCCAATCATCCATCTTTCGGATGAACTTCTTCAGTTACACTCCTTCCAGACAGACTCCTTTAATCATGCTCCTTTTGGATGAGCTCCTCCAGTTGCACTCCTCTCAGATGGACTCCTTCAGTCGTGCTACTTCAAGTTAGACTCAATTAGAAGGAGCCTACCTATAGATGACCTAGAACATGGCCGAATTTCTCAAAGCCATAAGAGACCACTTTAATGGACTTCAACAAAATGCACGTTTGTTGTATGATGATTGACTCTCAAGCTCGGTCGACCAATCCTGAACCCAACCCACCAACACCTATAATCATTAGGTAGGCACAGAGATCCCCAATCTCTATCCAAACTTCTTCAAGTAGATCCCAACTACCTGCAAGTCATGATAATTGATAGTCCATTCTTCGTAACAAACTCCACATGATCTTGATGGCCCACTACTAGACAGTTACGGCTGTCACTATCAGTTTGTTACATGCTCCATCAATAAAAAAAACTTTCTAGATATATTTTCCTCAAAGCTCTCATTCTATGCTATTATTTTGCTCTTTTTACTCATGAGTACTCCATTCTAGTTTACCAAAAAATTGACTTTAGTGTTGAAGGATCCTACTAGAGCTATCCACCTCCGATTTGGGGCTTTGCTTTGCAGGTCTGATCAGTGACCCCATTTGTGTTAGATATATGTGCCCTAGAAGCCAGAATTGGCTGACACTTGTAATACACTTCTAGGGGCAAAATTATAATTTTGACTATAATGAATAAAATGGGTTATTTTCTATCACATATGTGTATTTAGTGTCTGTGATACATCCTTTGAGTTAATGGTAATGATAATTCATATTTTCAAGAGTTGAAAATTTAAGACATTAATAATCATTGTTAACTCATAAAATGCTCCCGACCAGAGGATCATCACGAGGATGGTGATTGATCCGGAAGGTTGGTGTACAATCGCTTCTCTTTAGTAGATGAGTCTTGAGTCTACGGTGTGGAGACACCGGAGCGAGAGTACAGGTACTCGTTAGAGAACGAGGGCACTGAGCGTGACCACCTCGAGTAGTCATTAGGGAGTCTACCTTCTCGTCAATGACTGACTCGATGCTGCAGTAGTGTGTCTGGTTCTTTGACCTGAGGATGCATCGGACAGTTCACCTTGAGGGTGTTATAGTTTGACTACACCATTACTCGGATCTCCTAGCCATATGGAACCCTGAGGTGTATGTTGGCTATAGCATGTTCATTGTAGGAACTGGATTGCATCAAGATGGAATCTATCTACCTCGGTGGTAGAGGAGCAGCCCTATGATGATCATGAGAATCAAGTCCAGAAGTCCATGGCCATGGCAGAGTGAAATAATAGAAAGAGTTTCTATTTAGATTTTCACATTGGACTCGAATCGAATGATTACATCATATGACAGAGACTAGGGTTTGACGAGTTCACCTTAACCCTAATCTGATCGGGGCTCAAGATAGAAGAACTTAATCACACAGGTAGCTGCACCAAGAGGTTCGCATTCAGCTCTGATGGGTTGCCACCATATACTGCTAGGTGTCACTGGTGGATTTTGGGAGCAATTAGAATGATTTAGATGATCGATCATTCTAGCTGTTCGAATCAGAAGAGTTCTGATCCATCGAAAGGAGTTTCGATGATGTCGATGATAGAGATCATGACATATCCCATTACCATACAGAACTGAACCTAACTGGGTCACACAAACAAGGGTTTGAATCTGGTGATCATCAATTGAACTGATCTAGTTCAATTGATCTGAATGAGATTCAATTAGGTTCAAGGAAAATCGTGCTAGCACTCGATTGAACCTAACGTTCTTCTTTTACTATCATAAATAAGTTGTCCTGACTGAGCCAAAGGAGTTTGTGCTCAATCAGAGGCCTTCATATGGTCTGACTGGAGGTTGTCCAAGTCAGAAAAGGTTGTCTTATTTTGTAAGACATTACCTGCCATTTTTGGTCACCTGCCATTTCTTGTTCTTTGACTTTGGTCAAAAGTCTACCTTTGACTGGTCAAACGTTGACCATTGACACTTTGACTTTTGACCACATGTCATGCACCTATTGGAGAGCTGGTGGGGGCCTGTCCCCCTGCCAGAACCTGGCAAGGAGAGAGGGCGCACGCCACCCTTGGCGTGTGCCCAAGTTGGAGGCGCCTAGGAGTCCTTGTTGGACAAGGACTCCATCTCCTTTTTGGATTCCAATTAGAGTTCTTCTAAGAACCAACTTTGACTGGTCTTAGGCGCCCTCTAAGGAGGAATCCAGGGGACTCTATTCCACCAATCAGATTTAGATCTGATTTCAACAAAGGGTTGTGATTGGTTGGGAAGAAGAGGAGTTGGATCACAGCTTAGTCTATAAATAAGACCCTGCGCCCAACTCTAATTCTGAATGAGAATTAAAACCCCATGCCCCAAGGCTGCCTCTCCCCTCCTTCTCCATGCCAATACCTCTTCTCCCCTTGCTCTCCACGTCCAAAAGGAGTTTTGGACCTTGGTTGGTGCGATTCAGATCAAAGAAAGGCGATCAAAAGCAAGAAGGCTGCGCTGCTGCAAAGGACGACTGCTGATCTTCAAAAGAGTTTTGAAGATCCTCCAGATCAGATCCAGATCTAATTTTTGGAGATGTGATAGAGAAGAAGAGGATCTCCAGATCCAACCCGAGTGGATACCGGTAGAGGCCAGGCGCTTGCGTGGCTAGATCCAGAACCTTCCGCTGCAAACAGGATCATCAACAGGGTAATAGGATTACCCAAATCAAGGTAAATTAAATTTGATTTAATTTATCTTTTATTTTATTTATTAAAATAATAAGAATTAGATCTAAAATATCAAGATCTGATTAGATCAAAGAAAAAAAATTTTTGAAATATATCTCTTGATCTGATCAGATCTGAACGAACCTGGACCGGAAAAATCAGGATTTTCCTTCAACTGGTATCAGAGCCATGGTTCTAAAATTATTTAGATCTAATTTTAAATTTATTTTAATTAAAAATAAGTGATTTTAGATGTCACATGAGATGTGATCAGATCTAAAATCAAAAAAATTAAAATTAAATGATTTGGATCTAAGATTAGAAAATATGCATGACTAGTTCTAAGAATAGAATAGTTCTATAGAATAGTCTTGCATGTTTTGATTTAATCTGATTAAATCATATTTTAGATCTATTTATTTACTATTTTTTGATATTATAAGTGTTATAATAACATCTAAAAAATAGCAAATAAAAATTATTTAATTTTAAATATCATATGAGATATGATTGATGCATGTCTAGACTAGTTGTAGAATAGTTCTACATAATTGTCTAGATTAGAATTTATTTTGATTAGATCAATTTAAATCTAATTTTTTAGATTATTATGAGATAATTTAGATCTGAAAATATGCATGATTCGATACATGAGATGTATGCAAAATATGCCATGATTAGATCTAATTTGTATATGAGATATATGATATAGATCTAAAACTATTTTGTAGTATTGACATGTTCCTGATTAAGGCGTTCCTCTTGGCCGTCCGGTCATAAGAATGAAGAAGGGTTTAAAGGCCCTCTCTTCCCATTCGATGGGGTGTTCTTATGATGTGTAGGGGTGCTGCGTGTTCGTCCTTAATCAGAAACCCAAAACTTACTTTCTGCAAAACCCTAGATCCTGAAACCCTAGGATTTATTGTGCATATTTTGTTTATGAACCCTACTTAATTAAGAATTAAGTTTATGGAATATTAATTAGGTCTAAAATTGAGAATTTTCAGATCTAAGACATATTCATAATACTGGGTTCGGGCTTGGGTAGCTCAATTAGGTCTAAGCGGTTGATCAAACCGAATCAAGAGTTGGTTAGATGGGATCAACAATGCTTAAATTGACCAGCCTAATAGGATTAAGTCTGGGTCAAGATCGAGTCACGATCAAGCAAGACCTAATTAGGCTCAGAGGTTAGAGTCTGGATTGTAGGCTAACCCAATTGGTTCTGACTCAACAATTTGGTGTCTAAGGTAAGTTTGGCACATACGACCGACTGGTTTTTAATTGGAAGCTACTCGACCTGAATGCGTTCTTGTACGAGTTAATGGCATATTCCTTCCACCGGTCTCACTTACCTGGCCATATCTGTTGACACAGTTCTGATCTGAGGTGGTCAATAATCCGAGCTAACCCATGCCACTAGGTTAGTCATAATTGTTATGACTAAGCCAAGTCTAGTTTAATGAGACCTGAATCAATTCTCCCTAAGAAAAGATTAAGTCTGAGGTCTTCCACCATTGTAGATGTGCGGGCCCTTCCCGGGGTTGATTGTTCTCGGCTGGATACAGTGGCTCAGTTGCACCGGGAAGATGCAACCATGTCTATTAGGCATTGGATGCTATGGGCTGGAGGATGAGTTGGGCTCAATATTTCGGATACGGTGAGAGACTCAATTAGGAACCCAGTCTATGCAAATGGTGGGTCTGACTTAACTAAGGAGTGGATCAATATTTCCGGATACGGTGAGATTCATGAATTAGAGACCAAGTTTGGGTGCACCATGATTAGAGAATCATTGAACAAGAGTTGTTCACTCATTGGCTAACCCATCACCAATAACTGTTAGGTGAGGTGATGAGTCAGTTGGTGAGACCGCACCACCCACTAGAAATCATTAATCGTGGAGATTTTTCGCATCTCTACAGAGGGAGTGTAGGGATCCGAGAAAATAGTGGGAGCTAATTTGTTTAAAAATAAAATCCTAAATAAATTGGTCAAGTCAAAATTACAGTATCTAACTAGAATCTTTGACTCTCTACAGGAAAAATGTCTGCGTCCAACCCATTGGCACGTATCCTGGACACACATAGACTGACTGGACCCAATTATAAAGATTGGCTCAGGAACTACAAAATTATTTTGGGTTCCGAGAAGTTAACCCATGTTTTGGACCAGGACCCTCCCACCTTACCAGCCCGTCCATCCACTGAACAGAGAGCGTCTCTGGAAAAATGGATTAGACGAAGATAATAAGGCCAGATATTACATGTTGGGCTCGATGTCTGATGAGCTCCAGCGCCAACATGAAGATATCGGGACTGCTCGCCAAATGTTGGCTCACCTGCAGGAGATGTTTGGTGAACAGAGTCGCGCAGCCAAATATCAAGTCACGAAATGACTTTTTAAGGCTAAGATGCGTGATGGGCAGTCAGTCCAAGATCACTGTCTGACAATGATCAAGGACATGGAAGAGCTTGAGAAGCTCGTGTGAAGTTAGACTTGGATCTGCAGAACGATATTATTCTGCAATCCTTGACTGATGCATATGGGCAATTCATCATGAATTACCACATGCATAAACTTCAAAATTCCTTGGCCGAATTAATGAATATGCTGGTTACCGCTGAGCTTTCTATGAAAGGTTCTAAAGGCTCAGTTCTTGCTATGGAACGGACTTCTTCCAAAAGAAAGTCTTATGGAAAGAAAAAGAAGTCTGTGAAAAAGCAAAAGGTGGAAGGATCAAAGAAGAAGAAGGCAGAAGCCGAAGAAGAAAGGCCGATGTCAAAGGAAAGTGTTTCCATTGCAACAGCGACGGCCATTGGAAGCGGAACTGCCCTACTTACCTGGCCACCCTGAAGAACAAGAAGGAAGGTCCTTCTGGAGGTATGCTCGTTATTGAGTCTAACCTTACGGTTTCTTCTGCATCCAGTTGGGTGCTTGACTCTGGTTCTAGTGCTCATCTGTGCACTTCCATGCAGGGTCTTGAGGATAGCAGGAGGCTGAGGGATGGAGACATGATCCTACGCATCGGTAATGGAGCAAGAGTTGCTGCAGTAGCCGTGGGAACATACCCTCTTCGATTACCATCTGGTTTAGACTTAGTTTTGAAAGACTGTTATTATGTGCCTGCAGCTAGCAGGAATTTGATTTCTGTTTCATGCTTAGCACAAGAAGGTTATGTGATTCACCTTCTTTAAGGACCATTGTAACATTCTTTATGAAAGAAATAAAATTGCAAATGGTGGTTTCCTTATTAATGGTCTTTATCAGCTACATATTGATGTACCTGTTCTAACTATCGAGCAAAACGTGAATGCCAAACGACCTAGGGATAGTCCAAACGACAGATATCTATGGCACCTGAGATTAGGTCATATAGCAGAAGATAGGATCAACAAATTGGAGAAAAATGGGCTATTGAGTCCATTGACTTTCCGAGTCATATCCAACTTGTGAATCTTGTCTTCAAGGCAAAATGACTAAACTCCCTTTTGTTGGACATGGGGAGAGGGCCACAGATCTCCTTGCCCTAGTACATACTGATGTGTGCGGCCCATTTGATGTGCCGGCTAGAGGCAATTTTGTCTACTTCATTACCTTTACCGATGATCTGTCTAGGTATGGGTATGTGTATCTTATGAGACACAAGTCTGAAGCTTTTGAAAAGTTCAAAGAATTCAGACATGAAGTAGAAAAACAAACTGGAAAACCCATTAAGGTTCTTCGATCAGATCGAGGAGGTGAATACCTTAGCCGGGAATTCCTAGACTATCTCAAGGAAAAATGGCATAGTCTCTCAATGGACTCCACCAGGAACACCTCAACTCAACGGGGTTTCAGAATGGAGAAATCGGACTCTATTGGATATGGTTCGATCCATGATGAGCTTCACAGACCTCCCTGATTTTCTTTGGGGACACTCATTGTTAACTTCAATTTATCTACTGAATAGGGTTCCCTCTAAAACCGTTCCTACCACACCGTATGAGATATGGCACGGTAAGAAACCAAGTCTGAGTCATCTCAGAATTTGGGGTTGTCCGGCTCATGTCAAAAGACAACAAGCGGACAAGTTAGAGTTTAGGTCCTTTCAGAGCTCGATTCATAGGATATCCTAAAGAGTCATTAGGATACTATTTCTACATTCCAGAAGACCACAATGTGATTGTGAGTCGACATGCCATCTTTCTTGAAAAATAGTTTATTCAAGATAGCGGCATTGGAAAGCAGATTAAGCTTGATGAGAAAGTCTCACAAGTACAACGAGCTAAGGACCAATTGGAACCAAATCAGGTTGAGCCAATAAGAACACTACCTCCTCCACCTCGTAGATCGGAAAAGAGTTTTCCGTCCCCCTGAAAGATACTTAGGTATTATTTCAGAGGAAGTAGAGGAAAATGTTCCTCGTAGGTAATGGTGCTCATGGTGATGATCCCAAAACCTACAACGAGGCGATATCAGATATCGACTCCGAGAAATGGCTAGAGGCAATGCAGTCAGAAATTGACTCGATGCACTCAAACCAAGTCTGGACCTTGGTAGATCCACCAGAAGGTATAGTACCTATTGGGTGTAAATGGATCTTCAAGAGAAAGATTGGTGCAGATGGGAATGTGGAGACATTCAAGGCTAGACTAGTGGCAAAAGGTTATAGTCAACGCGAAGGCATTGACTATCAGGATACCTTTTTCCCAGTGGCTATGCTAAAATCCATCCGCACATTGCTTGCCGTTGCAGCCTATTTCGATTATGAAATATGGCAAATGGACGTGAAAACGGCATTCTTAAATGGATATCTTGAGGAAGATATCTATATGGAACAGCCGCTAGGTTTCACATCCAGTGATACTGATCACAAGGTTTGCAAGCTGCAAAGGTCCATATATGGACTTAAGCAAGCATCTCGGAGCTGGAACACTCGTTTCAATGATGTGATCAAAAAGTTTGGTTTCATCAAAAATGAAGAGGAACCATGTGTTTTCAAAAAGGTCAGTGGGAGCGCTGTTGTCTTCCTCGTATTGTACGTGGATGACATCCTCCTTATTGGGAATGATATTCCCATGTTGACATCAGTCAAAATTGTGGTTGTCCAAGGAATTCTCCATGAAAGACCTAGGTGAAGCATCCTTTATTCTAGGAATTAAGGTCTATAGGGATAGACCGAATAGGATGCTAGGACTTTCACAGAAGATGTACATAGAGGAAAGTACTAAAGAGGTTTAGTATGGAAAACTCTAAGAGGGGATTAATACCCTTCAGACATGGTATTCATCTTTCCAAGAAGATGTGCCCCTAGCACACCTGAGGAAATAGAACGCATGAGCAAGATCCCTTATGCTTCTGCAATAGGGAGCCTCATGTATGCCATGCTATGTACACGACCTGATATAGCCCATGCTGTGAGTGTCACAAGCAGATATCAGTCAAATCCAGGTGAAGAACACTGGACTTCTGTGAAATGTATCCTTAAGTACTTGAGAAGAACTAAGGATATGATGTTGGTCTTTGGTAATGGAGAACTCCAAGTCCAGGGATACACAGACTCGGATTTCATGTCCGATATAGATGATCGAAAGTCGACATCTGGGAGTCTGTTTGTGTGCAATGGTGGTTGCTGTCAGCTGGAAGAGTTCCAAGCAAACGGCAGATACCATCTCATCCATGCGATTACCTCGAGAAGGGTTACGTCGAGGTCAAGAGAGTCAACTCCACAGATAATGTGGCAGACCCACTTACAAAGCCGTTGGGCCAGCAGAAGATCGAAGCCCACCTTGAGAAGATGGGACTTAGACTTGTAGCCAATTGGCTTTAGGACAAGTGGGAGATTGTTAGATATATGTGCCCTAGAAGCCAGAATTGGCTGACACTTGTAATACACTTCTAGGGGCAAAATTATAATTTTGACTATAATCAATAAAATGGGTTATTTTCTATCACATATGTGTATTTAGTGTCTGTGATACATCCTTTGAGTTAATGGTAATGATAATTCATATTTTCAAGAGTTGAAAATTTAAGACATGAATAATCATTATTAACTCATAAAATGCTCCCGACCATAGGATCATCACGAGGATGGTGATTGATCCGGAAGGTTGGTGTACAATCGCTTCTCTTTAGTAGATGAGTCTTGAGTCTACGGTGTGGAGACACCGGAGCGAGAGTACAGGTACTCGTTAGAGAACGAGGGCACTGAGCGTGACCACCTCGAGTAGTCATTAGGGAGTCTACCTTCTCGTCAATGACTGACTCGATGCTGCAGTAGTGTGTCTGGTTCTTTGACCTGAGGATGCATCGGCAGTTCACCTTGAGGGTGTTATAGTTTGACTACACCATTACTCGGTCTCCTAGCCATATGGAACCCTGAGGTGTATGTTGGCTATAGCATGTTCATTGTAGGAACTGGATTGCATCAAGATGGAATCTATCTACCTCGGTGGTAGAGGAGCAGCCCTATGATGATCATGAGAATCAAGTCCAGAAGTCCATGGCCATGGCAGAGTGAAATAATAGAAAGAGTTTCTATTTAGATTTTCACATTGGACTCGAATCGAATGATTACATCATATGACAGAGACTAGGGTTTGACGAGTTCACCTTAACCCTAATCTGATCGGGGCTCAAGATAGAAGAACTTAATCACACAGGTAGCTGCACCAAGAGGTTCGCATTCAGCTCTGATGGGTTGCCACCATATACTGCTAGGTGTCACTGGTGGATTTTGGGAGCAATTAGAATGATTTAGATGATCGATCATTCTAGCTGTTCGAATCAGAAGAGTTCTGATCCATCGAAAGGAGTTTCGATGATGTCGATGATAGAGATCATGACATATCCCATTACCATACAGAACTGAACCTAACTGGGTCACACAAACAAGGGTTTGAATCTGGTGATCATCAATTGAACTGATCTAGTTCAATTGATCTGAATGAGATTCAATTAGGTTCAAGGAAATCGTGCTAGCACTCGATTGAACCTAACGTTCTTCTTTTACTATCATAAATAAGTTGTCCTGACTGAGCCAAAGGAGTTTGTGCTCAATCAGAGGCCTTCATATGGTCTGACTGGAGGTTGTCCAAGTCAGAAAAGGTTGTCTTATTTTGTAAGACATTACCTGCCATTTTTGGTCACCTGCCATTTCTTGTTCTTTGACTTTGGTCAAAAGTCTACCTTTGACTGGTCAAATGTTGACCATTGACACTTTGACTTTTGACCACATGTCATGCACCTATTGGAGAGCTGGTGGGGGCCTGTCTGCCTACTAGAACCTGGCAAGAAAGAGGGTGCATGCCACCCTTAGCATGTGCCCAAGTTGGAGGCGCCTAGGAGTCCTTGTTGGACAAGGACTCCATCTCCTTTTTGGATTCCAATTAGAGTTCTTCTAAGAACCAACTTTGACTGGTCTTAGGTGCCCTCTAAGGAGGAATCCAGGGGACTCTATTCCCACCAATCAGATTTAGATCTGATTTCACAAAGGGTTGTGATTGGTTGGGAAGAAGAGGAGTTGGATCACAGTCAGTCTATAAATAAGACCCTGTGCCCAAAATAGATTTTGATGAGAATTAAAACCCCATGCCCCAAGGCTGCCTCTCCCCTCTTCCTCCATGCCAAACCACCTTCTCCCCTTGCTCTCCACGTCCAAAAGGAGTTTTGGACCTTGGTTGGTGCGATTCAGATCAAAGAAAGGCGATCAAAAGCAAGAAGGCTGCACTGCTGCATAGGACGACTGCTGATCTTCAAAAGGAGTTTTGAAGATCCTCCAGATCAGATCCAGATCTGATTTTTGGAGATGTGATAGAGAAGAAGAGGATCTCCAGATCCAACCCGAGTGGATACCGGTAGAGGCCAGGCGCTTGCGTGGCTAGATCCAGAACCTTCCGCTGCAAACAGGATCATCAACAGGGTAATAGGATTACCCAAATCAGGTAAATTAAATTTGATTTAATTTATCTTATTTTATTTTATTTATTAAAATAATAAGAATCAGATCTGAAACATCCAAGATCTGATTACAGATCAAAGAGAAAAAATTTTTGAAATATATCTCTTGATCTGATCAGATCTGAACGAACCTGGACCGGGAAATCAGGATTTTCCTTCGTCTAGCGCGGCTTGGGGAATTAATAAAAAGAGTTATTTCTTCTATCATATTTGTGTATTAAAGTGTTTGTGATGTATTCATTCGGCTAATAGGTTTGATAATGCATATTCTCAAGAGTTGAAAATTTAAGACATGTGTTGTCATAGTCAACTCATAAACTACTTCCGATCATTGGATCATCATTAGGATGGTAATCAATCTAGAAGATTAATATATGATTGCTTTCCTAGAGTAGATGTATCTTCAGTCTATAATGTGGAGAGGTCGAAGAGAGAGTACAGGTACTTGTTGAGAATAACAGCACTAAACATGACCACCTCTAGTAGTTATAAGGGAGTCTACCTTCTCGTCAATAACTAGCTCGATGCTGCAGTTGTATGCCTGGTTCTTTGACATAAGGTGCATTGACAGTTAACCTTGGGGGTTGTTATAGTTTGACTACACCATAACTTAATCTTCTAGCCATTTAGAATCCTAAGCTGTATGTTGGCTATAGCATGTTCATTGTACGAATTGGATCGTACCAAGATGGGATCTATCAACCTCGATAGAGGAGTAGTCCTATGATGATCATGAGACTAAGTCCTAAAGCCCATGATCATGGTAGTGTGAAATAATAGAAAAAAGTTTCTATTAGAATTTCATAGCCAACTCGAATCAAATGATTCAATCATATGATAGGTGTTGGGTCTGACGAGTTCAAATTGACCTAGATTCTATCAAGGCTCATAACAGAAGAACCTAACCACATAGTTAACTATACCGAAACATTCATATTCGATTTTGATGGATTGCCACCATATACTGCTAGGTGCCACTGGTGGATTTTGGGATCAATTAGAATTATCTTGACATTCGACGTTTCTAATTAGATGAATCAGAAAGAATTCTAATCCATCAAAAGATATTTTGATGATGTTGATGATAGAGATCGCGACATATCTCATTTGTTAGATGTGTGCCCTAAAAGCCAGATTGGCTATCACTTATAATATACTTCTAAAAGCAATTTTATAATTTTGACTATAAATAAATAAATAAATTATTTTCTATCATAGTGTATATTTAAAAGTGTCTGTGATACATCTTTTGAGTTAATGGTAAGAACAATTCATATTTTTATGAGTTAAAAATTTAAGACATGAATTTTCATAATTAACTCATAAACTGCTCTTGACCATAGGATCATCATAATGACGGTGATCGATCCAAAAGATTGATATACGATCGCTTTCTTAGGATAAATGTATCTTGAGTCTACGGTATGGAGACACCAAAGCGAGAGTATAGATACTCGTTAGAGAATGAGGGCACCGAGCGTGACCACCTTGAGTAGTTATAAGAAAGTCTACCTTCTCATGTATGACTAACTCGATGCTGCAATGGTGTGTTTGGTTCTTTGACCTAAGGTGCATCGATAGTTCACCTTGAGGGTGTTATAGTTTGACTACATCATAACTCGATCTCGTAGTCATTCGAAATCCTGAGGTGTGTGTTGGTTATAGCATGTTCATTGTAGAAATTGGATTGCACCAATAGGAGATCTATCTACCTCGGTAGATGAGGAGTATCCCTATGATAATCATGAGATTGAGTTCATAAGCCCATGGCCATGGTAGAGTGAAGATGATAGAAAGTGTTTCTATTAGGATTTCACATTGGACTCAAATCGAATGATTAATTCATATGATGGACATTGGGTTTGACAATTGAAGGAAAATCCTGATTTTTCGATCCAGGTTCGTTCAGATCTGATCAGATCAAGAGATATATTTCAAAACTTTTTCTCTTGATTTCAATCAGATCTTGATATATTTCAGATCTAATTCTTATTATTTTAATAAAATAAAATTAAAAAGATAAATTAAATCAAATTTAATTTACCTGATCTGGGTAATCCTATTACCCTGTTGATGATCCTGTTGGCAGCGGAAGGTTCTGGATCTTAGCCACGCAAGCGCCTGGCCTCTACCGGTATCCACTCAGGTTGGATCTGGAGATCCTCTTCTTCTCTATCACACCTCCAAAAATCAGATCTGGATCTGATCTGGAGGATCTTCAAAACTCTTTTGAAGATGAGCAGTCGTCCTTTGCAGCAGCGCAGCCTTCTTATTTTGATCGCCTTTCTTTGATCTGAATCGCACCAACCAAGGTCCAAAACTCCTTTTGGACGTGGAGAGCAAGGGGAGAAGAGACTATGGCATGGAGAAGGAGGGGAGAGGCAGCCTTGGGGTGTGGGTTTCTCAATTGAATTGCTTCTTAGAATTTGAGTTGGGCGCAGGGTCTTATTTATAGACTAAGCATGTGATCCAACTCCTCTTCCTCCCAACCAATCACAACCCTTTGTGAAATCAGATCTAAATCTGATTGGTGGGAATAGAGACCCCTGGATTCCTCCTTAGAGGGCGCCTAAGACCAGTCAAAGTTGGTTCTTAGAAGAACTCTAATTGGAATCCAAAAAGGAGATGGAGTCCTTGTCCAACAAGGACTCCTAGGCGCCTCCAACTTGGGCACACGCCTAGGGTGGCGTGCGCCCTTCTCCTTGCCAGGTTCTGGCAGGGGGACAGGCCCCCACCAGCTCTCCAATAGGTGCATGACATGTGGTCAAAAGTCAAAGTGTCAATGGTCAACGTTTGACCAGTCAAAGGTAGACTTTTGACCAAAGTCAAAGAACAAGAAATGGCAGGTGACCAAAAATGGCAGGTAATGTCTTACAAATAAGACAACCTTTTTCTGACTTGGACAACCTCCAGTCAGACCATATGAAGGCCTCTGATTGAGCACAAACTCCTTTGGCTCAGTCAGGACAACTTATTTATGATAGCAAAAGAAGAACGTTAGGTTCAATCGAGTGCTAGCACGATTTCCTTGAACCTAATTGAATCTCATTCAGATCAATTGAACTAGATCAGTTCAATTGATGATCACCAGATTCAAACCCTTGTTTGTGTGACCCAGTTAGGTTCAGTTCTGTATGGTAATGGGATATGTCATGATCTCTATCATAGACATCATCGAAACTCCTTTCGATGGATCAGAACTCTTCTGATTCGAACAGCTAGAATGATCGATCATCTAAATCATTCTAATTGCTCCCAAAATCCACCAGTGACACCTAGCAGTATATGGTGGCAACCCATCAGAGCTGAATGCGAACCTCTTGGTGCAGCTACCTGTGTGATTCAGTTCTTCTATCTTGAGCCCCGATCAGATTAGGGTTAAGGTGAACTCGTCAAACCCTAGTCTCTGTCATATGATGTAATCATTCGATTCGAGTCCAATGTGAAAATCTAAATAGAAACTCTTTCTATTATTTCACTCTACCATGGCCATGGATTTCTGGACTTGATTCTCATGATCATCATAGGGCTACTCCTCTACCACCGAGGTAGATAGATTCCATCTTGATGCAATCCAGTTCCTACAATGAACATGTCATAGCCAACATACACCTCAGGGTTCCATATGGCTAGGAGACCGAGTAATGGTGTAGTCAAACTATAACACCCTCAAGGTGAACTGCCGATGCATCTCAGGTCAAAGAACCAGACACACTACTGCAGCATCGAGTCAGTCATTGACGAGAAGGTAGACTCCCTAATGACTACTCGAGGTGGTCACGCTCAGTGCCCTCGTTCTCTAACGAGTACCTGTACTCTCGCTCCGGTGTCTCCACACCGTAGACTCAAGACTCATCTACTAAAGAGAAGCGATTGTACACCAACCTTCCGGATCAATCACCATCCTCGTGATGATCCTATGGTCGGGAGCAATTTTATGAGTTAATAATGATTATTCATGTCTTAAATTTTCAACTCTTGAAAATATGAATTATCATTACCATTAACTCAAAGGATGTATCACAGACACTAAATACACATATGTGATAGAAAATAACCCATTTATTGATTTTAGTCAAAATTATAATTTTGCCCCTAGAAGTGTATTACAAGTGTCAGCCAATTCTGGCTTCTAGGGCACATATATCTAACAATCTCCCACTTGTCCTAAAGCCAATTGGCTACAAGTCTAAGTCCCATCTTCTCAAGGTGGGCTTCGATCTTCTGCTGGCCCAACGGCTTTGTAAGTGGGTCTGCCACATTATCTGCGGAGTTGACTCTCTTGACCTCGACGTAACCCTTTTTGAGGTAATCGTGGATGGGATGGTATCACCATTTGCTAGGAACTCTTCCAGCACAAACAGTCTGCCAGATGTCGACTTTCGATCATCTATATCGGACATGAAGTCCGAGTCTGTGTATCCCTGGACTTGGAGTTCTCCGTTACCAAAGACCAACATCATATCCTTAGTTCTTCTCAAGTACTTAAGGATACATTTCACAGAAGTCCAGTGTTCTTCACCTGGATTTGACTGATATCTGCTTGTGACACTCACAGCATGGGCTATATCAGGTCGTGTACATAGCATGGCATACATGAGGCTCCCTATTGCAGAAGCATAAGGGATCTTGCTCATGCGTTCTATTTCCTCAGGTGTGCTGGGGCACATCTTCTTGGAAAGATGAATACCATGTCTGAAGGGTATTAATCCCCTCTTAGAGTTTTCCATACTAAACCTCTTTAGTACTTTCTCTATGTACATCTTCTGTGAAAGTCCTAGCATCCTATTCGGTCTATCCCTATAGACCTTAATTCCTAGAATAAAGGATGCTTCACCTAGGTCTTTCATGGAGAATTCCTTGGACAACCACATCTTGACTGATGTCAACATGGGAATATCATTCCCAATAAGGAGGATGTCATCCACGTACAATACGAGGAAGACAACAGCGCTCCCACTGACCCTTTTGAAAACACATGGTTCCTCTTCATTTTTGATGAAACCAAACTTTTTGATCACATCATTGAAATGAGTGTTCCAGCTCCGAGATGCTTGCTTAAGTCCATATATGGACCTTTGCAGCTTGCAAACCTTGTGATCAGTATCACTGGATGTGAAACCTAGCGGCTGTTCCATATAGATATCTTCCTCAAGATATCCATTTAAGAATGCCGTTTTCACGTCCATTTGCCATATTTCATAATCGAAATAGGCTGCAACAGCAAGCAATGTGCGGATGGATTTTAGCATAGCTACTGGGGAAAAGGTATCCTGATAGTCAATGCCTTCGCGTTGACTATAACCTTTTGCCACCAGTCTAGCCTTGAATGTCTCCACATTCCCATCTGCACCAATCTTTCTCTTGAAGATCCATTTACACCCAATAGGTACTATACCTTCTGGTGGATCTACCAAGGTCCAGACTTGGTTTGAGTGCATCGAGTCAATTTCTGACTTGCATTGCCTCTAGCCATTTCTCGGAGTCGATATCTGATATCGCCTCGTTGTAGGTTTTGGGATCATCACCATGAGCACCATTACCTACGAGGAACATTTCCTCTACATCCTCTGAAATAATACCTAAGTATCTTTCAGGGGGACGGAAAACTCTTTCCGATCTACGAGGTGGAGGAGGTAGTGTTCTTATTGGCTCAACCTGATTTGGTTCCACTTGGTCCTTAGCTCGTTCTACTTGTGAGACTTTCTCATCAAGCTTAATCTGCTTTCCAATGCCGCTATCTTGAATAAACTATTTTTCAAGAAAAGATGGCATGTCGACTCACAATCACATTGTGGTCTTCTGGAATGTAGAAATAGTATCCTAATGACTCTTTAGGATATCCTATGAATCGAGCTCTAAAGGACCTAAACTCTAACTTGTCCGCTTGTTGTCTTTTGACATGAGCCGGACAACCCCAAATTCTGAGATGACTCAGACTTGGTTTCTTACCGTGCCATATCTCATACGGTGTGGTAGGAACGGTTTTAGAGGGAACCCTATTCAGTAGATAGATTGAAGTTAACAATGAAGTGTCCCCAAAGAAAATCAGGGAGGTCTGTGAAGCTCATCATGGATCGAACCATATCCAATAGAGTCCGATTTCTCCATTCTGAAACCCCGTTGAGTTGAGGTGTTCCTGGTGGAGTCCATTGAGAGACTATGCCATTTTCCTTGAGATAGTCTAGGAATTCCCGGCTAAGGTATTCACCTCCTCGATCTGATCGAAGAACCTTAATGGGTTTTCCAGTTTGTTTTTCTACTTCATGTCTGAATTCTTTGAACTTTTCAAAAGGCTTCAGACTTGTGTCTCATAAGATACACATACCCATACCTAGACAGATCATCGGTAAAGGTAATGAAGTAGACAAAATTGCCTCTAGCCGGCACATCAAATGGGCCGCACACATCAGTATGTACTAGGGCAAGGAGATCTGTGGCCCTCTCCCCATGTCCAACAAAAGGGAGTTTAGTCATTTTGCCTTGAAGACAAGATTCACAAGTTGGATATGACTCAAAAGTCAATGGACTCAATAGCCCATTTTTCTCCAATTTGTTGATCCTATCTTCTGCTATATGACCTAATCTCAGGTGCCATAGATATCTGTCGTTTGGACTATCCCTAGGTCGTTTGGCATTCACGTTTTGCTCGAATAATGAGCATACCTCCAGAAGGACCTTCCTTCTTGTTCTTCAGGGTGGCCAGGTAAGTAGGGCAGTTCCGCTTCCAATGGCCGTCGCTGTTGCAATGGAAACACTTTCCTTTGCCATCGGCCTTTTTTCTTCGATTCTGCCTTCTTCTTCTTTGATCCTTCCACCTTTTGCTTTTTCACAGACTTCTTTTTCTTTCCATAAGACTTTCTTTTGGAAGAAGTCCGTTCCATAGCAAGAACTGAGCCTTTAGAACCTTTCATAGAAAGCTCAGCGGTAACCAGCATATTCATTAACTCGGCCAAGGAATTCTGAAGTTTATGCATGTGGTAATTCATGATGAATTGCCCATATGCATCAGTCAAGGATTGCAGAATAATATCGTTCTGCAGGTCCAAGTCCAACTTCACACCGAGCTTCTCAAGCTCTTCCATGTCCTTGATCATTGTCAGACAGTGATCTTGGACTGACTGCCCATCACGCATCTTAGCCTTAAAAAGTCATTTTCGTGACTTGATATTTGGCTGCGCGACTCTGTTCACCAAACATCTCCTGCAGGTGAGCCAACATTTGGCGAGCAGTCCCGATATCCTCATGTTGGCGCTGGAGCTCATCAGACATCGAGCCCAACATGTAATATCTGGCCTTATTATCTTCGTCAATCCATTTTTCCAGAGACGCTCTCTGTTCAACAGATGGACAGGCTGGTAATGTGGGAGGGTCCTGGTCCAAAACATGGGTTAACTTCTCAGAACCCAAAATAATTTTGTAGTTCCTGAGCCAATCTTTATAATTGGGTCCAGTCAGTCTATGTGTGTCCAGGATACGTGCCAATGGGTTGGACGCAGACATTTTCCTGTAGAGAGTCAAAGATTCTAGTTAGATACTGTAATTTTGACTTGACCAATTTGTTTAGGGATTTTATTTTTAAACAAATTAGCTCCCACTATTTTCTCGGATCCCTACACTCCCTCTGTAGAGATGCGAAAATCTCCACGATTAATGATTTCTAGTGGGTGGTGCGGTCTCACCAACTGACTCATCACCTCACCTAACAGTTATTGGTGATGGGTTAGCCAATGAGTGAACAACTCTTGTTCAATGATTCTCTAATCATGGCACACCCAAACTTGGTCTCTAATTCATGAATCTCACCGTATCCGGAATATTGATCCACTCCTTAGTTAAGTCAGACCCACCATTTGCATAGACTGGGTTCCTAATTGAGTCTCTCACCGTATCCAGAATATTGAGCCCAACTCATCCTCCAGCCCATAGCATCCAATGCCTAATAGACATGGTTGCGCATCTTCCCGGTGCAACTGAGCCACTGTATCCAGCCGAGAACAATCAACCCCGGGAAGGGCCCGCACATCTACAATGGTGGAAGACCTCAGACTTAATCTTTTCTTAGGGAGAATTGATTCAGGTCTCATTAAACTAGACTTGGCTTAGTCATAACAATTATGACTAACCTAGTGGCATGGGTTAGCTCGGATTATTGACCACCTCAGATCAGAACTGTGTCAACAGATATGGCCAGGTAAGTGAGACCGGTGGAAGGAATATGCCATTAACTCGTACAAGAACGCATTCAGGTCGAGTAGCTTCCAATTAAAAACCAGTCGGTCGTCTATGTGCCAAACTTACCTTAGACACCAAATTGTTGAGTCAGAACCAATTGGGTTAGCCTACAATCCAGACTCTAACCTCTGAGCCTAATTAGGTCTTGCTTGATCGTGACTCGATCTTGACCCAGACTTAATCCTATTAGGCTGGTCAATTTAAGCATTGTTGATCCCATCTAACCAACTCTTGATTCGGTTTGATCAACCGCTTAGACCTAATTGAGCTACCCAAGCCCGAACCCAGTATTATGAATATGTCTTAGATCTGAAATTCTCAATTTTAGACCTAATTAATATTCCATAAACTTAATTCTTAATTAAGTAGGGTTCATAAACAAAATATGCACAATAAATCCTAGGGTTTCAGGATCTAGGGTTTTGCAGAAAGTAAGTTTTGGGTTTCTGATTAAGGACGAACACGCAGCACCCCTACACATCATAAGAACACCCCATCGAATGGGAAGAGAGGGCCTTTAAACCCTTCTTCGTTCTTATGACCGGACGGCCAAGAGGAACGCCTTAATCAGGAACATTCAATACTACAAAACAATATCAGATCTATATCATATATCTCATATACAAAGTAGATCTAATCATGGCATATTTTGCATACATCTCATGTATCAAATCATGCATGTTTTTCAGATCTAAATTATCTCATAATAATCTAAAAAATTAGATTTAAATTGATCTAATCAAAATAAATTCTAATCTAGACAATTATGTAGAACTATTCTACAACTAGTCTAGACATGCATCAATCATATCTCATATGATATTTCAAAAATTAAATAATTTTTATTTGCTATTTTTTCAGATGTTATTATAACACTTATAATATCAAAAAATAGTAAATAAAAAGATCTAAAATATGATTTAATCAGATTAAATCAAAAAACATGCAAAGACTATTCTATAGAACTATTCTATTCTAGAACTAGTCATGCATATCTTCTAATCTTAGATCCAAATCATTTAATTTTAATTTTTTTCTGATTTTAGATCTGATCACATCTCATGTGACATCTGAAATCAATTATTTTCTAATTAAAATAAATTTAAAATCAGATCTAAATAATTTTAGAACCATGGCTCTGATACCAGTTGAAGGGAAATCCTGATTTCCCGGTCCAGGTTCGTTCAGATCTGATCAGATCAAGAGATATATTTCAAAAATTTTTCTCTTGATTCCAATCAGATCTTGATATGTTTCAGATCTGATTCTTATTATTTTAATAAAATAAAATTAAAAGATAAATTAAATCAAATTTAATTTACCTGATTTGGGTAATCCTATTACCCTGTTGATGATCCTGTTTGCAGCGGAAGGTTCTGGATCTTAGCCACGCAAGCGCCTGGCCTCTACCGGTATCCACTCGGGTTGGATCTGGAGATCCTCTTCTTCTCTATCACACCTCCAAAAAATCAGATCTGGATCTGATCTGGAGGATCTTCAAAACTCTTTTGAAGATGAGCAGTCGTCCTTTGCAGCAGCGCAGCCTTCTTGCTTTTGATCGCCTTTCTTTGATCTGAATCGCACCAACCAAGGTCCAAAACTCCTTTTGGACGTGGAGAGCAAGGGGAGAAGAGACTATGGCATGGAGAAGGAGGGGAGAGGCAGCCTTGGGGCGTGGGGGTTTCTCAATTTGAATTGCTTCTTAGAATTTGAGTTGGGCGCAGGGTCTTATTTATAGACTAAGCTGTGATCCAACTCCTCTTCCTCCCAACCAATCACAACCCTTTGTTGAAATCAGATCTAAATCTGATTGGTGGGAATAGAGTCCCCTGGATTCCTCCTTAGAGGGTGCCTAAGACCAGTCAAAGTTGGTTCTTAGAAGAACTCTAATTGGAATCCAAAAAGGAGATGGAGTCCTTGTCCAACAAGGACTCCTAGGCGCCTCCAACTTGGGCACACGCCTAGGGTGGCGTGCGCCCTTCTCCTTGCCAGGTTCTGGCAGGGGGACAGGCCCCCACCAGCTCTCCAATAGGTGCATGACATGTGGTCAAAAGTCAAAGTGTCAATGGTCAACGTTTGACCAGTCAAAGGTAGACTTTTGACCAAAGTCAAAGAACAAGAAATGGCAGGTGACCAAAAATGGCAGGTAATGTCTTACAAATAAGACAACCTTTTCTGACTTGGACAACCTCCAGTCAGACCATATGAAGGCCTCTGATTGAGCACAAACTCCTTTGGCTCAGTCAGGACAACTTATTTATGATAGCAAAAGAAGAACGTTAGGTTCAATCGAGTGCTAGCACGATTTCCTTGAACCTAATTGAATCTCATTCAGATCAATTGAACTAGATCAGTTCAATTGATGATCACCAGATTCAAACCCTTGTTTGTGTGACCCAGTTAGGTTCAGTTCTGTATGGTAATGGGATATGTCATGATCTCTATCATCGACATCATCGAAACTCCTTTCGATGGATCAGAACTCTTCTGATTCGAACAGCTAGAATGATCGATCATCTAAATCATTCTAATTGCTCCCAAAATCCACCAGTGACACCTAGCAGTATATGGTGGCAACCCATCAGAGCTGAATGCGAACCTCTTGGTGCAGCTACCTGTGTGATTCAGTTCTTCTATCTTGAGCCCCGATCAGATTAGGGTTAAGGTGAACTCGTCAAACCCTAGTCTCTGTCATATGATGTAATCATTCGATTCGAGTCCAATGTGAAAATCTAAATAGAAACTCTTTCTATTATTTCACTCTACCATGGCCATGGATTTCTGGACTTGATTCTCATGATCATCATAGGGCTACTCCTCTACCACCGAGGTAGATAGATTCCATCTTGATGCAATCCAGTTCCTACAATGAACATGTCATAGCCAACATACACCTCAGGGTTCCATATGGCTAGGAGACCGAGTAATGGTGTAGTCAAACTATAACACCCTCAAGGTGAACTGCCGATGCATCTCAGGTCAAAGAACCAGACACACTACTGCAGCATCGAGTCAGTCATTGACGAGAAGGTAGACTCCCTAATGACTACTCGAGGTGGTCACGCTCAGTACCCTCGTTCTCTAACGAGTACCTATACTCTCGCTCCGGTGTCTCCACACCGTAGACTCAAGACTCATCTACTAAAGAGAAGCGATTGTACACCAACCTTCCGGATCAATCACCATCCTCGTGATGATCCTATGGTCAGGGGCAATTTATGAGTTAATAATGATTATTCATGTCTTAAATTTTCAACTCTTGAAAATATGAATCATCATTACCATTAACTCAAAGGATGTATCACAGACACTAAATACACATATGTGGTAGAAAATAACCCATTTATTGATTTTAGTCAAAATTACAATTTTGCCCCTAGAAGTGTATTACAAGTGTCAGCCAATTCTGGCTTCTAGGGCACGTATATCTAACAACAAGTTCACCTTAACCCTAATCCAATCGGAGCTCAGGATTGAAGAACCCAATCACATAGGTAACTGTACCAAGAGGTTTGCTATCAATTTTAATGGGTTGCCATCATATACTGCTAGGTGTTACTATTAGATTTTGGGAGCAATTAGGATGATTTTGATGATCAATCATTCTAATTGTATGAATCAGAAAAGTTCTAATCAATCAAAAGGTATTTCGATGATGTCGATGATGGATATCATAAAATGTCTCATTATCATATAGAATTAAACATAACTAGATCACACAAATAAGGGTTTGGGTCTGTATGTCATCATTTGATTTAAGCTAGTTTGATTGATTTGGATTAGATCCAATTAGGTTCAGGGTAATCATGCTAGCACATGATTGAGCCTGACTTTCTCCTTCTAAAATCTTTCTGATTTATCACAATCGAGTCAAATTTAATTTGACTCATTCTTATATTTAGAATAAATTTATTTTTATCTGACTGGAATAAGTCCAGATCAGATTAATTATAGAAATTAAATCCATTCATAGTCAAATTGGACTAGGGTTAAAAGTTGACCTATTTGAGAGAATTGAGGGTTATCTGATCAGATGCTTCTAGAAAATTTTTTAGGTGCAGTGGACTCTTCCTTATCAACTCATGCTGACATATTTTTGAATCATTTTTGATGAGAAAAATAGATGAGATCAGATGGTGTTTCGTAGAGAAAAAGTCCTATAGTTTTAATGATAAAATAAATAAGTTATTTTGATCAAAAGAGACTCTAAGTAGGCATTGGACATAAAAGCCTTTCGCATATCAAAGTGCATTCAACGTAAGAAATAATTTTTCATGCCCAAAATCTACCATCCCTAATATTCCACATCCCTTTTGTCCTCTTTCTTCTTCTCTTCTACAAGCCTAAAAAGTTAGGCATAAATCTGAGAAGAAGGTCTAAGATTTTTGGCACAATATTTAGGATCTATGCAATGGTATTCGTGTGACGGACGGGCTGCCTTCAGAAATAGTTTTGAAGGTTCTTCGGATCAAATCCAGATCTGATTTTTGGAAAAATGGTTCATGTAAAGAAGTCATTCAGATCTTGCCGAAGTGGATATTGGTAGAGGCTAGGTGCGTGCGTGGCTCCTTCTAGAACCTCAAGAATCAATAGGATCATTGTAGTTTAATTAGATTACCCGATTAGGTACTTTTAAATTAAATCTAATTTAATTTTAATTTTTAATTTTTAATATTAGATCAACATGATTAGATCTGAGAACTCTTAGATCTGATCGAATCATTTAAAAATTTTTAGAAAAATCCTCCTCAGATCTGATCAGATCTGCACAATCCTGCGGTGGAAAATAATATTTTTTCTTCAACTGGTATTAGAGCTGCATTAGCAATTCTTTATATCTAACCTAGATCTGATTTTATTTTTATTTATGATTGATATTAAAAAGTTTTAGATCTCACATCAGATGTGATTTGATCTAAAATTAGAAAATTAAAAATTAAATAATTTAGATTTCATATGTTTGAGATGCATGACTAGACTTGGTATAGAATAGTTATATGTGTAGTCTGGTATGATCATGTATTTAATTTGATTAAACATGATTTTAGATCTACTTAATTTTTATTTTTTAATGTTATAACTATTATAATCACATCTAAAAATAAAAAATAAAGTTTCTAATTTTTGATTTATTCATATGAGATATGAAAGATGCATGTTTAGACTAGTCATAGAATTGTTCTATAAGATGTCTAGAATAATTTTAATTTTGATATGATCAAATTTAAAATTTTATTTTTTAGATTTAATATGTGATGTTTCAAATATGAAAGTATGTATATTCATGATACATGAAATGTATGCAAGACATGTATTAGTTATATCTTTTTATATGTGATATATGATCTAACTAGTTTTGTAGTAAAAAATTATATTTCTGATTAAGGAGTTCCCCATGGCCGTTCGATCATAAGAATAAAGTCGGATTTAAAGGTCCTCTCCTCCCATTCGATGGGGTGTTCTTATTGCATGTAGGGGTGCTGCACGTTCGTCCTTAATCAAAAATCAAAACTTATTTTTCTATAAAATCCTAGATCCTGAAATCCTAGAATTTCTACTACATGTTTTGTTAATGAACACAAAACTTAATTTAGAATTAAGATTATAAAATTACTAAGACATATTCATAAAATTGGATTCAGGCTTGGGTAGCTTAATTAGGTCTAGCGGTTGATCAAACCGAATCAAGTGTTGGTTAGGTAGGATCGAAGAAAGCTTAGATTTGACCAACCTAATAGTATTAAGTCCTGGTCAAGATAGAATCACATTGAGATGTGAATCGATCAAATCAAGACCTAATTTGGCTTCACAGTTTGAGCCTAGATTGTTGACTAACCCAATTGGTGCTGATTCGATAATTTGATGTCTATGGTAAGTTTGGCAGATATGATCGACTGATTTTTAATTAGAAGCTACTTGACCTGAAAGCATTCTTATCGAGTTAATGGCATATTTCTTCCACCAGTCTTACTTACCTGGTCATTTGTGTTAATCCAGTTTTGATTTGATGTGGCTAACAATTCAAGCTAATCCATGCCACTAAGTTAGTCATAATTGTTATGACTAAGTCAAGTCAAGTTTAAAAAGACCTAAATTAAATCTTTCTAAGAAAATATTAAGTCTAAGGTCTTCCATCATTATCGATGTGCAGGCCCTTCCTGGGGTTGATTGTTCTCGGCTAGACACAGTAGTTTAGTTGCATCAGGAAGATGCAACCATGTCTATTAGGCATTGGATGCTATGGGTTGGAGGATGGGTTGGGCTCAATATTTTGGATATGGTAAGGGATCCAATCAAGAATCCAATCTATGCAAATGGTGGGTCTGATTTAACTAAGGAGTGGATCAATATTCTCAATTCGATGAGATTCATGAATTAGAGATCAAGTTTGTGTGCACCATGATTAAAGAATCACTGGATAAGAGTTGTCCACTCATCGATTGACCGATCACCAATAACTGTTAGGTGAGGTGGTGAGTCAGTTGGTGCGACTGCACCATCCACTAGAAATCTATAATCATGAAGATTTTTGCATCTCTGCCAAGGTAGTGTAGGTATCCGAGTAATAGTGGAAGCTTAATTTATTTAAAAATAAAATTTTTAAATAAATTATTTAAGTCTTACTAAAAATTTTGACTTTCTATAGAAAAATATCTACGCCGAACCCACTAGCCCGTATCCTGGACACGCATAAACTGATCGGACCAAACTACAATTATAGGCACCAGAACTTCAAAATTATTTTGGATTTTAAGAAGTTGACTCATGTGTTGGAACAGGATCCTCCAACCTTACCAATCCGTCTATCTGTTGATCAGAGAGTATCTCTCAAGAAGTGGATGGATGAAGATAACAAAGCCAGATATTACATGTTGGGCTCGATGTCTGATGAGCTCCAACATCAACATGAAGACATTATGATTAGCCATCAAATGTTGGCTCACCAGCAAGAGTTGTTTGGTGAACAGAGTCACCTAGCCAAATATCAAGCCACTAAAAGACTTTTTAAGGCTCACATGCATGATGGGCAGTCAGTCCAAGATCATTATCTTATGATGATCAAGGACTTGGAAGAGCTTGAGAAGCTCGATGTTAAGTTATATCAGGATCTACAGACTAACATAATTCTATAGTCCTTAACTGATGCGTATGGATAGTTCATCATGAACTACCATATGCATAAACTTCAGAATACTTTGGCTGAGCTCATGAATATGCTGGTTACGCTGAGCTTTCCATGAAAAGTTCTAAAGGCTCGATACTTGCTGTGGAGCAGACTTCTTGCAAGAAAAAATTTTTTGAGAAGAAGAAGTCCATGAAAAAGTAGAAGGTGAATGGTGAGAAGAAGAAGAAGGCAGAGCTGAAGAAGAAAGCTATTGACAAAGAAAATTATTTTCATTGTAACACTGATAGCCATTGGAAGTGAAACTGTCCTCTTTATCTAGCCAGCCTGAAGAACAAGGAGGTAGGTCCTTCTTGAGGTATGCTCATTATAGAATCTAATCTTATGATTTCTTCTGCATCTAGTTGGGTGCTTGACTCTGGTTCTAGTGCTCACCTATACACTTCTATGTAGGATCTTGAGGATAGCAGGAGGTTGAGGGATGGTGAAATGATCCTATACATCAAAAATGGAGCAAAAGTTGCTGCTGTGGTCGTGGGAACCTACCCTCTGCAATTACCATCATGATTAGACTTAGTACTTAGAAACTATTTTTATATGCCTGCAGCAAACAGAAATTTAATTTTTGTTTCATGATTAGCATTGGAAGGCTATGTAATTAGTTTTTTTAGCACCATTATAATATTCTTTATGAAAGAAATAAAATTACAAGTGGTTTTCTTATAAACGGTCTCTATCAGTTACATTTTGATGTTTTTATTTTTAATATCGAGCAAAACATGAATGCCATAGGATCAAAGTGACCTAGGGATAGTCTAAACGATAGGTATCTTTGGCACCTTAGGCTAGGTCGTATAGCTGAAGATAGGATTAACAATTGGAGAGATCCGAACTATTGAGTCCATTGACTTTCGAGTCATATCGAATTTATGAATCGTACCTTCATAGCAAAATGACCAAGCTTTCTTTTATGGGACATGGGGAAGGGCCACAGACCTGCTTGCCCTAGTACATACTGATGTATGCGGCGCATTTGATGTGCCAGCCAAGGGCAATTACAACTACTTCATCATCTTTATCGATGATTTATCTCGGTACAGATAGGTGTATTTGATGCAATACAAGTCTGAAGCTTTTAAAAAGTTTAAGAAATTCAGATTTGAAGTAGTAAAATAAATAGGAAAACCCATTAAGATTCTTCGATCAGATCGAGGAGGCTAATAACTTAGTCGGGAATTCCTAAACTTTCTTAAGGATAATGGCATAGTCTCACAATGGACTCCACCTAGAATGCCTCAACTTACCGAGATTTCAAAATGAACAAACTAAACCTTATTAGATATGGTTCGATCTATGATGAGCTTCACGGACCTTCCTGAGTTTCTTTGGGGACATAGTCTGTTGACCGCTATATATCGATTCAATAGGGTTCCATCTAAAATTGTTCCTACCATACCGTATAAGATATGGCATGGTAAGAAACCAAGTTTGAGTCATCCTAGAATTTTGGATTGTCCGGCCCACATCCAAAGACAACAGATAGATAAATTAGAGTCTAGGTCCTTTAGAGCTTGATTTATTAGATATCCTAAGGAGTTATTAGGATATTTTTTCTATCTCGCAAAAGATCCCAATGTGATTGTGAGTCGACATGCCATCTTTCCTAAAAAAAAGTTTATTCAAGATAATTGCACCGAAAGATAGATTAGGCTTGAGGAGAAGGTCTCCCAAAAGCCATGAGCCAAGGAACCTATGAAACCCAATCAGATTAAGCCAGTCCAATCACTACCTCATCCACTGAAGGAAAAATTTTAATTTTTTGGATCAGCTTCTTTCAGATCTTGATTGGGTCAAGAGAGATATTTCAAAAATTTTTCTTTTGATTCTAATTCAGATTTGATATATTTCAGATCTGATTTTATAGATCTAATAAAAAAATAAAAGTAAATTAAATCTGATTTAATTTTGTACCTTTTGTTGGATAATTAGATTATCTTATAATGATCCTGCTGATTGCTTGAGGTTCTGGATCTAACCACGCAAGTGCCTGACCTCTATCGAAATCCACTTGGATTGGATCTAGAGATCTTCTCCTTCTTTATCACCTCTCCAAATATTAGATCTAGATCTGATTTGGAGGATCTTCAAAATTCCTTTTGTAGATCTGGAATCATCTCTTGCAGCAGTGCTGCCTTCTTCCTTTCTCGTCATCTTTTTCTTACCTGGATCGCACCAAACTAGAGCCCAAATTTCCTTTGGCATGGAGAGGAGAGAGGGGACTAGAAGATGGCATGGAGGAGGGAGAGGGGAAGCCTTGTAGCATGGGCTATGGGAGATCTTTATTAAAGCTTGGCGCAGATAGGGTTTTTATAGACCCTACTGCGCTATGCAGTGCCACATCATCCCGACCAATCATGTCACTTCGTGCAATTAGATCTAAATCTAATTGATGGGATGACATCATCTGATCCAATCAGATGAGAGCCCCCTCAAATCATCCTTAGGTGGTGCCAAGACTGATCAAAGTAGAGTCCCTTGGCGCCTCCTAAGTTGATTCCAAGAAGCAACCTGGAGTCCCATCTGTATGGGATTCCAGGCATCCCTATCCTTGGGCGCATGCCTCCCTAGGCATGCACCCCCTCCTTTCCATTTTCCAGTAAGGGGACAATCTCCTATCTACTCTCCTATGGGTGCATGACAGATGGATAGATGTCTAAGTATCAAAGGTCAATGTTTGACCAAAATCAAAAGACAAGAATTGGCAGGTGACGGAAAATCGTAGGTGTTGTCTCTTATTTATCTCATAAATTAAGACAATCCTTTTCTGATCTAAATAAGCTCCAGTCAGATCAAGTAAAGGTTCTTGAGCGAGCACAAACATATTTGGCTCAGTCGAGATGACTTTTAACGATTGTAGAAGGAGAACATCAGGCTCAATCGTGTGCTAGCACGATTTTCTTGAACCTAATTGAATCTAATTTAGATCGATTGAATTGGATTAGTCCAATTGATGATATCTAGATCCAAACTCTTATTTGTGTGACCCAGTTAGATTCAGTTCTGTATGATAATGGGATATGTCATGATCTTTATTATCGACATCATCGATACACCTTCTGATGGATCAGAACTTTTCTAATTCAAACAACTAGAATGAGCGATCATCTAAATCATTCTAATTGCTCCCAAAATCCACTAGTGACACCTAGTAGTATATGGTGGCAACCAATCAAAACTGAAAATGAACCTTTTGGTGTGGCTACCTATATGATTAAGTTCTTCTATGTTGAGCCCCGATCAGATTTGGGTTAAGGTGAACTCATCAAACCCTATTTCTTTGTCATATGATTTAATCATTTGATTCAAGTCCGATGTGAAAACCTTAATAGAAACTCTTTCTATTATTTTACTCTGCCATGGCCATGGGCTTATGGACTTGATTCTCATGATCATCATAGGACTGCTCCTCTTCTATCGAGGTACATAGATTTCCTCTTGGTGCAATCTAATTCCTACAATGAACATGCTGTAGCCAACATACACCTCAAAATTCTGAATGGCTAGGAGATCGAGTTGTGGTGTGGTCAAACTATAACATCCTCAGGGTGAGCTGCAAATGCACCTCAGGTCAATGAACCAGACACACCACTGTAGCTTTAAGCTAGTCATTGACGAGAAAGTAGACTTCCTTATGACTGCTCGAGATGGTCATGCTTAGTGCTCTCGTTCTCTAATGAGTACCTGTACTCTCGCTCTGGTGTCTCTACACCGTAGACTTAAGACTCATCTACTATAAAAAAGCGATTGTGCACCAACCTTCTGGATCAGTCACCATCCTCATAATGATCCTACGGTTAGGAGCATTTTATTAGTTAATAATGAAAATTCTTGTCTTAAATTTTCTACTCTTGAAAATAAGAATCATCATTACCATTAACTCAAGGGATGTATCACAAACACTAAATACACATTTGTGATAGAAAATAATCTATTTTATTATTTATAGTCAAAGTTATAATTTTGCTCCTAGAAGTGTATTACAAGTATCAGTCAATTCTGGCTTCTAGGACACACATATCTAACAAACTCCGACTTGACCTAAAGTCAATTGGCTACAAATCTAAGTCCCATCTTCTCAAGGTGGGCTTTGATCTTTTGCTGGTCCAACAACTTTGTGAGTGGGTCCACCGCATTGTCTGCTGGGTCGACTCTCTTGACCTTGACGTAACCCTTCTCGAGGTAATCGTGGATGAGGTGGTATCACCGCTCGATGTGCTTGAATTTCTGATGAGATCTTGGCTCCTTAGCAAGGGCTATGGTGCCATTATTGTCGCAGTATAGAGGAATGGCATTTAATGGCATCACTCAGATCTCTGTGGCAAACTTCTTATACCAGAATGCCTCCACAACTTCTGATGCAGCGATATATTCTGCTTTCATGTTGGAATCTGCTATCACTATCTAGTTGGAACTCTTTCAACTGACAGCACCATCATTACACACAAACAGACTCCCAGATGTTGACTTTCAATCATCTACATTGAAAAATAAAATTCGAGTCTATGTACCCCTAGACTTGGAGTTCTCCATTACCAAAAACCAACAACATATCGTTAGTTCTTCTTAAGTACTTAAGGATACATTTTCCAGAACTTCAGTATTCTTCACCTGGATTCGACTGATATCTGCTCGTGATATTCACAGCATGGGCTATATCAGGTCATGTACATAACATGGCATACATGAGGTTCCTTATTACTGAAGCATATGGGATCTTGCTCATGCATTCTATTTCCTCAGGTGTGCTAGGGCACATCTTCCTGAAAAGATGAATACCATGTCTGAAGGGTACCAAACTCCTCTTAGAGTTTTCCATGCTAAACCTCTTTAGCACTTTCTTTATGTACATCTTCTATGAAAGTCCTAGCATCCTCTTCGGTCTATCTCTATAGACCTTGATTTTTGGAATAAAGGATGCTTCACCTAGGTCTTTCATAGAAAATTCTTTGGATAACCATATTTTAACTATGGTTAACATAGGAATATCATTTCCAATAAGGAGGATATCATCCACATACAATACAAGGAAAACAACAGCGCTCTCACTGACCTTTTTGAAGATACATGGTTCCTCATCATTCTTGATGAAACCAAATAATTTGATCACGTCCCTGAAATGTGTATTCCAGCTCTCAGATGCTTGCTTAAGCCCGTATAAGGACCTTTGCAGCTTGCATACCATGTGATCAGCATCACTAGATGTGAAATCTAGCGGCTGTTCTGTATAGATGTCTACCTCAAGATTGTTAGATATATGTGCCCTAGAAGCCAGAATTGGCTGACACTTGTAATACACTTCTAGGGGCAAAATTGTAATTTTGACTATAATTAATAAATGGGTTATTTTCTATCACACATGTGTATTTAGTGTCTGTGATACATCCTTTGAGTTAATGGTAATGATAATTCATATTTTCAAGAGTTGAAAATTTAAGACATGAATAATCATTATTAACTCATAAATAGCTCCCGACCATAGGATCATCACGAGGATGGTGATTGATCCGGAAGGTTGGTGTACGATCGCTTCTCTTTAGTAGATGAGTCTTGAGTCTATGGTGTGGAGACACCGAGCGAGAGTACAGGTACTCGTAGACGAACCGAGGGCACTGACGTGACCACCTCGAGTAGTCATTAGGGAGGTCTACCTTCTCGTCAATGACTGACTCGATGCCTGCAGTAGTGTGTCTGGTTCTTTGACCTGAGTGCATCGGCAGTTCACCTTGAGGGGTTTATAGTTGACTACACCATTACTCGGTCCTCCTAGCCATATGGAACCCTGAGGTGTATGTTGGGCTGTGACATGTTCATTGTAGGAACTGGACTGCACAGATGGGATCTATCTACCTCGGTGGTAGAGGAGTAGCCCTATGTGATCATGAGAATCAAGTCCTGAAAGCCCATGGCCATGGCAGAGTGTGAAATAATAGAAAGAGTTTCTTATTATAGATTTTCTCACATGGACTCGAATCGAATGATTACATCATATGACAGAGCTTAGGGTTGACGAGTTTCACCTTAACCCTAATCTGATCGGGGTCAAGATAGAGAACTGAATCAACACAGGTAGCTGCACCAAGATGGTCGCATTCAGCTCTGATGGGTTGCCACCATATTACGCTAGGTGTCACTGGTGGATTTTGGAGGCAATTTAGAATGATTTAGATGATCGAATCATTCTAGCTGTTCGAATCAGAGAGTTCTGATCCATCGAAAGGGTTTCGATGATGTCGATGATAGAGATCATGACATTCCCTATTCCATACAGAACATGAACCTAACTGGGTCACACAAACAAGGGTTTGAATCTGGTGATCATCAATTGAACTAAATAGTTCAATTGATTGAATGAGATTCAATTAGGTCAAGGAAATCGTGCTAGCACTCGATTGAACCTAACGTTCTTCTTTGCTATCATAAATAGTCCGTTCCTGTCTGAGCCAAAGGGAGTTTGTGCTCAAACAGAAGTCTTCTTATGGTCTGACTGGAGGTTGTCCAAGTCAGAATAGGTTGTCTTATTTGTAAGACATTACCTGCCATTTTTGGTCACCTGCCATTCTTGTTCTTTACTTTGGTCAAAAGTCTACCTTGACTGGTCAAACGATTGACCATTCACTCCTTTGACTTTTGACCACATGTCATGCACCTATTGGAGAGCTGGTGGGGCTTGTCCCCTTGCCAGAACCTGGCAAGGAGATGGGCGCACGCCAAGGGTGGCGGTGAGCCCAAGTTAGGAGGCGCCTAGGAGTCCTTGTTGGGACAAGGACTCCATCTCCCTTAGGATTCCAATTGAGAGTTCTTCTAAACGAATCCAGTATTGACTGGTCCAAGGGCACTTCTCCAAGTAGGAAATCCAGGGGTACTCTAATCCCACAATCAGATTTAGATCTGATTGTCACAATATTGGTTGTTGTGATTGGTTGGAGGAAGATGACTTGGATCACGCTTAGTCTATATATAAGAGACCAGCAGCGCCAAGTGAAAAAATTAATGAAGAAGAATCAAAGCATAATCAAAAAGCAATCTTCACCAGCCCCAAGGCTGCCTTCTCCCCTTTCTCCACGGCCATTACTTCTCATCTCCCTCTTGCTCTCCACGTCCAAAAGTTGTTTTTGCGATTTGGATTGGTTGCGGATTTAAGATCAAGAAAAGGAGATCGAAAAGCAAGGTAAGGCTGCGCTTTGCTGCGAAGAACCGAACTGCAGACTTCAAAAGTGAGTTTGAAGGATCTCCAGACAGATCCAGATCTGAATTTTTTGGAGGCTGATTAGAGAGAAGAGGACTCCAGATCCAGCCCGAGTGAGATACAGGTACGAGCACAGCGCTTGCGTTTGGCTTGATCCAGAACCTTCCGCTGCAAACAGGATCATCAACAGGGTAATAGGATTACCCTAATTCAGGTAAATGAAATGTGATTTAATTTATCCTTTTCATTTTAATTTTTATTTAAATAATTAAGAATCAGATCTGAAGATCCCTTGATCTGAAACAGATCTAATCGAGAAAAATTTTTGAAAATTATATCTCTTGATCTGATCAGGATTAACTGAAACGAACCTGTGTCAGGGAAATCAGGCATTTTCCCATTCAATAGTGGTATCATGACCATCGTTTCTAAAAATAGTTTAGATCTGAATTTTTTTTAATTTTATTTTAATCTAAAAAATAACGTTGATTTCAGATGTCACTCCATGAGATGCTGAATCAGATCTGAAATCAAAGAAAATTTAAAATTAAATGATTTGGATCTAAGAACAGAAGATATGCATGACTAGTTCTAGTTATAGAAATAGTTCTATAATAACTAGTTTTGCATGTCTTTTTGATTTAATATGATTTAAATACATATTTTTAGGATCTTTCTTATTTACTGTTTCTGATATTATTAAGTGTTATAATAACATCTGATAAACAGCAAATAAAAAATTATTTAATTTTATAAATTATCATATGAGATATGATAGATGCATACTAGACTAGTTGTAGAATAGTTCTACATAATTGTCTAGATTAGAATTTATTTTGCATTAGATCAATTAAATCTAATTTTTCAGATATTATGTGATAATTTAGATCGAAAACATGCCATGATTGATGATACATGAGATGTATGCAAAATATGCCATGGTTGATTCTTAAATTTTGTATATGCAGATATTAATGATATAGACTATAACTGTTTTGTAGTTATGCGAATGTTTAATGAAATGGTTCCTGATAAGGCGTTCCCCTTGGCCGATCCGGTCATAAGAACGTAAGAAGGGTTTAAAGGCCCTCTCTTTCCATTCGATGGGGTGCTTTCTTATGATGTGCTAGGGGTGCTGCCGCGTCGTCCTTAATCCACGAAAAACCCAAAAACTTATCTCTTCTGCCAAAACCCTAATCCTGAAACCCTAGGGATTTATTTGTGCATATTTTGTTATATGAACCCAACTTAATTTTTAAGAATTAAAGTTCTATGCGAATATTAATTTAGGTCTAAAATTGAGAATTTTCAGATCTAAGACATATTCATTAATACTGGGGTTTCGGGCTGGGTTAGCTCAATTTAGGTCTAGCGCGTTGATCAAACCGAATCAAAGAGATTGGTTAGAATGGCGGATCAACAATGCTTAAATTGACCAGCCTAAATAGATTAAGTCTGGGTCAAGATCGAGTTCACGATCAAGCAAGACCTAATTAGCTCAGAGGTTTCAAAAGTCTGGATTGTAGGCTAACCCAATTGGTTCTGATCTCAACAATTGGGTGTCTATAAGGTAAGTTTGGCACAGACGACCGACTGGTTTTTAATGGAAGCTACTCGACCTGAATGCGTTCTTGTACGATGTTAATGGCATTTCCCTTCCACCGGGTCTCACTTTACCTGGCCATATCTGTTGACACAGTTCTGATCTGAGGTGGTCAATAATCCGAGCTGACCCATTTGGCCACTAGGTTAGTCATAATTGTTATGACTAAGCCAAGTCTAGTTTAATGAGACCTGAATCAATTCTCCCTAAGAAAAGATTAAGTCCGAGGTCTTCCACCATTGTAGACGTGCGGGCCCTTCCCGGGGTTGATTGTTCTCGGCTGGATACAGTGGCTCAGTTGCACCGGGAAGACGCAACCATGTCTATTAGGCATTGGATGCTATGGGCTGGAGGATGAGTTGGGCTCAATATTCCGGATACGGTGAGAGACCCAATTAGGAACCCAGTCTATGCAAATGGTGGGTCTGACTTAACTAAGGAGTGGATCAATATTCCGGATACGGTGAGATTCATGAATTAGAGACCAAGTTTGGGTGCACCATGATTAGAGAATCATTGAACAAGAGTTGTTCACTCATTGGCTAACCCATCACCAATAACTGTTAGGTGAGGTGATGAGTCAGTTGGTGAGACCGCACCACCCACTAGAAATCATTAATCGTGGAGATTTTTGCATCTCTACAGAGGGAGTGTAGGGATCCGAGAAAATAGTGGGAAGCTAATTTATTTAAAAATAAAATCCCTAAATAAATTGGTCAAGTCAAAATTACAGTATCTAACTAGAATCTTTGACTCTCTACAGGAAAATGTCTGCGTCCAACCCATTGGCACGTATCCTGGACACACATAGACTGACTGGACCCAATTATAAAGATTGGCTCAGAAACTACAAAATTGTTTTGGGTTCCGAGAAGTTAACCCATGTTTTGGACCAGGACCCTCCCACCTTACCAGCTCGTCCATCCACTGAACAGAGAGCGTCTCTGGAAAAATGGATTGACGAAGATAATAAGGCCAGATACTACATGTTGGGCTCGATGTCTGATGAGCTCCAGCGCCAACATGAAGATATCGGGACTGCTCGCCAAATGTTGGCTCACCTGCAGGAGATGTTTGGTGAACAGAGTCGCGCAGCCAAATATCAAGTCACGAAATGACTTTTTAAGGCTAAGATGCGTGATGGGCAGTCAGTCCAAGATCACTGTCTGATGAATGATCAAGGACATGGAAGAGCTTGAGAAGCTCGGTGTGAAGTTGGACTTGGATCTTGCAGAATGATATTATTCTGCAATCCTTGACTGATGCATATGGGCAATTCATCATGAATTACCACATGCATAAACTTCAAAATTCCTTGGCCGAATTAATGAATATGCTGGTCACCGCTGAGCTTTCTATGAAAGGTTCTAAAGGCTCAGTTCTTGCTATGGAATGGACTTCTTCCAAAAGAAAGTCTTATGGAAAGAAAAAGAAGTCTGTGAAAAAGCAAAAGGTGGAAGGAGCAAAGAAGAAGAAGGCAGAACCGAAGAAAAAGGCCGATGCCAAAGGAAAGTGTTTCCATTGCAACAGCGACGGCCATTGGAAGCGGAACTGCCCTACTTACCTGGCCACCCTGAAGAACAAGAAGGAAGGTCCTTCTGGAGGTATGCTCATTATTGAGTCTAACCTTACGGTTTCTTCTGCATCCAGTTGGGTGCTTGACTCTGGTTCTAGTGCTCATCTGTGCACTTCCATGCAGGGTCTTGAGGATAGCAGGAGGCTGAGGGATGGAGACATGATCCTACGCATCGGTAATGGAGCAAGAGTTGCTGCAGTAGCCGTGGGAACATACCCTCTTCGATTACCATCTGGTTTAGACTTAGTTTTGAAAGACTGTTATTATGTGCCTGCAGCTAGCAGGAAATTTGATTTCTGTTTCATGCTTAGCACTAGAAGGCTATGTGATTACCTTCTTTAAGGACCATTGTAACATTCTTTATGAAAGAAATAAAATTGCAAATGGTTTCCTTATTAATGGTCTTTATCAGCTACATATTGATGTACCTGTTCTAACTATCGAGCAAAACGTGAATGCCAAACGACCTAGGGATAGTCCAAATGACAGATATCTATGGCACCTGAGATTAGGTCATATAGCAGAAGATAGGATCAACAAATTGGAGAAAAATGGGCTATTGAGTCCATTGACTTTCCGAGTCATATCCAACTTGTGAATCTTGTCTTCAAGGCAAAATGACTAAACTCCCTTTTGTTGGACATGGGGAGAGGGCCACAGATCTCCTTGCCCTAGTACATACTGATGTGTGCGGCCCATTTGATGTGCCGGCTAGAGGCAATTTTGTCTACTTCATTACCTTTACCGATGATCTGTCTAGGTATGGGTATGTGTATCTTATGAGACACAAGTCTGAAGCTTTTGAAAAGTTCAAAGAATTCAGACATGAAGTAGAAAAATAAACTGGAAAAACCCATTAAGGTTCTTCGATCAGATCGAGGAGGTGAATACCTTAGCCGGGAATTCCTAGACTATCTCAAGGAAAATGGCATAGTCTCTCAATGGACTCCACCAGGAACACCTCAACTCAACGGGGTTTCAGAATGGAGAAATCGGACTCTATTGGATATGGTTCCGATCCATGATGAGCTTCACAGACCTCCCTGATTTTCTTTGGGGACATTCATTGTTAACTTCAATTTATCTACTGAATAGGGTTCCCTCTAAAACCGTTCCTACCACACCGTATGAGATATGGCACGGTAAGAAACCAAGTCTGAGTCATCTCAGAATTTGGGGTTGTCCGGCTCATGTCAAAAGACAACAAGCGGACAAGTTAGAGTTTAGGTCCTTTAGAGCTCGATTCATAGGATATCCTAAAGAGTCATTAGGATACTATTTCTACATTCCAGAAGACCACAATGTGATTGTGAGTCGACATGCCATCTTTCTTGAAAAATAGTTTATTCAAGATAGCGGCATTGGAAAGCAGATTAAGCTTGATGAGAAAGTCTCACAAGTACAATGAGCTAAGGACCAATTGGAACCAAATCAGGTTGAGCCAATAAGAACACTACCTCCTCCACCTCGTAGATCGGAAAAGAGTTTTCCCGTCCCCCTGAAAGATACTTAGGTATTATTTCAGAGGAAGTAGAGAAAATGTTCCTCGTAGGTAATGGTGCTCATGGTGATGATCCCAAAACCTACAACGAGGCGATATCAGATATCGACTCCGAGAAATGGCTAGAGGCAATGCAGTCAGAAATTGACTCGATGCACTCAAACCAAGTCTGGACCTTGGTAGATCCACCAGAAGGTATAGTACCTATTGGGTGTAAATGGATCTTCAAGAGAAAGATTGGTGCAGATGGGAATGTGGAGACATTCAAGGCTAGACTAGTGGCAAAAGGTTATAGTCAACGCGAAGGCATTGACTATCAGGATACCTTTTCCCCAGTGGCTATGCTAAAATCCATCCGCACATTGCTTGCCGTTGCAGCCTATTTCGATTATGAAATATGGCAAATGGACGTGAAAACGGCATTCTTAAATGGATATCTTGAGGAAGATATCTATATGGAACAGCCGCTAGGTTTCACATCCAGTGATACTGATCACAAGGTTTGCAAGCTGCAAAGGTCCATATATGGACTTAAGCAAGCATCTCGGAGCTGGAACACTCGTTTCAATGATGTGATCAAAAAGTTTGGTTTCATCAAAAATGAAGAGGAACCATGTGTTTTCAAAAAGGTCAGTGGGAGCGCTGTTGTCTTCCTCGTATTGTACGTGGATGACATCCTCCTTATTGGGAATGATATTCCCATGTTGACAACAGTCAAAATTATGGTTGTCCAAGGAATTCTCCATGAAAGACCTAGGTGAAGCATCCTTTATTCTAGGAATTAAGGTCTATAGGGATAGACCGAATAGGATGCTAGGACTTTCACAGAAGATGTACATAGAGGAAGTACTAAAGAGGTTTAGTATGGAAAACTCTAAGAGGGGATTAATACCCTTCAGACATGGTATTCATCTTTCCAAGAAGATGTGCCCTAGCACACCTGAGGAAATAGAACGCATGAGCAAGATCCCTTATGCTTCTGCAATAGGGAGCCTCATGTATGCCATGCTATGTACACGACCTGATATAGCCCATGCTGTGAGTGTCACAAGCAGATATCAGTCAAATCCAGGTGAAGAACACTGGACTTCTGTGAAATGTATCCTTAAGTACTTGAGAAGAACTAAGGATATGATGTTGGTCTTTGGTAATGGAGAACTCCAAGTCCAGGGATACACAGACTCGGATTTCATGTCCGATATAGATGATCGAAAGTCGACATCTGGAAGTCTGTTTGTGTGCAATGGTGGTGCTGTCAGCTGGAAGAGTTTCAAGCAAACTGTGATAGCAGATTCCACCATGGAAGCAGAATATATCGCTGCATCAGAGGCTGCAAAGGAAGCATTCTGGTACAAGAAGTTTGCTGCAGAAATTGGAGTAATGCCATCAGATGCCATTCCTCTATACTGCGACAACAATGGCGCCATAGCCCTTGCTAAGGAGCCGAAGGTCTCACCAGAAAATCCAAGCACATTGAGCGGCGATACCACCTCATCCGCGATTACCTCGAGAAGGGTTACGTCGAGGTCAAGAGAGTCAACTCCGCAGATAATGTGGCAGACCCACTTACAAAGCCGTTGGGCCAGCAGAAGATCGAAGCCCACCTTGAGAAGATGGGACTTAGACTTGTAGCCAATTGGCTTTAGGACAAGTGGGAGATTGTTAGATATATGTGCCCTAGAAGCCAGAATTGGCTGACACTTGTAATACACTTCTAGGGGCAAAATTATAATTTTGACTATAATCAATAAAATGGGTTATTTTCTATCACATATGTGTATTTAGTGTCTGTGATACATCCTTTGAGTTAATGGTAATGATAATTCATATTTTCAAGAGTTGAAAATTTAAGACATGAATAATCATTATTAACTCATAAAATGCTCCCGACCATAGGATCATCACGAGGATGGTGATTGATCCGGAAGGTTGGTGTACAATCGCTTCTCTTTAGTAGATGAGTCTTGAGTCTACGGTGTGGAGACACCGGAGCGAGAGTACAGGTACTCGTTAGAGAACGAGGGCACTGAGCGTGACCACCTCGAGTAGTCATTAGGAAGTCTACCTTCTCGTCAATGACTGACTCGATGCTGCAGTAGTGTGTCTGGTTCTTTGACCTGAGGTGCATCGGCAGTTCACCTTGAGGGTGTTATAGTTTGACTACACCATTACTCGATCTCCTAGCCATATGGAACCCTGAGGTGTATGTTGGCTATAGCATGTTCATTGTAGGAACTGGATTGCATCAAGATGGAATCTATCTACCTCGGTGGTAGAGGAGCAGCCCTATGATGATCATGAGAATCAAGTCCAGAAGCCCATGGCCATGGCAGAGTGAAATAATAGAAAGAGTTTCTATTTAGATTTTCACATCGGACTTGAATCGAATGATTACATCATATGACAGAGACTAGGGTTTGACGAGTTCACCTTAACCCTAATCTGATCGGGGCTCAAGATAGAAGAACTTAATCACACAGGTAGCTGCACCAAGAGGTTCGCATTCAGCTCTGATGGGTTGCCACCATATACTGCTAGGTGTCACTGGTGGATTTTGGGAGCAATTAGAATGATTTAGATGATCGATCATTCTAGCTGTTCGAATCAGAAGAGTTCTGATCCATCGAAAGGAGTTTCGATGATGTCGATGATAGAGATCATGACATATCCCATTACCATACAGAACTGAACCTAACTGGGTCACACAAACAAGGGTTTGAATCTGGTGATCATCAATTGAACTGATCTAGTTCAATTGATCTGAATGAGATTCAATTAGGTTCAAGGAAAATCGTGCTAGCACTCGATTGAACCTAACGTTCTTCTTTTACTATCATAAATAAGTTGTCCTGACTGAGCCAAAGGAGTTTGTGCTCAATCAGAGGCCTTCACTATGGTCTGACTGGAGGTTGTCCAAGTCAGAAAAGGTTGTCTTATTTTGTAAGACATTACCTGCCATTTTTGGTCACCTGCCATTTCTTGTTCCTTTGACTTTGGTCAAAAGTCTACCTTTGACTGGTCAAATGTTGACCATTGACACTTTGACTTTTGTCCACATGTCATGCACCTATTGGAGAGCTGGTGGGGGCCTTGTCCCCCTGCCAGAACCTGGCAAGGAGGAGGGCGCACGCCACCCTTGGCGTGTGCCCAAGTTGGAGGCGCCTAGGAGTCCTTGTTGGACAAGGGACTCCATCTCCTTTTTGGATTCCAATTAGAGTTCTCCTAAGAACCAACTTTGACTGGTCTTAGGCACCCTCTAAGGAGGAATCCAGGGGACTCTATTCCCACCAATCAGATTTAGATCTGATTTCACAAAGGGTTGTGATTGGTTGGGAAGAAGAGGAGTTGGATCACAGCTTAGTCTATAAATAAGACCCTGCGCCCAACTCAAAAAATAATAATAATCAAGAGCAATTTCCCACGCCCCAAGGCTGCCTCTCTCCCTCTTCTCCATGCCAAACTCATCTTCTCCCCTCTCCTCTCCACGTCCAAAAGTGTTTTGGATTTGGTTGGTGCGATCAGATCAAGAGAAAGGCGATCAAAAGCTAAGAAGGCTGCGCTGCTGCAAAGGACGACTGCTGATCTTCAAAAGGAGTTTTGAAGATCCTCCAGATCAGATCCAGATCTGAATTTTTGGAGATGTGATAGAGAAGAAGAGGATCTCCAGATCCAGCCCGAGTGGATACCGGTAGAGGCCAGGCACTTGCGTGGCTAGATCCAGAACCTTCCGCTGCAAACAGGATCATCAACAGGGTAATAGGATTACCCACTTCAGGTAAATTAAATTTGATTTAATTTATCTTTTTATTTTAATTTTTATTAAATAAATAAGAATCAGATCTGAAACATCTCTGATCTGATAGAGATCTAAGAGAAAAATTTTTGAAATATATCTCTTGATCTGATCAGATCTGAACGAACCTGGTCAGGGAAATCAGGATTTCCCTTCAAAGATAACCAGAATATCATTTTTATGTCCTTCCATATGGGGTATCAATCACTACTATGATAGTCAATGCCTTCATGTTGACTATAATCTTTTGCTACTAATCTATCTTTGAATGTCTCTACATTCCCATCTACATCAATCTTTCTCTTGTAGATCCATTTACACCTAATAGGTACTATACCTTCTAGTCGATCTACCAAGGTCTAGACTTGGTTTGAGTGCATCGAGTCAATTTCTGACTTCATTGCCTCTAACCATTTCTCAGAGTCGATATCCAATATCATCTTGTTATAGGTTTTGGGATCATCACCATAAACTTCATTACCTACAAGGAACATTTTCTCTACATCCTCTGAAATAGTACCTAAGTACCTCCTAGGGGGACGGGAAACCCTTTTCGATCTACGAGGTGGAGGAGGTAGTGTATGGATTGGCTTAACCTAATTTGGTTTTATTTGGTCCATAGCTCGTTGCTCTTGTGAGACTTTCTCATCGAGCTTGATCTACTTTCCAATGCCGCTATCTTGAATAAACTATTTTTCAAGAAAGATGGCATGTCGACTCACAATCACATTGTGATCTTCTGGAATGTAGAAATAATATCCTAATGACTCATTAGGATATCCTATGAATCGAGCTCTAAAGGATCTAAAGTCTAACTTGTCTGCTTGTTGTCTTTTGACATGAGCCGGACAAGCCCAAATTCTGAGATGACTCAGACTTGGTTTCTTACCATGCCATATCTCATACAGTATGGTAGGAATGATTTTAGAAAGAACCCTATTCGGTAAGTATATTGCAATTAACAAATAGTATCCCTAAAGAAAATCAGGAAGGTTTATGAAGCTCATCATGGATCGGACCATATCTAATAGGAACCGATTCCTCCATTCTGAAACTCCATTGAGTTGAGGTGTTCCAGGTGGAGTCCATTGAGAGACTATGCCATTTTTCTTGAGATAGTCCAGGAATTTTTGACTAAGGTATTTACCTCCTCGATCTAATGGGTCTTTTAGTTTGCTTTTCTACTTCATGTCTGAATTCCTTGAACTTTTCAAAAGCTTCAGACTTATATCTCATAAGATACATATATCCATACCTAGATAAATCATTGGTAAAAGTTATGAAGTAGACAAATTTGCCTTGAGCCGACACATCAAACGGGCCGCACACATCAGTATGTACTAGGGCAAGAAGATCCGTAGCCCTTTCCCCATGGCCTACAAAAGGGAGCTTAGTCATTTTGCCATGAAGACAAGATTCATAAATTGGATATGACTCAGAAGTCAACAGACTCAATAGCCTAATTTTCTTCAATTTGTTAATACTATCTTTTGCTACATGACCTAGTCTTAGGTGCCATAGATACCTATCATTTGGACAATCCCTAGGTTATTTCATGGCATTTACATTTTGCTCGATATTAAAAATAGATACATCAATATGTAACTGGTAAAGACTGTTAATAAGAAAATCACTTACAATTTTATTTCTTTCGTAAATAACGTTATAATAGTCGTTAAGAAAACTAATTACATAGCCTTCTAGTGCTAGGTATGAAACATAAAGTAAATTTTTAATTACCGCAGGCACATAATAACAATCTTTTAATACTAAGTCTAAACCAGATGGTTGTCAAAGAGGGTATGTTCCCACAGCCACGATAGCAACTCTTGCTCTATTTTCGACACGTAGGATCATCAAACCATCCCTCAGCCTCCTACTATCCTTAAGATCCTGCATACAAGTGCACAAATGAGCACTAGAATCAGAGTCAAGCATCCAACTAGATATAGAAGAAATCGTAAGGTTAGACTCAATAACGAGCACACCTCTAGAAGGACCTCCCTCCTTCATATTCTTCAGGGTGGCCAAGTAAGTAGGGCAGTTCTGCTTTCAGTGGCTGTCATTGTTGCAATGAAAATACTTTCCTTTGTCAGCAGCCTTCTTCTTCAGCTTTGTCCTTTTCTTCTTTCCTCCTTCCACCTTCTATTTTTTCACAGACTTTTTCTTCTTTCCAAAAGATTTTTTCTTAGAAGAAGTCCATTCTATAGCAGGCACTGAGCCTTTAGAACCTTTCATAGAAAGCTCAGCAGTAACCAGTATGTTAATAAGTTTGACCAGGGAATTTTGAAGTTTATGCATATGGTAGTTCATGATGAACTACCCATATGCATCAATCAAGGATTGCAGAATTATATCATTCTGCAGATCCAGATCCAAAGTCACTTCGAGCTTCTTAAGCTCTTCCAAGTCCTTGATCATCATCAGGTAATGATCTTGGACTGACTGTCCATCACGCATTTTAGTCTTGAATAGTCATTTAGTGACTTGATACTTGGCTGCACGCTCTATTCACTAAACATCTTTTGTAGGTGAGCAAATATTTGATGAGCAATCTTGATATCTTCATGTTGGTGCTGAAGCTCATCAGATATTGAGCCCAACATGTAGTATCTAGCCTTGTTATCTTCGTCCATCCACTTATCAAGAGGCGCTCTCTGTTCAGTGGATGAACGAGCTGGTAAGGTGGGAGGGTCTTGGTCCAATACATGAGCTAACTTTTTGAAACCCAAAATGATTTTGAAATTTCAGAGCCAATCCTTGTAATTAGGTCCGATCATTCTATGGGTGTCTAGGATACGTGCTAGTCGATTGGACACAGATATTTTTTTTGTAGGGAGTCAAAGTTTCTAGTTAGATATTGTAATTAAGACTCGACCAATTTATTTAGGGGTTTTATTTTTAAACAAATTAGCTTCCACAATTTTCTCAGATCCTTACACTCTCTCTATAAAAATGCAAAAATCTTCATGATTAATGATTTCTAGTGGGTGGTGCAGTCCCACCAACTGACTCATCACCTCACCTAACAATTATTGGTGATAGGTTAGCCAATGAGTGAACAACTCTTGTTCAATGATTCTCTAATCATGATGCACCCAAACTTAGTCTCTAATTCATAAATCTCACCATGTCCGAAATATTGATCCACTCCTTAGTTAAGTCACACCCACCATTTGCATAGATTGAATTCCTAATTGAGTCTCTCACCGTATCCAAAATATTGAGCCCAATCCATTCTCTAGCTCGTAGTATCCAATGCCTAATAGATATGATTGCATCTTTTTGGTACAACTAAACCACTATAATCAGTCGAGAACAATCAATCCCGGAAAGGACCTGCACATCTACAGTGGTGGAAGACCTTAGATTTAATCTTTTCTTAGGGAGATTTAGTTTAGGTCTCATTAAAATAGACTTGACATAGTTATAACCATTATGACTAACCTAGTGGCATGGATTAGCTTGGATTATTGACCACCTCATATCAGAACTGAGCCAACAAATATTTTCAGGTAAGTGAGACTGATGGAAGTGATATGCCATTAACTCGATAAGAACACATTCGAGTCGAGTAGCTTTTAATTAAAAATCAGTCGGTCGTATCTACCAAACTTACCTCAGACACCAAATTATTGAGCCAGAACTGATCGGGTTAGCCTACAATCCAGACTCTAACCACTGAGCCTAATTAGGTCTTAGCTTGATCTATTACTCATGTAATTCGATCTTGACCCAAACTTAATCCTATTAGACTGGTCAATTTAAGCACTATTGATCCCATCTAACCGACTCTTGATTCAGTTTGATCAATCGCTTAGACCTAATTGAGGTACCCAAGCCTGAACCCAATGTTATGAATATGTCTTAGATCTTAAATTCTTAATTTTAGACCTAACATATATCTCATAATCTTAATTTTTAATTAAGTATAGGGTTCATAAATAAAATATATAAATAAAATCCTAAAATTTCAGGATCTAGGATTTTGCAGAAAATAAGTTTTGGATTTTTGATTAAGGATGAACATGCAGCACCTCTACACATCACAAGAACACCCCATTGAATGAAAGAAGAGGACATTTAAATCCTACTTTGTTCTTATGACTGGACGATCAAGGAGAATGCCTTAATCAGAAATATAAGACTACAAAACTAGTTAGATCTACTTCATATATCTCATATATAAAAATTGATCTAACTATAAACATATTTTGCATACCTCTCAGGTATGATATCATGCATATTTTTAGATCTAAATTATCTCGTAACTTATCTAAAAAAATAAATTTAAATTGATCACATCAAAATAAATTCTATTCTAGATAATTATGTAGAACTATTCTACAACTAGTCTAAACATGCGTTCATCATATCTCATATGAATCAAAAATTAAATAATTTTATTTTTTATTTTTTAGATATTATTATAATAATTATAACATCATAAAATAGTAAATAAATAGATCTAAAATTATAACTTAATCCAATTAAATTATGATCATGTAAAATTATGTATAGAATAATTCTATTTTACAACTAGTCATGCATCTTATAAAACTTAGATCTAAATTATTTAATTTTAATTTTTGTGATTTTAAATCTAATCATATCTCATGTGACATCTAAAATCACCTAATTATTAGATCAAAAATAAATTTAAATTAGATCTAAATAGTTTATTAGAACCTGGCTCTGATACCGGTTGAAGAAAAAATCCTAATTTTTTAGGTCAGGTTCGTTCAGATCTTAATTGGATCAAGAGAGATATTTCAATAATTTTTTTTTTGATTCTAATTTAGATCTGATATATTTTAGATCTAATTTTATAGATCTAATAAAATAAAATAAAAGTAAATTAAATTTTATTTAATTTTGTACCTTTTGTTGGGTAATCAGATTACCCTATGATGATCCTACTGATTGCCTGAGGTTCTGGATCTAGCCATGCAAGTGCTTGGCCTCTACCGATATTCACTCTAACTAGATCTGAAGATCTTTTTCTTCTTTATCATCTCTCCAAATATCAGATCTAGATCTGATTTGGAGGATCTCCAAAATTTCTTTTGAATATCTGAAATCGTCTCTTGTAGCATTGCTGCCTTCTTCCTTTCTCGTCACCTTTCTCTTGCCTGGATCGCATCAAACTGATGCCCAAATTCCCTTGGGTGTGGAGAGGAGAGAGAGGACCTGAGGATGGCCAGAAGGAGGGAGAGGGGCAGCCTTGTGGCATGGGCAATGGGAGATCTTTATTAAAGCTTGGCGCAGATAAGGTTTTTGTAGACCCTACTGCACCACGGCCAATCACATCGCTTAGTGCAATCAGATCTAAATTTGATTGGTGAGATGACATCATCTGATCTAATTAGATGAGTGCCCCCTCAAATCATCCTTAGGTGGTGCCAAGATTGATCAAAGCAGGGTCCCTTGGTGCCTCCTAAGTTGATTCCAAGAAGCAACTTGGAGTCCCATCTATATGGGACTCCAGGCATCCCTATCCTTGGGCGCATGCCTCCCTAGGCGTGTGCCCCCTTCTTTCCATTTTTTAGCAAGGAGACAATCCCCTATCTGCTCTCCTATGGGATCACGACATATGAGCAGATGTCTAAGTGTCAAAGGTCAACGTTTGACCAAAGTCAAAAGACAAGAATTGGCACATAACGAAAAATGATAGGTGTTATCTCCAATTTATCTCATAAATTAAGATAATCATTTTCTAACCTAGACAAACTCCAGTCAGACTAAGTAAAGGTACTTGAGTGAGCACAAACATATTTGGCTCAGTCGGGATGACTTTTAATGATTGTAGAAGGAGAACGTTAGGCTCAATCATGTGCTAGTATGAATTTCTTGAACCTAATTGAATCTATTTTAGATCAATTAAATTGGATTAGTCCAATTGATGACATTCAGATCCAAACCCTTATTTGTGTGATCCAGTCAGATTCAGTTCTATACGGTAATGGGATATGTCGCGATCTCTATTATCGACATCATCGAAACACCTTCCAATGGATCAAAATATTTTTGATTCAAATAATTAGAATGATCGATCATCTAAATCATTCTAATTGCTCCTAAAATCCATCAGTTTCATCTAGCAGTATATGGTGGCAACCAATCAAAACCAAAAATGAACCTCTTGGTGTAGCTACCTGTGTGATTAAGTTCTTCTATCTTGAGCTCCGATCTGATTAGGATTAAGGTGAACTCGTCAAAGCCTAATTCTTTGTCATATGATTTAATCATTTGATTCAAGTCTGATGTGAAAACCTTAATAGAAACTCTTTCTATTATTTCACTCTACCATGGCCATGGGCTTATGGACTTGATTCTCATGATCATCATAGGGCTGCTCCACTTCTACCGAGGTAGATAGATTCCCTCTTGGTGCAATCTAATTCCTACAATGAACATGCTATAGCCAACATACACCTCAAAATTTTGAATGGCTAGGATACTGAGTTGTGGTGTAGTCAAACTATAACACCCTCAGGGTGAACTACTGATGCACCTTAGGTCAAAGAATCAAACACACTACTACAGCTTCAAGCTAGTCATTGACGAGAAGGTAGACTTTCTTATAACTGCTCGAGGTGGTCACGCTCAGTGCCCTCATTCTCTAACGAGTATCTGTACTCTCGCTCTTATGTCTCTACACCATAGACTCAAGATTCATCTACTATAAAGAAGCAATTGTATACCAACCTTCTGGATCAGTCACCATCCTCATGATGATCCTACAGTCAGGAGCATTTTATTAGTTAATAACGAGAATTCTTGTCTTAAATTTTCAACTCTTGAAAATAAGAATCATCATTATCATTAAGTTGAGGGATGTATCACAGGCACTAAATATATATTTATGATAGAAAATAATCCATTTTATTATTTATAGTCAAAATTATAAATTTACCTCTAGAAGTGTATTACAAGTGTCAGCCAATTCTGGCTTCTAGGGCACACATATCTAACATCCACCTCATAGATCAGAAAGAATTTTTCATCCGCCTGAATGTTTCTTAGGTACTATTTTAGAGGATGTAGAAAAATGTTCCTCATAGAAAAAGGGATTCATGGTGAAGATCCCAAAATCTATGATGAGATGATATCAGAAATCGACTCTGAGAAATGGTTAGAGACAATGAAGTCAGAGATTGACTCAATGCACTCAAACCAAGTTTGAACCTTGGTAGATCCACCTGAAGGTATAGTACCTATTGGGTGTAAATGGAGCTTCAAGAGAAAGATAGGAGCCGATGATAATGTAGAGACATTCAAAGCAAGGCTTGTAGCAAAAGGATATAGTCAGCACAAAGGCATTGACTATTAGGATACTTTTTCATCAGTAGCCATGCTCAAATTCATCCATACATTGCTTGCTGTTGTAGCGTATTTTGATTATGAAATTTGATAGATGGATGTGAAAATGGCATTCTTAAATGGATATCTTAAGGAAGATATCTATATGGAACAGCCACTGGGTTTCACATCCAGTGATACTGATCATAAGGTTTGCAAGCTGCAAAGGACCATATATGGACTTAAGTAAGTATCTTGGAGCTAGAATGCTTGTTTCAATGATGTGATCAAATTATTTAGATTCATCAAGAATGAAGAGGAGCCCTCTGTTTTCAAAAAGATCAGTCAGAGCACTGTTGTCTTTCTCGTACTATACGTTGATGACATTCTCCTAATTGGGAATGATATTCCCATGTTGACTACAGTCAAAATGTGGTTGTCTAAAGAATTCTCCATGAAAGATCTAAGAAAGGCATTCTTTATTCTAGGAATTAAGGTCTATAGAGATAGACCAAATAGGATGCTGGGTTTCTCAATGAAGATATACATAGAGTAGGTGCTAAAGAGGTTTAGCATGAAAAACTCCAAGAGGGGATTGGTTTCCTTCGGACATGGCATTCACCTCTCCAAGAAGATGTGTCCCAACACACTCGAGAAGATTGAACGCATGAGCAAGATCCCTTATGCTTTAGTAATAGAAAGCCTCATGTATGCCACGCTATGTACATGACCTAATATTGTCCATGCTGTAAGTGTCACGAGCAGGAATCAGTCAAATCCAAGTGAGGAGCACTGGACTTTTGTGAAATGTATCCTTAAGTACTTAAGAAAGACTAAGGATATGTTTCTAGTCTTTGATAGTGGAGAACTCTAGATTCAGGGGTATATAGACTCAGATTTTATGTCTCATATAGATGATCAAAAGTTGACATCTGAAAGTCTATTTGTGTGCAATGATGGTGCTATCAGCTGGAAGAGTTCCAAGTAGACTGTGATAGCATATTTCACCATGGAAGCAGAGTACATCGCTGCATCAAAAGCTCCAAAGAAGACATTTTGGTATAAGAAGTTTGCCATAGAGCTCGAAGTGATGCCATCAGATGCCATCCCTCTATATTGCGACAACAATGGCACCATAGCCCTAGCTAAGGAGCTGAGGTCTCATCAGAAATCTAAGCACATCGAGCGGCGATACTATCTCATCCATGATTGTCTTAAAAAGGGATACATTAAGATCAAGAGAGTCGACACTACAGATAATGTGGCTGATCTGCTAACAAAGCCATAGAGCCAGCAGAAGATCGAAGTCCATCTTGAGAAGATGGGACTTAGATTTGTAGCCAACTGGCTTTAGGTCAAGGGCGAGTTTGTTAGATGTGTGCCCTAGAAGCTAGATTAGTTATCACTTATAATACACTTTCAAGGATAATTTTATAGTTTTGACTATAAATTAATAAATTAATTATTTTCTATCAAAGTGTGTATTTAAAAGTATCTGTGATACATCCTTTGAGTTAATGGTAATGATAATTCATATTTTTAAGAGTTGAAAATTTAAGATATGAATTTTCATAATTAACTCATAAACTACTTTCGATCGTCGGATCATCATGAGGATGGTGATCAATTCGGAAGGTTGGTGTATGATCGATTTCTTAGGATAGATGTGTGTTGAGTCTATGGTGTGGATCCATCGAAGTAAGAGTATGGGTACTCATTAGAGAATGAGGGCACTGAGCGCGACCACCTCGAATAGTCATAAGAAAGTCTACTTTCTTGTCGATGACTGACTCGATGCTAAAGTGGTGTGTCTGGTTCTTTAACCTGAGGTGCATCGATAGTTCACCTTGAGGGTGCTATAGTTTGACTATGCCATAACTCAGTCTCCTAGTCATTCGAAATCTTGAGGTGTGTGTTGGCTATAGCATGTTCATTGTAGGAATTGGATTGCACCAATAAGAGATCTATCTATCTCGGTAGATGAGTAGTCCTATGATAATCATTAGATTAAGTCTATAAGCCCATGGCCTTGGTAGAGTGAAGACGATAGAAAGAGTTTCTATGAGGGTTTCACATTGTACTCGAATCGAATGATTAATTCATATGATGGACATTGGATTTGACCTTAACCCTAATCCTATTGAGACTCAAGATAGAAGAACCCAATCACATAGGTAACTATACCGAGAGGTTCGCTTTCAGTTCTGATGGGTTTCCATCATATACTGCTAGATGTCACTAGTAGATTTTGGGAGCAATTAGGATGATTTTGATGATCAATTATTCTAATTGTATGAATCAGAAAAATTTTGGTCCATCGAAAGGTATTTCGATGATGTCAATGATGGAGATCATGATATGTCTTATTATAATATAGAATTGAACCAAATTGGATCACACAAATAAGGGTTTGGGTCTAGATGTCATCAATTAAGCTAAGCCAATTTGATTGATTTGGATTAGATCCAATTAGGTTCAAGGTAATCGTGCTAGCACAAGATTGTACCTGACTTTCTCCTTCTAAAATCTTTCTAATTTATCACAATCGAGTTAAATTTGATTTGACTCATTCTTATATTTAGAATAGATTTATTTTCACCTAACTGGAACAAGTTCAAGTTTGATTAATTTTAGAAATTAAATATATTCATAGTCAAATTGGACTAGGGTCAAAAGTTGACCTGTTTGAGAGAATTGAGGGTCACCTAATCAGATGCTTCTAGAAAATTCTCTAAAAATTATTTTGATCTGATTTTTGGATATGTGATAGAGCACGAGTATGCATTGGGTATACCAAATTTTATGATTTTTGGAGGTGTCTAGACTAAGTTATGATAGAGTTTGATTTGGATTAAACTCTTGAGGAAAGAGTCCTAGGCATAGTGGACTCTTCCTTATCTACTCATGCTGACACCTTATTTTCATGAAGAATAAGTCCTAGAGTCCTAATGATAAAATAAATAAGTTATTCTGGTCAAAAGAGACTCTAAGTAGGCGTTGAACATAAAAGCCTTTCTCATGTCAAAGTGCATTGAATGCAAGAAATAATTTTTCACACCCAAAGTCTGCCAACCCTAATATCCCATGCCTCTTATATCCTCTCTCTTCTCTTCTACAATCCTAAAAAGTTAGTCATAAATCTGAGAGGAAGGTCCAAGGTTTTTGGCATAATATTCAAGATCTATGCGATGGTGTTCGTTTGACGGACGGGCTGCCTTCAGAAATAGTTTTGAAGGTTCTTCAGATCAGATCTAGATCTAATTTTTGAAAAAAATATTTGTGAGGAGAAGACATTCAGATCCTACATGAGTGGATACCGATAGAGGCCAGGCGCATGCATGGCTCCTTCTAGAATCTCAAAAATCAATTGGATCATTGTAGGGTAATTAGATTATCCAATCAAGTACTTTAAATTAAATCTTATTTAATTTTAATTTTTAATTTTTAATATTAGATCACCATGATTAGATCTAAAAGTTCTTAGATCTGATCAGATCATTTAAAAATTTTTGAAAAAATCTTTCTTAGATCTGATCAGATCTGTACGATTCTACGGTAGAAAATAGTATTTTTTCTTCACCATTACCATACATAATTGAACCTAACTAGATCATACAAATAATATTTTGGGTTTGGATGTCATTAATTAGGCTAACATGATCCGATTGATATGGATTAGATTCAATTAGGTTCAAGAAAATTATGCTAGCACACAATTGGACCTAACATTTTTCTTCTATGGACTTTTTGGTTGGTCTAGACCTAGTAAAATTTGATTTGACTCATCAGGAATACTGTATGGGTTTGTCCTGATATGACTGGATACTTGTCCTAGTTAGATCAGAGCTTATCATGATCAAATCAGGGCTTGTCCTAATCTCATATAATGGGCATTAGGACAAGGGTCATTTTGACCCGGTCTTTGCTAGAAAGAAGGGAGGAGCTCATTCCCCTTGGAGATTATCTTGGGGTGCACATGAAGGAACCTGATCTAGAATTTTAGAGTTGGATCTTGAAACCTTTTTAGATCTAAGAAACAAAAGATAGGAATTAATCAAATTTATTCATAAAATACTAGAAAAGGCCCTAGATCTAGGATCCTATAACATGATTATAGCATGTAATTAAATCAAAAATTAAAAAAAACAACACAAGAGAATATGTTGATCATATCAACATAGATCTACACTAGATCTGATACAGGTATGTAACAGAAGATCAGATCTTTATTATCTTTGCAAGTTAGACTTTCTAACTCACTAATCTAGGCTTGAGGATGTTGCTTCGAGCTGCACACGTGTCCGACCTCTAAAGATTGTCCATACGGGCATGTGAATACTGATCAGAAGTTCGATGCTCAAAAATCAGCACAGTATTCTAGCACTATGCTGATCCTTCTTCAATGGTCGATCCAGATCTTTCTTCTTCAAGATTTGGACTCTCCAATTTTTAGAAGGAAGGAAAGAGATTTTCAACCTGAGACACCTCTTAAATAAAATCTCTAAGAAGGAGGGAAAGGGGAGAAGGAAACAATCCTAGAAGAAGACCCTCTTCTTCTTCTTTGCTCTCTCACCTAGACACCTTGATTGGTGTCTTTACAATTCCCATGCCCAAAGCATTTTTCTCCTAGGTTCTCTACAACCAAAACACTCTCTTTAATGTCTAGAATCGCTGAATAAATCAGACCAAAATTTTTCTTAAATAGAGGGATATGAAGGAGTCCTTATCTAGGTCAAATACCTATACAAGGTATGTCCTATTAAGGCAACATATGGGGCACCCAACACTTGGGTGCCCCCTCCAATCTTTTAGGCTTGGACCAACTCTAAATGGTGCACAAAACCTCTTCTATTCCACCAAAAATCTTTGAGAAAATATTAGGGTGTGGGCGGCACAAAAGGAATGAAGTTTGGGTTTGTTAGGATTCTATCATATAGATTTTAAACCCAAAACAACTTGCCTTCCATTGACTTGGTCCCCAACTAAATTCCATATAGGAAAGAGAGGGAGAGAGGGGCATGCGTGAGATGGCCTGGGGAGAGGGGACTCCAAGCACAAAACTGAGAGAAGGGGTGTGAGGTGGGTGTGGGATATAGGTGGCACAATGAGAGGAATCCTAGTCTTAATAGAATTCCAAATTTGACTTGGTCAAATATGGTTTCTCAAACCAAATTAAACCAAAAACAATTGAATCCAATTAGATTAGGTCTTAATTAAATTAAGAATCTAATTAAATCAAATTTAAATCTAATTTAATTTATAACCAAATTAAAGATTGCATTGACAGAAGTCCTAATTGAACCAGGACTCATTTTTCCTTGCAATTGGCTTTTTCAATAAATCAATTGGACTTGATTCAATCAAGCCTAAACTAAATCTAATTAAATCATATTTAATTAATCTTAATCTCAGCTCTCTAGCTTAATCAAATTAAATGAATTAGCAATTCAATTGCTAATTGATCCTCTTGTAATACTTGCACTTGGTTAAATATCAATCGTATTGATCGTTTAACCTTAGAATGATTCTTAATCACTGATTAACCTGAAGGAAAATCCTGATTTCCTAGTCCAGGTTCGTCCAGATCTGATCAGATCAAGAGATATATTTCAAAAATTTTTCTCTTGATCCCAATCAGATCTTGATATATTTCAGATCTGATTCTTGTTATTTTAATAAATAAAATAAAATAAAATAAATTAAATCAAATTTAATTTACCTGATTTGGGTAATCCTATTACCTTGTAGATGATCCTGATTGCAGCGAAAGGTTCTGGATCTAGCCACGCAAGTGCCTGGCCTCTACCGGTATCCACTCGGTTTGGATCTGGAGATCCTCTTCTTCTCTATCACGCCTCCAAAAATTAGATCTGGATCTGATCTGGAGGATCTTCAAAACTCCTTTTGAAGATCAGCAGTCGTCCTTTGCAGCAGTGCAGCCTTCTTCTTTTGATCACCTTTCTTTTGATCTGGAATGCACCAACCTAAGTCCAAAACTCTTTTGGACGTGGAGAGGAGAAGGAGGAGAAGTTTAGGCATGGAGGAAGAGGGGAGAGGCAGCCTTGGGGCGTGGAAAATCTCTATTCTAATTGCATTGGAATCTGAGTTGGGCGCAGGGTCTTATTTATAGACTAAGCGTGATCCAACTCCTCTTCCTCCCAACCAATCACAACCCTTTGTGAAATCAGATCTAAATCTGATTGGTGGGAATAGAGACCCCTGGATTCCTCCTTAGAGGGTGCCTAAGACCAGTCAAACTGGATTCTTAGTAGAACTCTGATTGGAATCCAAAAGGGAGGTGGAGTCCTTGTCCAACAAGGACTCCAAGGCGCCTCCAACTTGGGCGCACGCCTAGGGTGGCATGCACCCTCCTCCTTGCCAGGTTCTGGCAGGGGGACAGGCCCCCACCAGTTCTCCAATAGGTGCATGACACATGGACAAAAGTCAAAGTGTCTATGGTCAATATTTGACCAGTCAAAGGTCAACTTTTGACCAAAGTCAAAGGGACCAAAAATGGCAGGTGACCAAAAATGGCAGGTCATGTCTTATAAAATAAGACAACCTTCTCTAACTTGGACAACCTCCAGTTAGACCATATGAAGGCCTCTGATTGAGCACAAACTCCTTTGGCTCAGTCAGGACAACTTATTTGTGATAGTAAAAGAAGAACGTTAGGTTCAATCGAGTGCTAGCACGATTTCCTTGAACCTAATTGAATCTCATTCAGATCAATTGAACTAGATCAGTTCAATTGATGATCACCAGATTCAAACCCTTGTTTGTGTGACCCAGTTAGGTTCAGTTCTGTATGGTAATGGGATATGTCATGATCTCTATCATAGACATCATCGAAACTCCTTTCGATGGATCAGAACTCTTCTGATTCGAACAGCTAGAATGATCGATCATCTAAATCATTCTAATTGCTCCCAAAATCCACCAGTGACACCTAGCAGTATATGGTGGCAACCCATCAGAGCTGAATGCGAACCTCTTGGTGCAGCTACCTGTGTGATTAAGTTCTTCTATCTTGAGCCCCGATCAGATTAGGGTTAAGGTGAACTCGTCAAACCCTAGTCTCTATCATATGATGTAATCATTCGATTCGAGTCCAATGTGAAAATCTAAATAGAAACTCTTTCTATTATTTCACTCTACCATGGCCATGGATTTTCTGGACTTGATTCTCATGATCATCATAGGGCTACTCCTCTACCATCCGAGGTAGATAGATTCCATCTTGATGCAATCCAGTTCCTACAATGAACATGCTATAGCCAACATACACCTCAGGGTTCCATATGGCTAGGAGACCGAGTAATGGTGTAGTCAAACTATAACACCCTCAAGGTGAACTGCCGATGCACCTCAGGTCAAAGAACCAGACACACTACTGCAGCATCGAGTCAGTCATTGACGAGAAGGTAGACTCCCTAATGACTACTCGAGGTGGTCACGCTCAGTGCCCTCGTTCTCTAACGAGTACCTGTACTCTCGCTCCAGTGTCTCCACACCGTAGACTCAAGACTCATCTACTAAAGAGAAGCGATTGTACACCAACCTTTCGGATCAATCACCATCCTCATGATGATCCTATGGTCAGGAGCAATTTATGAGTTAATAATGATTATTCATGTCTTAAATTTTCAACTCTTGAAAATATGAATTATCATTACCATTAACTCAAAGGATGTATCACAGACACTAAATACACATATGTGATAGAAAATAACCCATTTTATTGATTTTAGTCAAAATTATAATTTTGCCCCTAGAAGTGTATTACAAGTGTCAGCCAATTCTGGCTTCTAGGGCACATATATCTAACAATCTCCCACTTGTCCTAAAGCCAATTGGCTACAAGTCTAAGTCCCATCTTCTCAAGGTGGGCTTCGATCTTCTGCTGGCCCAACGGCTTTGTAAGTGGGTCTGCCACATTATCTGCGGAGTTGACTCTCTTGACCTCGACATAACCCTTCTCGAGGTAATCGCGGATGAGGTGGTATCGCCGCTCAATATGCTTGGATTTCTGGTGAGACCTCGGCTCCTTAGCAAGGGCTATGGCGCCATTGTTGTCGCAGTATAGAGGAATGGCATCTGATGGCATTACTCCAATTTCTGCAGCAAACTTCTTGTACCAGAATGCTTCCTTCGTAGCTTCTGATGCAGCGATATATTCTGCTTCCATGGTGGAATCTGCTATCACAGTTTGCTTGGAACTCTTCCAGCTGACAGCTCCACCATTGCACACAAACAGACTCCCAGATGTCGACTTTCGATCATCTATATCGGACATGAAGTCCGAGTCTGTGTATCCCTGGACTTGGAGTTCTCCATTACCAAAGACCAACATCATATCCTTAGTTCTTCTCAAGTACTTAAGGATACATTTCACAGAAGTCCAGTGTTCTTCACCTGGATTTGACTGATATCTGCTTGTGACACTCACAGCATGGGCTATATCAGGTCGTGTACATAGCATGGCATACATGAGGCTCCCTATTGCAGAAGCATAAGGAAATCTTGCTCATGCGTTCTATTTCCTCAGGTGTGCTAGGGCACATCTTCTTGGAAAGATGAATACCATGTCTGAAGGGTATTAATCCCCTCTTAGAGTTTTCCATACTAAACCTCTTTAGTACTTTCTCTATGTACATCTTCTGTGAAAGTCCTAGCATCCTATTCGGTCTATCCCTATAGACCTTAATTCCTAGAATAAAGGATGCTTCACCTAGGTCTTTCATGGAGAATTCCTTGGACAACCACATCTTGACTGATGTCAACATGGGAATATCATTCCCAATAAGGAGGATGTCATCCACGTACAATACGAGGAAGACAACAGCGCTCCCACTGACCCTTTTGAAAACACATGGTTCCTCTTCATTTTTGATGAAACCAAACTTTTTGATCACATCATTGAAACGAGTGTTCCAGCTCCGAGATGCTTGCTTAAGTCCATATATGGACCTTTGCAGCTTGCAAACCTTGTGATCAGTATCACTGGATGTGAAACCTAGCGGCTGTTCCATATAGATATCTTCCTCAAGATATCCATTTAGGAATGCCATTTTCACGTCCATTTGCCATATTTCATAATCGAAATAGGCTGCAACAGGCAAGCAATGTGCGGATGGATTTTAGCATAGCTACTGGGGAAAAGGTATCCTGATAGTCAATGCCTTCGCGTTGACTATAACCTTTTGCCACCAGTCTAGCCTTGAATGTCTCCACATTTCCCATCTGCACCAATCTTTCTCTTGAAGATCCATTTACATCCAATAGGTACTATACCTTCTGGTGGATCTACCAAGGTCCAGACTTGGTTTGAGTGCATCGAGTCAATTTCTGACTGCATTGCCTCTAGCCATTTCTCGGAGTCGATATCTGATATCGCCTCGTTGTAGGTTTTGGGATCATCACCATGAGCACCATTACCTACGAGGAACATTTCCTCTACATCCTCTGAAATAATACCTAAGTATCTTTCAGGGGGACGGGAAAACTCTTTCCGATCTACGAGGTGGAGGAGGTAGTGTTCTTATTGGCTCAACCTGATTTGGTTCCAATTGGTCCTTAGCTCTTTCCACTTGTGAGACTTTCTCATCAAGCTTAATCTGCTTTCCAATGCCACTATCTTGAATAAACTATTTTTCAAGAAATATGGCATGTCGACTCACAATCACATTGTGGTCTTCTGGAATGTAGAAATAGTATCCTAATGACTCTTTAGGATATCCTATGAATCGAGCTCTGAAAGGACCTAAACTCTAACTTGTCCGCTTGTTGTCTTTTGACATGAAGCCGGACAACCCCAAATTCTGAGATGACTCAGACTTGGTTTCTTACCGTGCCATATCTCATACGGTGTGGTAGGAACGATTTTAGAGGAAACCCTATTCAGTAGATAAATTGAAGTTAATAATGAATGTCCCCAAAGGAAATCAGGGAGGTCTGTGAAGCTCATCATGGATCGAACCATATCCAATAGAGTCCGATTTCTCCGTTCTGAAACCCCATTGAGTTGAGGTGTTCCTGGTGGAGTCCATTGAGAGACTATGCCATTTTTCTTAAGATAGTCTAGGAATTCCCGGCTAAGGTATTCACCTCCTCGATCTGATCGAAGAACCTTAATGGGTTTTTCCAGTTTGTTTTTCTACTTCATGTCTGAATTCTTTGAACTTTTCAAAAGCTTCAGACTTATGTCTCATAAGATACACATACCCATACCTAGACAGATCATCGGTAAAGGTAATGAAGTAGACAAAATTGCCTCTAGCCGGCACATCGAATGGGCCGCACACATCAGTATGTACTAGGGCAAGGAGATCTGTGGCCCTCTCCCCATGTCCAACAAAAGGGAGTTTAGTCATTTTGCCTTGAAGACAAGATTCACAAGTTGGATATGACTCAAAAGTCAATGGACTCAATAGCCCATTTTTCTCCAATTTGTTAATCCTATCTTCTGCTATATGACCTAATCTCAGGTGCCATAGATATCTGTCATTTGGACTATCCCTAGGTCATTTGGCATTCACGTTTTGCTCGATAGTTAGAACAGGTACATCAATATGTAGCTGATAAAGACCATTAATAAGGAAACCATTTGCAATTTTATTTCTTTCATAAAGAATGTTACAATGGTCCTTAAAGAAGGTGATCACATAACCTTCTTGTGCTAAGCATGAAACAGAAATCAAATTCCTGCTAGCTGCAGGCACATAATAACAGTCTTTTAAAACTAAGTCTAAACCAGATGGTAATCGAAGAGGGTATGTTCCCACGGCTACTGCAGCAACTCTTGCTCCATTACCGATGCGTAGGATCATGTCTCCATCCCTCAGCCTCCTGCTATCCTCAAGACCCTGCATAGAAGTGCACAGATGAGCACTAGAACCAGAGTCAAGCACCCAACTGGATGCAGAAGAAACCGTAAGGTTAGACTCAATAACGAGCATACCTCCAGAAGGACCTTCCTTCTTGTTCTTCAGGGTGGCCAGGTAAGTAGGGCAGTTCCGCTTCCAATGGCCGTCGCTGTTGCAATGGAAATACTTTCCTTTGCCATCGGCCTTTTTCTTCGATTCTGCCTTCTTCTTCTTTGATCCTTCCACCTTTTGCTTTTTCACAGACTTCTTTTTCTTTCCATAAGACTTTCTTTTGGAAGAAGTCCGTTCCATAGCAAGAACTGAGCCTTTAGAACCTTTCATAGAAAGCTCAGCGGTAACCAGCATATTCATCAACTCGGCCAAGGAATTTTGAAGTTTATGCATGTGGTAATTCATGATGAATTGCCCATATGCATCAGTCAAGGATTGCAGAATAATATCGTTCTGCAGATCCAAGTCCAACTTCACACCGAGCTTCTCAAGCTCTTCCATGTCCTTGATCATTGTCAGACAGTGATCTTGGACTGACTGCCCATCACGCATCTTAGCCTTAAAAAGTCATTTCGTGACTTGATATTTGGCTGCGCGACTCTGTTCACCAAACATCTCCTGCAGGTGAGCCAACATTTGGCGAGCAGTCCCGATATCTTCATGTTGGCGCTGGAGCTCATCAGACATCGAGCCCAACATGTAGTATCTGGCCTTATTATCTTCGTCAATCCATTTTTCCAGAGACGCTCTCTGTTCAACAGATGGATGGGCTGGTAAGGTGGGAGGGTCCTGGTCCAAAACATGGGTTAACTTCTCGGAACCCAAAATAATTTTGTAGTTCCTGAGCCAATCTTTATAATTGGGTCCAGTCAGTCTATGTGTGTCTAGGATACGTGCCAGTGGGTTGGACGCAGACATTTTTCTGTAGAGAGTCAAAGATTCTAGTTAGATACTGTAATTTTGACTTGACCAATTTGTTTAGGGATTTTATTTTTAAACAAATTAGCTCCCACTATTTTCTCGGATCCCTACACTCCCTCTGTAGAGATGCGAAAATCTCCATGATTGAATGATTTCTAGTGGGTGGTGCGGTCTCACCAACTGACTCATCACCTCACCTAACAGTTATTGGTGATGGGTTAGCCAATGAGTGAACAACTCTTGTTCAATGATTCTCTAATCATGGTGCACCCAAACTTGGTCTCTAATTCATGAATCTCACCGTATCCGGAATATTGATCCACTCCTTAGTTAAGTCAGACCCACCATTTGCATAGACTGGGTTCCTAATTGAGTCTCTCACCGTATCCGGAATATTGAGCCCAACTCATCCTCCAGCCCATAGCATCCAATGCCTAATAGACATGGTTGCATCTTCCCGGTGCAACTGAGCCACTGTATCCAGCCGAGAACAATCAACCCCGGGAAGGGCCCGCACATCTACAATGGTGGAAGACCTCAGACTTAATCTTTTCTTAGGGAGAATTGATTCAGGTCTCATTAAACTAGACTTGTCTTAGTCATAACAATTATGACTAACCTAGTGGCATGGGTTAGCTCGGATTATTGACCACCTCAGATCAGAACTGTGTCAACAGATATGGCCAGGTAAGTGAGACCGGTGGAAGGAATATGCCATTAACTCGTACAAGAACGCATTCAGGTCGAGTAGCTTCCAATTAAAAACCAGTCGGTCGTCTGTGCCAAACTTACCTTAGACACCAAATTATTGAGTCAGAACCAATTGGGTTAGCCTACAATCCAGACTCTAACCTCTGAGCCTAATTAGGTCTTGCTTGATCGTGACTCGATCTTGACCCAGACTTAATCCTATTAGGCTGGTCAATTTAAGCATTGTTGATCCCATCTAACCAACTCTTGATTCGGTTTGATCAACCGCTTAGACCTAATTGAGCTACCCAAGCCCGAACCCAGTATTATGAATATGTCTTAGATCTGAAATTCTCAATTTTAGACCTAATTAATATTCCATAAACTTAATTCTTAATTAAGTTGGGTTCATAAACAAAATATGCACAATAAATCCTAGGGTTTCAGGATCTAGGGTTTTGCAGAAAGTAAGTTTTGGGTTTCTGATTAAGGACGAACACGCAGCACCCCTACACGTCATAAGAACACCCCATCGAATGGGAAGAGAGGGCCTTTAAACCCTTCTTCATTCTTATGATCGGACGGCCAAGAGGAACGCCTTAATCAGGAACATGTAAATACTACAAAACAGTTATTAGATCTATATCATATATCTCATATACAAATTTAGATCTAATCAAGGCATATTTTGCATACATCTCATGTATCAAATCATGCATGTTTTCAGATCTAAATTATCTCATAATAATCTAAAAAATTAGATTTAAATTGATCTAATCAAAATAAATTCTAATCTAGACAATTATGTAGAACTATTCTACAACTAGTCTAGACATGCATCAATCATATCTCATATGATATTTAAAATTAAATAATTTTTATTTGCTATTTTTTAGATGTTATTATAACACTTATAATATCAAAAAATAGTAAATAAAAGATCTAAAATATGATTTAATCAGAATTAAATCAAAAACATGCAAGACTATTCTATAGAACTATTCTATTCTAGAACTAGTCATGCATATCTTCTAATCTTAGATCCAAATCATTTAATTTTAATTTTTTCTGATTTCAGATCTGATCACATCTCATGTGACATCTAAAATCAATTATTTTCTAATTAAAATAAAATTTAAAATCAGATCTAAATAATTTTTAGAACCATGGCTCTGATACCAGTTGAAGGAAAATCCTGATTTCCGGTCCAGGTTCGTTCAGATCTGATCAGATCAAGAGATATATTTCAAAAATTTTTTCTCTTGATCCAATCAGATCTTGATATGTTTCAGATCTGATTCTTATTATTTTAATAAATAAAATAAAATAAGATAAATTAAATCAAATTTAATTTACCTTGATTTGGGTAATCCTATTACCCTGTAGATGATCCTGATTGCAGCGGAAGGTTCTGGATCTAGCCACGCAAGCGCCTGGCCTCTACCGGTATCCACTCGGGTTGGATCTGGAGATCCTCTTCTTCTCTATCATGCCTCCAAAAATTAGATCTGGATCTGATCTGGAGGATCTTCAAAACTCCTTTTGAAGATCAGCAGTCGTCCTTTGCAGCAGCGCAGCCTTCTAGCTTTTGATCGCCTTTCTTTGATCTGGAATCGCACCAACCTAAGTCCAAAACTCCTTTTGGACGTGGAGAGGAGAGGGAGGAAGAAGTTTAGGCATGGAGGAAGAGGGGAGAGGCAGCCTTGGGGCGTGGGAAATCTCTATTCTAATTGCATTGGAATTAGAGTTGGGCGCAGGGTCTTATTTATAGACTAAGCGTGATCCAACTCCTCTTCCTTCCCAACCAATCACAACCCTTTGTGAAATCAGATCTAAATCTGATTGGTGGGAATAGAGTCCCCTGGATTCCTCCTTAGAGGGTGCCCTAAGACCAGTCAAACTTGGATTCTTAGGAGAACTCTAATTGGAATCCAAAAGGAGATGGAGTCCTTGTCCAACAAGGGACTCCTAGGCGCCTCCAACTTGGGCACACGCCAAGGGTGGCGTGCGCCCTCCTCCTTGCCAGGTTCTGGCAGGGGGACAGGCCCCCACCAGCTCTCCAATAGGTGCATGACATGTGGACAAAAGTCAAAGTGTCAATGGTCAACATTTGACCAGTCAAAGGTCAGACTTTTGACCAAAGTCAAAGGAACAAGAAATGGCAGGTGACCAAAAATGGCAGGTAATGTCTTACAAAATAAGACAACCTTTTCTGACTTGGACAACCTCCAGTCAGACCATATGAAGGCCTCTGATTGAGCACAAACTCCTTTGGCTCAGTCAGGACAACTTATTTATGATAGTAAAAGAAGAACGTTAGGTTCAATCGAGTGCTAGCACGATTTCCTTGAACCTAATTGAATCTCATTCAGATCAATTGAACTAGATCAGTTCAATTGATGATCACCAGATTCAAACCCTTGTTTGTGTGACCCAGTTAGGTTCAGTTCTGTATGGTAATGGGATATGTCATGATCTCTATCATCGACATCATCGAAACTCCTTTCGATGGATCAGAACTCTTCTGATTCGAACAGCTAGAATGATCGATCATCTAAATCATTCTAATTGCTCCCAAAATCCACCAGTGACACCTAGCAGTATATGGTGGCAACCCATCAGAGCTGAATGCGAACCTCTTGGTGCAGCTACCTGTGTGATTAAGTTCTTCTATCTTGAGCCCCGATCAGATTAGGGTTAAGGTGAACTCGTCAAACCCTAGTCTCTGTCATATGATGTAATCATTCGATTCGAGTCCAATGTGAAAATCTAAATAGAAACTCTTTCTATTATTTCACTCTGCCATGGCCATGGGCTTCTGGACTTGATTCTCATGATCATCATAGGGCTGCTCCTCTACCACCGAGGTAGATAGATTCCATCTTGATGCAATCCAGTTCCTACAATGAACATGCTATAGCCAACATACACCTCAGGATTCCATATGGCTAGGAGACCGAGTAATGGTGTAGTCAAACTATAACACCCTCAAGGTGAACTGTCGATGCATCCTCAGGTCAAAGAACCAGACACACTACTGCAGCATCGAGTCAGTCATTGACGAGAAGGTAGACTCCCTAATGACTACTCGAGGTGGTCACGCTCAGTGCCCTCGTTCTCTAACGAGTACCTGTACTCTCGCTCCGGTGTCTCCACACCGTAGACTTAAGACTCATCTACTAAAGAGAAGCGATTGTACACCAACCTTCCGGATCAATCACCATCCTTGTGATGATCCTATGGTCAGGAGCAATTTATGAGTTAATAATGATTATTCATGTCTTAAATTTTCAACTCTTGAAAATATGAATTATCATTACCATTAACTCAAAGGATGTATCACAGACACTAAATACACATATGTGATAGAAAATAATCCATTTATTGATTTTAGTCAAAATTATAATTTTGCCCCTAGAAGTGTATTACAATTGTCAGCCAATTCTGGCTTCTAGGGCACATATATCTAACATAACCATCCGATCAGATCAAGAACTCTTATGTGTATGACCACATAGGTCTGAACCTAAGTCAGTAGCATAAAAATAAATTTTTTGTACCAATCAAAATGACCATCTAGCAATGGTACCTGATGGTCGGATAGGTCGAATGTGTAGAACAATATCCTTGAACCCAAGTGGATATAGTTTCCATATAATTCATCCCCTTGACTAAAATGCTTGTAGAACACCTTAGAGTTTAACTGTCAACACTGATTATGCTATCCATATTGTATTTCAAAATATCAAATCCATCTCATGGATTATCCTGGCCAAGATTTTGCTATATTGAAATACAGTGATACATTCTTCTCTAACTCTTGGAGTGGTCAATCCCATCTTGATCATACACCAACTTCATAAGTACTTGACTATTTCGATTACTCAATTAGAATTTCAGTTAGTCTAGTTCCAAAGCACAGTGAGTTATTTGTAAGCCACAAAGGTGATCTCAGATCTAAGAGATACTTATACCTATATCCCATTAGAGCAATTTTTGATAGTAGAATGCTCTGGAGTTAATCACATTCAGTGATGATATACTTTTACATGTCACCTGTATGCTATACTAGTGTTCACACACTGCTTGGTTAAGAAGACAATCAATCTATATGGTATACAGTGACCTATGCTCGATAGATGCTATCGTCCTTATTAACAGCCTATCATTTGTTCATGAACAGTTTAAGGACTAATAGATAAATCCCCTCTTTATTAAAACTAAATAGTCCTAAGAACTTCATCACAATAATGAATTTTATTAGAAGATGTAGACTTTATGATAAAAAATATCAAATTATTTATTTTATTTATTAATAAATTAATTATAATTATAATATAGCTTAACCATCAACAAGCTGATAATTGGCTTTGGAACAAATTTTTTAACAATTTTTACTTATCCTAAAGTCACTCGGCATAGTATCTAATACCCTTCTTCAACTTGTGGTTGTCGAACTTCTTTATCGATAAGGCTTTAGTGAAGGGGTCGGTCAAGTTCTCATTTTCATCGATCTTCTGAAGGTCGATGTCACCTCGATCTACGATCTCTCAGACTAGATGGAAGTGACGTCGTATGTACTTCATTCGCTGGTGTTCCTTCAATTCCTTCACTTGAGCAATGGCATCAGTGCTATCATACTAGAGCAGGATTAGACCATCAAGAAAGGGTTATTACTCTGAGCTCGGTTATGAATTTTCACAGCCACACAGCTTCCTTCATAGCATCTGATGCTGCGATATACTCCATCTCATAAATAGAGTCTGCTATAGTATGCTGTTTGGAACTCATCCAGTAGATGGCTCCATCATTTAGGATAAAGATAAACCCAATATGCTTCTGCTATACCATGGTCAGATTGAAAGTTGGAGTCAATAAACCCCATAAATTTTAGATCTGACTCGCCATAAACGAACCATTGATCCTTAGTATTTTTCAAATACTTAAGAATGACTTTCACCACTTTTTAGTGATTCTCTCTAGGATCAGATTGGTATCTACTCACTACTCTTAATGAGTATACGATATTTGGTCACATACATGTCATGGCATACATGATAGATCCCACTGTCGAAGCATATGTGACTCTACTCATACGCTCTCTCTCTTCAAGAGTTGTTAGACAATCCTTCTTAAAGAGAAATATTTCATGGCTTATCAGAAGATAGCCCTCTTAGAAATCTCCATGCTGAATCTCTTCAGCATAGTATATATGTACGTGGACTAGGATAATCCAAGCATTCTTTTAGATCTATCTCTATAGATCTTCATCCTTAGGATATAGGATGCTTCACCTAAGTCCTTCATAGAGAACTGTGATGATCACTAAATTTTTATTCCCTACAGTGCGAGGATGTCATTCTTGATTAAGAGAATATCATCCATGAATAAGATAAGAAATACTACTACTGAACCATTGCCCATTTATAATACAGGGCTCTTCTCTATTCTTAATGAAGTCATACGTTTTGATCATCTTATCAAAATGCATGTTCTAACTCTGAGATGCTTGCTTCAATCCATAAATGGATCTTTGAAGCTTGCGTACCTTGTACTCATTTATGGATGTAAATCACTCAGGTTGTATCATATACAACTCTTCGATCAGCTCTCCATTCAGAAAAGCTATCTTCACATCCATCTATCTGATCTCATAATCTAGATGGATAGCTATTGCAAGTATTATCCAAATTGATTTGAGCATTGCCACAAGGAAGAACATCTTGTCATAGTCAATATAATAATGTTAATGATATCCCTTGGTAATCAAATGGACTTTATGGGTCTACATCTTTTCATCTGCACCCCTCTTTCTTTTGAAGACCCATTTACACCAAATGGGTTTAACCTCTTCAGGTGGGTCAACCAATGTCCAAACATCATTGACCTTCATGGACTCCATTTTGGATTTTAAGGCCTTAATCCATTTCTCAAAATCAGGTCTTTGCATTGCATCCATATAGATGATCAGATCTCATCGTTCTCATCGAGTTTGATGGGATCACCATCTCAGACCAAAAAATCATAGTATCTATCCGACTGACGTGGTACTCTATCGGATCGCCTTAATGGTGCGAGTATATTGGGCTCTAAATTTGATCTAATCAAATTCAATTTAGGTTCAGCCATAGGTGTCAAACTTTCTACTTGTTAAACTGATAGGGTAGATCCATCAACTGTGAAATATAGATCACCCACCGAAGATTGCCTATTGGAGATATGGCACCATCTATTGCTATGGAAAGATAAAAGAAGATAAACAAATACAATCATATACGTGGTTCGGTCCAACTAAGTACATCCATGGGACATGCAATGCTTCACTACTAAGAAAAAATAATAGAGCAGATACAATCTCAACTCACCAATCCTCTCTCTCAATCTAGAAGCACTCATCCATACCATGCTCTCAATGTAATCCCAGGAAGATCCCTCTCATAGATCTATCGATCCAGGGCCCTCAATATCCATGGACACTCTATGATCCTCTCAGCCTCTACATCAAGCCCCAACATTTCTCCCTAGGTAACCCCACTATTCCAAGACACTCCCGACTTCCTTGATGCTCCTCGCGCTCCTTAAGACCCCTGGCTCTCCTTGATACCTGGCACTTGATCTCCCAAATAAGCCCTTGGCATGCTATGCTGAGATACTCTCCTCGACTGCTGCACTGCCAAGCCTCTATCAGCCCCCGTGCCTTTAGGGAGGTGCTACTTCAGCACTCTAGTGCTCCCTGCCTTATCTCTGCACCAACTGAGAGATTTTTTTGAGACTCTCTAGGTCTTCTTAGGTCGTCAGGTCTTCTTATAAGTCCTAATAATCTCAATAATCATCCAATCAGCTTCCGCGTGCTCTCCTGGCTGCTAGATAGCACAACAACTCCATAGACCCCATGACTAGACCTGGTCCATGAGTTAGGAGCTATAGACCTCCTGAAAAGGCTTTCGCATGCATGCCCGTGCATGCTATTCATCCATGTTGTTCGCATCCATCGAGCTAGCTCAATCCACAGTCGGGCTAGCCCAATTGGGTCTTACCTGGGCATAGCTTTCTATCCACCGAAAAGAGCTGGCTCGGATCCACCTCGAGCCAGCTCGATCTTACCTTGAGCTAGCTCGATTGCATATCCGAGCCAGTCCGACTGTATGTTGGCTGATCCTTTTCTCATGGCTCCTAAATGTCATTCTTGGCTTATCGTGGACTAAATCTTGAGGTGCTAGATTCTAACATTCTCCACCTTGACTCGATATTTTGCTCCACCTCAAATCTGAGAGCTTCTTGTACGATACCATCCCATGTCCTGGGACTACCGCCTGCTGCTCATGGATCAGGAAATAAGGAAGTCATGTTAGGCTACCCGATCCCAAACTGAGTCTCATGTCCAATCCATCTCCACCTGGAGCTCCACCTCGCACCGAGCTCCATCTGGCTTCTTTTTGTACATGTGAGCATCCACCTTGATTGTGCCCTTCTTTTAACTTAATCACCACCACAGTGAACCCTGGTACAACCTGACTCAACTTGGCTCTGATACCACTGATAGGGTAGATCCATCAACTGCAAAACATGGATCACTCGCCCGAGATTGCCTGTAGGAGATATGGCACCACGTGTTTCTATGGAAAGATAAAAGAAGACAAACAAATACAACCATACACGTGATTCAGCCCAAGTTCCTACATCCATGGGACATGCAATGTTTCACTATCAAGAAAGAACAATAAAGAAGATACAATCTCAACTCACCAACCCTATCTCTCAATCCAAAAGCACTCACCCAAACATTTCTCTCAAACTAATCTCAAGAAGATCCCTCTCATAGATTTACTGGTCCAGGGCCCTTGACATCCCTTGACACTCTGTGATCCTCTCAACCTTTATATCAAGCTCCAGCCTTTGTCCTTAGGCAACCCTATCATTCCAGGACACTTTCAACTTTCTTGATGCTCCTGGTGCTCCCTAAGACCCCTGGCTCTCCCTGAGACCTGGCGCTTGGTCTCTCTGAGAGGCCCCTAGCATGCTATACTGAGATACTCTCTTCAACTACTACATCGTCAAGCCTCTATCATGGTGCTTGGTCTCTCTAAGGCACTACTGCAGCACTCCAGTGGTCCCTACCATGTCTCTACATTGCTTGAGATATTTTTTCGAGACTCTCTAGGTCTTCTTAGGTCATCAGGTCTTCTTACAAGCTCTAACCATCCCAATAGCCATCTGATTAGCTTTCATGTGCTCTCCTAGCCGCTACATAGCACAACAACTCCATAGACCCCATGACTAGATCGAGTCCATGAGTCAGGGGCTATAGATCCCATGAAAAGGCTTTCACATGCGTGCCCATGCATGTTGTTCATCCATGTAGTTTGTGTCTGTCGAGCCATCTCGATCTATAATCAGGCCGGCTCGACTGCATCTCACCCAAGCATAGCTTTCTATCCGCCTAAAAGAACTATCTTGGATCTACCTCGAGCCGGCTCGACTACGTACCTGAGCTAGCCTGACTGTATGTTGGCTGATCCTTTTTTCATGGCTTTTGAATATCGTTCTTAGCTTATCAGGGATCGAATCTCGAGTTGCTAGATTTCAACATAAACTTCATCAAGTTCAACCTTAGAGGCAACGATTCCTTCACCAAGAAACTTCTTTTCTAAAAAGATTGCCTTAAGGCTAACCAACACCTTTTATTCATTAGCATGATAGAAAATATATCCTTTGGTCTCTTTTGGGTATCCTATGAATGTGCACTTATCAGACATTTGTCCAAGTTTATCTATGATCAACTGCTTCACATAAGCCAAGCACCCCCAGACCCTAAGGTGTGAAAGTGCTAGCTTACACCCATTTCATATCTCATATGGAGTTTTAATTATAAACTTACATGGAACCTTATTTAACATATAGCAAGCCGATTCGAGTGCATATCCCTAGAAGGATATTAGTAAGCTAGCAAAATCCATCATGGATCAAATCATGTCTAACCGAGTATGATACCTTCTTTTAGACATACCATTATGCTATAGTGTTCCTGGAGGAGTCCATTAGGAGGGAATTTCATTCTCTCCTAGATATGTAAGAAATTCATCAAAAAGGTATTCCCCTCCTCGATCAAACTGAAGAGTTTCAATACTCTTTCAAGTTTGTTTTTCTACTTCACTTCAGAATCGTTTGAATATTATAAATGAATCTGACTTGTGTTTCATTAGATAGACATATCCATATCTAGATAGATCATCTATGAAAGTGATGAAGTAGAAATATCCACCTCTAACACCTATTCTCATTGGTCCACATATATTAATGTGTACTAGACTTAAGAGCTTAATGTCTCTCTCACCTTTTCTAGTAAAAGATCACTCGATCATTTTATGAAGAAGACAAGATTCATAGGTTGAAAGTGATTCACAATCACTAACTTCGAGAACTTCCTCCTAAGTCAACCTATTTATCCTATTCTTATTTATGTGACCTAGCCTATAATGCCATAAGTAGATATCAGACACACTATCTAATCTAGAGTGTTTGCCAGTTGAATAGACTACATTAACAGTTTGTGATAGCATGTACACATCATTATTCAAATGTCCAGAGAAAATAGTAACACCATTGACAATGATATTACATAATTATTTTTTTAAAAAAAATTTATAATTATCTTTGACCAAAAGGCCTACAGAAATAACATTCAAAAAGAAACTATGATAAAAATGATAATCATTAAGAACAATAGTATGAAACTCAAATAAAAATTTCAGGATTCCTGATGCTAGAACTTGAATTGATCTTCCATCTCCAACATTCAAGAACCTCTCACCTTGCTTGAATCTCCTATTAACCTGTAACCCCTGCAACGAATTGCAAATATGGTATGGGCTATCAGTATCCAATACCTAATTAATAATACCATAAATAAAAAAATTACAAGGAGTTATCATATAAATATCTTGCCCAGCAATAGCTTGCTTCTTTCCCTACCTGTTTGGATCCAAGAAGGCAATGTACTAAGGATAGTTTCTCCTCCAATGCTCTTGCTTCTTGCAAAAGAAGCATTTAGTTTGACTCTTATTGGGCTTTATCTTTTTGGACTGGCCCTGCATAGATGTCCCAGCCTAAACTTTCACCTTCTTGCCCTTCTTCTTTTTATTCTTCTTTACATTCTTAAAGGATCGAGAATCGAAAGCAGAACCTCCTACTAAGTTCATCGACTCCTTATGGAGTTAGTGATCCTTTTCAAAATAATGAAGTAACCCTAGTAACCCATGGTAGTTTACTTCAGAAATTCTCATTCTATAATGAGTGATGATTAGGAGATAGAACTTGGGTAGCAAGTTCAGTATTGCATCTTTCTCAAGCTATTCATGCAAGAAAAAATTGAGCTTGCTTAAATGCTCTATCAGCTCGATCATGTATAGTACATAATCAATGAGAGATGCTCCATCTCACATCCTAGTATTGAAGATGGTACAACTAGTCTTTTGCCTCTCAACGTCATTGGACATGCCAAAAGAATCCTCCAACACTTGAAGCATATCTTTTAACTGAGCCATCTCAAATCTATGACTGAACTCATTGCTCTTTGCTGCCAGCATAATATAGTGCACTGTGGTTTGATCATTGAGCTACTTCTAGTAAGTGTCTCTAACTGTTCCACGTGCATTAGGAACTGGCTTCTTAGATACTGGATCTATCAACACATACAAGATCCGTTCACACTTCAGGATAATCTTCAACTTTCGATACTAGCTATCGAAGTTGAGTTCCATCAACTTATCATTGTCTAATAATGATCGGAGCGATAGAAAAGTGGCCATATCTGCACCAAGAAAAACTAAAATCGAATTAGTAATTGATTCATTAAACCTAAAGATTTGGACTTCAATCAAAAGGTTCTTTCACTATTTTATTCAAATTGGTAGCCTCTACCTCTAATTAAAAAAATTATCCTAATTTTTTAATGGATACTAGAATCTACGAAAACTGCATACAAATCCAACTTTGGTTGGTCAACCCATGTACATCTAAGAATAGATTCATAACCAATTATTTCTCTAAATAATTTTTAGTAGTTTAATATTTGACCCAGTCACTAATCAGTAGGCTTTGGCTTCTACTGAAAAGATCCGGTTAGGTCCAACCATTAATATGACCATACTTGTGTTAGATATGTGTACCCTAGAAGCCAGAATTGGCTGACACTTGTAATACACTTCTAAAAGCAAAATTATAATTTTGACTATAAATAATAAAATGGATTATTTTCTATCACATAAGTGTATTTAGTGTCTGTGATACATCCCTTGAGTTAATGGTAATGATAATTCATATTTTCAAGAGTTGAAAATTTAAGACATGAATTTTCATTTATTAACTCATAAAATGCTCCTAACCATAGGATCATCATGAGGATGGTGATTGATCCGAAAGATTAGTGCATAATTACTTCTTTATAGTAGATGAGTCTTAATTCTATGATGTAGAGATACCGAAGCAAGATTACAGGTACTCGTTAGAGAAGAGGGTACTGAGTGTGACCACCTCGAGTAGTCATAAGGAAGTCTACCTTCTTATTGATGACTGACTCGATGCTGTAGTGGTGTGTCTGGTTCATGACCTGAGGTGCATTGGTAGTTCACCTTGAGGGTGTTATAGTTTGACTACACCATGACTCGATCTCCTAACCATTTAGAATCCTAAGGTATATGTTGGCTATAGCATGTTCATTGTAGGAATTAGAATGTACCAAGATGGAATCTATCTACCTCGGTGGATGAGGAGCAGCCCTATGATGATCATGAGAATCAAGTCCATAAGCCCATGGCCATGATAGAGAGTGAAATAATAGAAAGAGTTTCTATTAAGATTTTCACATCAGACTTGAATCGAATGATTAAATCATATGATAGAAATTAGGGTTTGACGAGTTCACCTTAACTCTAATCTGATCGGGGCTCAAGATAGAAGAACTTAATCACACAAGTAGCTACACCAAGAGTTTCATTTTCAATTTTGATTGGTTGCCACCATATGCTGCTAGGTGTCACTGGTGGATTTTGGGAGCAATTAGAATGATTTAGATGATTGATCATTCTAAGTTGTCTGAATCAGAAGAGTTTCGATCCATCAAAAGAGGTTTTGATGATGTCGATAATGGAGATCATGATATATCCCATTACCATATAGAACTGAACCTAACTGGATCACACAAACAAGAGTTTGGATCTGGATATCATCAATTGGACTAACCCAGTTCAATTGATTTAAATATGATTCAATTAGTTTCAAGGAAATCATGCTAGCACACGATTGAGCATAACATTCTCCCTTTTCTATCATAAAAGTTATCTCGACTGAGCCAAATAAGTTTGTGCTCACTCAAGTACCTTTACCTAGTCTGACTGAAGCTTGTCCAAGTCAAAAAAAGATTGTCTTAATTTATAAGATAAATTTGAGACAACACCTGCCATTTTTCGTCACCAACTAATTTTTGTACTTTGACTTAGTCAAACAATGATCTTTGACCGTTGGACATCTGCTGATGTGTCATGCACTTATTGGAGAGCAGATAGGGGCTTGTCCCCTCTCTCAAAATTTGAATGAAGGGGGTGCATGCCTAGGATGGCGTGCGCCCATGGATAGGGATGTTGGAGTCCCATACGGATGGGACTCCAGGTTGCTTCTTGGATTCAAACTAGGTGACCCTCACCTATAGACTCTGACAAGTCTTAGGTGCTACCATAGGATGAATCTGTGGGTCTCTCATTTGATTGGATCAAATAATGTCATTCCACTAATCAGATTTAGATATGATTGCACGAAGCAACGTGATTGGCCGGGCGGATGCAGCACTGCATGGCACAGCAGAGTCTATAAATAGACTCTGTCTACGCCCACTTTTAAGCTCTCCTCCTCTAAGCCATGCTGTAAGGTTGCCCCTCTCCCTTCTCCATGCCACCATCTGGCCCTCTCCCTCTTCTCCATGCCTAAGAAAGTTGGGCCTACAGATTAGTGAGAGTCAGGCAAGAAAAGGCTGACAAAAAAGGAAGAAGGCAGCACTACTGCAGAGATGACAGGTGATCTTCAAAAGAAGTTTTGAAGACTCTCCAAATCAGATCAAGATCTAATTTTTGGAGAAAAGAAAGAGAAGAAGAAGATCTCTAGATCTAGTCTGAGTGTATATTGGCAGAGGCTAGGCACTTACGTGGCTAGATCCAGAACCTCAGGGCTTTGGCAGGATCATCAACGGATAATCAGATTACCCAGAATCAAGGTAAAATTAATTTAAAATAAATTTAATTTAATTTTCTTATGTACAAAATCATAAAATTAAATCTAAAAAGTATTAGATCTAATTACAATCTAAGAGAAAATTTTTAAAATGTACCTCTCGATCCAATCAGATTTGAACGAACCTGATCTAGGAGATCATGATTTTCCTTCAACTAGTATCAGAGTCAGGGTCTTATAAAATTTATTTAGATATAATTTAATTTGATTAATTAATGATTTTAAATATCACATGAGATATGATTAGATCTAAAATTAGAAAAATAAAAAATTAAAATTAATTAATCTAGATCTAATTTATATGAGATACATAACTAGACAAGGTATAGAATTATTCTATGTGTAGCCTAGTATAATCATATTTTTTATTTGATTAAATATAATTTTTAGATCTATTTATTTTTTATTTTATAATATTATAAGTGTTATAATCAGATTTTAAAATAGAAAATAAATTTAATTTAATTTTTTCATATGAGATATGATAATTGCATATTTAGACAAGTTGTAGAATAGTTCTACAAATAGGTCTAGATTAATTTTTATTTGATAAGATCAAATTTAAATTTAATTTTTTAGATGATTATGAGATAGTTTAGATCTGAAAAATATACATGCATGATACATGTGATATATACAAAATATATTTTAATTAGATATATTTTTTTATATGAGATATATGCTTAGATCTAATTAGTTTTTTATAGATTAGTTGTTTTTCTGATTAAGGTGTTCTCCTTGGCCGTCCGGTCATAAGAAAAAAGTAGGGCTTAATGATCCTCTCCTTCCATTCGATGGGGTGTTCTTTTGATGTGTAGGTGTGCTGCATGTTCATCCTTAACCAAAAATTAAAAACTTACTTTCTGCAAAACCATAGATCCTGAAACCCTAGGATCTTATTTACATATTTTATTTTTGATGCTAAACTTAATTAAGAATTAAGATTATGAAACATATTAGGTCTAAAATTGAGAATTTTTAGATCTAAGACATATACATAAAACTAGGTTCGGGCTTGGGTAGCTCAATTAGGTCTAGCAATTGATCAAGTCGAATCAAGAGTTGGTTAGATGGGATCAACAATGATTAAATTGACTAGCCTAATAGGATTAAGTGTGGATCAAGATCGAGTCACATGAGTGATCGATCAAGCTAAGACCTAATTATGCTCAGTGGTTAGAGTCTGGATTGTACGCTAACCCGATTGGTTCTGGCTCAACAATTTAGTGTCTAACGTAAGTTTGGCAGATACGACTGACTGGTTTTTAATTGGGAGCTACTCGACTCGAATGCATTCTTGTCGAGTTAATAGAATATCCCTTCCACCGATCTCACTTACCTGGCCATGTTTGTTGACTCAGTTCTGATCTGAGGTGGTCAATAATCCGAGCTAACCCATGCCACTAGGTTAGTCATAATAGTTATGACTATGTCAAGTCTAGTTTAACGAGACCTAAATCAAATCTCCCTAAGAAAAGATTAAGTCTAAGATCTTCCACCATTGTAGATGTGTGGGCCCTTCCTGGGATTGATTGTTCTTGGCTGGTTACAGTGGCTCAGTTGCACCGAAAAGATGCAACCATGTCTATTAGGCATCGGATGCTATGGGCTGGAGAATGAATTGGGCTCAATATTCTAGATATGGTGAGAGACTCAATTAGTAATCCAATCCGTGCAAATGGTGGGTTTGACTTAACTAAGGAGTGGATCAATATTCTGAACATGGTGAGATTCATGAATTAGAGACCAAGTTTGGGTGCACCATGATTAGAGAATCATTGAACAAGAGTTGTTCACCTATTGGCTAACCCATCACCAATAACTGTTAGGTGAGGTGATGAGTAAGTCGGTGGGACCGCACCACCCACTAGAAATTAGTAATCGTAGAGATTTTTGCATCTCTCTATAGAAAAAGTGTAGGGATTCAAGAAAATAGTAGGAGCCAATTTATTTAAAAATAAAATCTCCAAACAAATTGGTTATGTCTTAATTACAATATCTAACTAGAAACTTTGACTCTCTATAGAAAAATATCTGCATCCAATCTACTAGCACAAATCCTGGACACCCATAGACTGGTCGGAACAAATTACAAGGATTAGCTCTGAAACTTCAAAATTGTTTTGGGTTTCGAGAAGTTAACTCATGTATTGGATCAGGACCCTCCCACCTTACCAGTTCGTCCATCTGCTGAATAGAGGCGTCTCTAGATAAGTGGATTAACGAAGATAATAAGGCCAGATACTACATGTTGGGCTCGATGTCTGATGAGCTTCAGCACCAACATGAAGATATCAGAACTGCTCGCCAAATGTTGGCTCACCTATAGGAGATGTTTGGTGAACAGAGTCGCACAACCAAGTATCAAGTCACTAAACGATTGTTCAAGGCTAAGATGAGCGATGGACAGTTAGTCCAAGATCATTGTCTGATGATGATCAAGAACTTAGAAGAGCTTGAGAAGCTTGGAGTGAGGATGGATTTGGATCTACAGAATAACATAATTCTGCAATCCTTCACTGATGCATATGGGCATTTCATCATGAACTACCATATGCATAAACTTCGAAACTCCTTGACCGAACATATGAACATGCTGGTTACCACTGAGCTTTCCATGAAAGGTTCTAAAGGCTCAGTGCTTGCTATGGAACGGACTTCTTCCAAGAGAAAGTCTTTTGGAAAGAAGAAGAAGTCTGTGAAAAAGTAGAAGGTGGAAGGAGGAAAGAAGAAAAAGGCAGAGCCGAAGAGGAAAGCCGCTGATAAAGGAAAGTATTTCCACTGCCACAATGACGGCCATTGGAAGCGGAACTACCCTACTTACCTAGCCACCCTAAAGAAGAAGGAGGCAGGTCCTTCTAAAGGTATGCTCGTTATTGAGTCTAATCTTATGATTTCTTCTGCATCCAGTTGGGTGCTTGACTTTGGTTCTAGTGCTCACTTGTGTACTTCTATGCAGGGTCTTGAGGATAGTAGGAGGTTGAGGGATGGTGAGATGATCCTACATGTCGAAAATGGAGCAAGAGTTGCTACCGTGGTCGTGGGAACATACCCTCTTCGACTACCATCTGGTTTAGACTTAGTACTAAAAGACTGTTATTATATGCCTGCAGCAAGCAGGAATTTGATTTTTGTTTCTTGCCTTGCATTAGAAGGCTATTTCATTAGTCTTCTTAAGGACCATTGTAACATTCTTTATGAAAGAAATAAAATTGCAAATGGTTTTCTTATTAACGATCTTTATCAGTTACATTTTGATGTATCTATTTTTAACTTTGAGCAAAATGTGAATGCCATAAAATCAAAACATCCTAGGGATAGTCCTAATGATAGGTATCTATGGCACCAAGATTAGGTCATATAGCAGAAGATAGGGTGAACAAATTGGAGAAAACTGGGCTATTGAGTCCGTTGACTTTCGAGTCATATCCAATTTGTGAATCCTATCTTCATGCCAAAATGATTAAACTCCCTTTTGTAAGACATGGGGAAAGGGGCCACGGATCTTCTTGCCCTAGTACATACTGATATGTACAACCCATTTGATGTGCCGGCTAGAGGCGAATTTATCTACTTCATAATCTTTATCGATGATTAATCAAGGTATGGGTATGTGTATCTTATGAGACATAAGTCCGAAGCTTTTGAAAAGTTCAAAGAATTTAGGCATGAAGTTGAAAATCAAATTGGAAAATCCATTAAGATTCTTCGATTAGATCGAGAAGGTAAATACCTTAGTCATGAATTCCTTGACTATCTCAAAGAAAATGGCATAGTCTCTCAATGGACTCCACTAGGAACACCTCAACTCAACGAAATTTTAGAATGGAGGAACAGGATCCTATTAGATATGGTTCGATCCATGATGAGCTTCACAGACCTTCCTAATTTTTTTTGGAGATACAATTTGTTAACTGCAACATACTTACTGATTAGGGTTCCTTCTAAAACCGTTCCTACCACATCGTATGAGATATGGTGGTAAGAAACCAAGTTTGAGTCATCTCAAAATTTAGGATTGTCTGGCCCATGTCAAAAGACAACAAGCGGACAAGTTAGACTTTAGGTCCTTTAGAGCTTGATTCATAGGATATCCTAAAGAGTCATTAGGATATTATTTCTACATTCTAGAAGATCATAATATAATTGTGAGTCGACATGCCATCTTTCTTGAAAAATAGTTTATTCAAGATAGCGGCATTGGAAAGCAGATCAAGCTCGATGAGAAAGTCTCACAAGAGCAACGAGCTAAGGACCAAATGGAACCAAATCAGGTTAAGCCAATCTATACACTACCACCTCCACCTCGTAGATCGAAAAGGGTTTCCCATCCCCCTAAAAGGTACTTAGGTACTATTTTAGAGGATGTAGAGAAAATGTTCCTCATAAGTAATGGGGTTCATGGTGATGATCCCAAAACCTATAACGAGGCGATATCAGATATCGACTCTGAAAAATGGTTAGAGGCAATGAAATCAGAAATTGACTCAATAAACTCAAACCAAGTCCGGACCTTGGTAGATCCACGAGAAGGTATAATACCTATTGGGTGTAAATGAATCTTCAAGAGAAAGATTGGTGCAGATGAGAATGTGGAGACATTCAAGGCAAGATTAGTGGCAAAAGGTTATAGTCAATGCGAAGGCATTGACTATCATGATACCTTTTCATCAGTAGCTATGCTAAAATCCATCGGCACATTGCTTGCTGTTGTAGCCAATTTCGATTATGAAATATGGTAAACGGACGTAAAAATGGCGTTCTTAAATGGATATCTTGAGGAAGATATCTATATGGAACAGCCGCTAGGTTTCACATCCAGTGATGACGATCACAAGGTATGCAAGCTGCAAAGGTCCATATATGGACTTAAGCAAGCATCTCAAAGCTAGAACACTCATTTTAATGATGTGATCAAAATATTTGGTTTCATCAAAAATGAGGAGGAGCCATGTATCTTCAAAAAGATCAGTGGGAGCGCTGTTGTCTTTCTCATATTGTACATGGATGACATCCTCCTTATCGAAAATGATATTCCCATTTTGATCATAGTTAAAATGTGATTATTTACATGGATGACATCCTCCTTATCGGAAATGATATTCCCAGGTTGACCATAGTTAAAATGTGGTTATCTAAAGAATTCTCCATGAAAGACCTAGGAGAAGCATCCTTTATTCTACAAATTAAGGTCTATAGAGATAGACCAAATAGGATGCTAGGACTTTCGTAGAAGATATACATAGAGGAAGTACTAAAGAGGTTTAGTATGGAAAACTCTAAGAGGAGTTTAGTACCCTTCAGGCATGGCATTCATCTTTTCAAGAAGATGTGCCCTAGCACACCTAAGGAAATAGAACGCATGAGCAAGATCCATTATGCTTCAGCAATAGAGAGCCTCATGTATGCCATGTTATATGCACATCTTGATATAGCCCATGCCATGAGTGTCACGAGCAGATATCAGTTGAATCTAGGTGAAGAACATCGGACTTCTGTGAAATGTATCTTTAAATACTTGAGAAGAACTAAGGATATATTGTTGGTCTTTGGTAATGGAGAACTCCAAGTCCATTTTTCAGATATCGACTCTGAAAAATGGTTAGAGGCAATGAAATCAGAAATTGACTCAATGCATCCAAACCAAGTCTGGACCTTGGTAGATCCACCAGAAGGTATAATACCTATTGGGTGTAAATGAATCTTCAAGAGAAAGATTGGTGCAGATGAGAATGTGGAGACATTCAAGGCTAGATTAGTGGCAAAAGATTATAGTCAATGCGAAGGCATTGACTATTATGATACCTTTTCACCAGTAGCTATGCTAAAATCCATCGACACATTGCTTGCTATTGCAGCCTATTTCGATTATGAAATATGGTTAATGGACGTGAAAATGGCGTTCTTAAATGGATATCTTGAGCAAGATATATATATGGAATAGCCGCTAGGTTTCACATCCAGTGGTGATGATCACAAGGTATGCAAGCTGCAAAGGTCCATATATGGACTTAAGCAAGCATCTCAGAGCTGGAACACTCATTTTAATGATGTGATCAAAATATTTGGTTTCATCAAAAATGAGGAGGAGCCATGCATCTTCAAAAAGATCAGTGGGAGCGCTATTGTCTTTCTCGTATTGCACATGGATGACATCCTCCTTATCAAAAATGATATTCCCATTTTGATCATAGTTAAAATGTGATTATTTACATGGATGACATCCTCCTTATCCGAAATGATATTCCCAGGTTGACCATAGTTAAAATGTGGTTATCTAAAGAATTCTCCATGAAAGACCTAGGAGAAGCATCATTTATTCTACGAATTAAGGTCTATAGAGATAGACCGAATAGGATGCTAGGACTTTCATAGAAGATATACATAGAGAAAGTACTAAAGAGGTTTAGTATGGAAAACTCTAAGAGGAGGTTAGTACCCTTCAGGCATGGCATTCATCTTTTCAAGAAGATGTGCCCTAGCACACCTAAGGAAATAGAACGCATGAGCAAGATCCCTTATGCTTCAGCAATAGAGAGCCTCATGTATGCCATGTTATGTGCACATCCTGATATAGCCCATGCCATGAGTGTCACGAGCAGATATCAGTCGAATCCAGGTGAAGAACACTGGACTTCTGTGAAATCTATCTTTAAGTACTTGAGAAGAACTAAGGATATATTGTTGGTCTTTGGTAATGGAGAACTCCAAGTCCATTTTTCAGATATCGACTCTGAAAAATGGTTAGAGGCAATGAAATCAGAAATTGACTTAATGCAGTTAAACCAAGTCTGGACCTTGGTAGATCCACCAGAAGGTATAATACCTATTGGGTGTAAATGAATCTTCAAGAGAAAGATTGGTGCAGATGAGAATGTGGAGACATTCAAGGCTAGATTAATGGCAAAAGGTTATAGTCAATGCGAAGGCATTGACTATCATGATACCTTTTCACTAGTAGCTATGCTAAAATCCATCGGCACATTGCTTGCTGTTGCAGCCTATTTTTATTATGAAATATGGTAAATGGATGTGAAAATTGCATTTTTAAATGCATATCTTGAGGAAGATATCTATATGAAACAGCCAGTAGGTTTCACATCCAGTGATGATGATCACAAGGTATGCAAGCTGCAAAGGTCCATATATGGACTTAAGCAAGCATCTCAGAGCTGGAACACTCATTTTAATGATGTGATCAAAATGTTTGGTTTCATCAAAAATAAGGAGCCATGTATCTTCAAAAAGATCAGTGGGAGCGCTGTTGTCTTTCTCGTATTGTACATGGATGACATCCTCCTTATCGAAAATGATATTCCCAAGTTGACCATAGCTAAAATGTGGTTATCTAAAGAATTCTCCATGAAAGACCTAGGAGAAGCATCCTTTATTCTACGAATTAAGGTTTATAGAGATAGATCGAATAGGATGCTAGGACTTTCATAGAAGATATACATAGAGGAAGTACTAAAGAGGTTTAGTATGGAAAACTCTAAGAGGAGTTTAGTACCCTTCAGGCATGGCATTCATTTTTTCAAGAAGATGTGCCCTAGCACACCTAAGGAAATAGAACGCATGAGCAAGATCCCTTATGCTTCAGCAATAGAGAGCCTCATGTATGCCATGTTATGTGCACATCCTGATATAGCCAATGCCATGAGTGTCACGAGCAGATATCAGTCGAATTCAGGTGAAGAACATTGAACTTTTGTGAAATGTATCTTTAAGTACTTGAGAAGAACTAAGGATATATTGTTTGTCTTTGGTAATGGAGAACTCCAAGTCCATTTTTCAGATATCGACTCTGAAAAATGGTTAGAGGCAATGAAATCAGAAATTGACTCAATGCACTCAAACCAATTCTGGACCTTGGTAGATCCACCAGAAGGTATAATACCTATTGGGTGTAAATGAATCTTCAAGAGAAAGATTGGTGCAGATGAGAATGTGGAGACATTCAAGGCTAGATGAGTGGCAAAAGGTTATAGTCAATGCGAAGGCATTGACTATCATGATACCTTTTCATCAGTAGCTATGCTAAAATCCATCGGCACATTGCTTGCTGTTGCTGCCTATTTCGATTATGAAATATGGTAAATGAACGTGAAAATGACATTCTTAAATGGATATCTTGAGGAAGATATCTATATGGAACAGCCGCTAGGTTTCACATCCAGTGATGTTGATCACAAGGTATGCAAGCTGCAAAGGTCCATATATGGACTTAAGCAAGCATCTCAGAGCTGGAACACTCATTTTAATGATGTGATCAAAATGTTTGGTTTCATCAAAAATGAGGAGGAGCCATGTATCTTCAAAAAGATCAGTGGGAGCGCTGTTGTCTTTCTCGTATTGTACATGGATGACATCCTCCTTATCGAAAATGATATTCCCATATTGATCATAGTTAAAATGTGATTATTTACATCGATGACATCCTCCTTATCGAAAATGATATTCCCAGGTTGACCATAGTTAAAATGTGGTTATCTAAAGAATTCTCCATGAATGACCTAGGAGAAGCATTCTTTATTTTAAGAATTAAGGTCTATAGAGATAGACCGAATAGGATGCTAGGACTTTCATAGAAGATATACATAGAGGAAGTACTAAAGAGGTTTAGTATGGAAAACTCTAAGAGGAGTTTAGTACCCTTCAGGCATGGCATTCATCTTTTCAAGAAGATGTGCCCTAGCACACCTAAGAAAATAGAACGCATGAGCAAGATCCCTTATGCTTCAGCAATAGAGAGCCTCATGTATGCCATGTTATGTGCACATCTTGATATAGCCCATGCCATGAGTCTCATGAGCTGATATCAGTCGAATCCAGGTGAAGAACACTGGACTTCTGTGAAATGTATCTTTAAGTACTTGAGAAGAACTAAGGATATATTATTGATCTTTGGTAATGGAGAACTCCAAGTCCAAGGGTATATAGACTCGGACTTTATGTCCGATGTAGATGATTGAAAGTCGACATCTGGGAGTCTGTTTGTGTGCAATGGTGGAGCTGTCAGTTGGAAAAGTTCTAAACAGATAGTGATAACAAATTCCACCATGGAAGTAGAATATATCGCTGCATTAGAAGCTACAAAGGAGGCATTCTGGTACAAGAAGTTTGCCACGGAGATTGGAGTGATGCCATCAGATGCCATTCCTCTGTACTGCGACAACAATGGTGCCATAGCCCTTGCTAAGGTGCTGAGGTCTCACCAAAAATCTAAGCACATCAAGCGGCGATACCACCTCATCTATGATTACCTCGAGAAGGGTTACTTCGTGGTCAAGAGAGTCGACTCTACAGACAATGCGATGGATCCGCTTATAAAGCCATTAGGCCAGTAGAAGATCGAAGCCCACCTTGAGAAGATGGGACATAGATTTGTAGCCAATTGGCTTTAGGTCAAGTGGGAATTTGATAGATATGTGTGCCCTAGAAGCCAGAATTGGCTAACACTTGTAATACACTTCTAAGGGAAAAATTATAATTTTAATTACAAATAATAAAATGAGTTATTTTCTATCACATAAGTGTATTTAGTGTCTGTGATACATCCCTTGAGTTAATGGTAATGAAAATTCATATTTTCAAGGGTTGAAAATTTAAGACATGAATTTTTATTTGTTAACTCATAAAATATTTCTGACCGTAGGATCATCATGAGGATGGTGATTGATCCAAAAGGTTAGTGTATAATCGCTTTTTTGTAGTAGATGAGTCTTAATTCTACAGTGTGGAGACATCGGAGCAAGAGTATAGGTACTCGTTAGAGAACGAGGGCACTGAGCGTGACCACCTCGAGTAGTCATAAGGAAGTCTACCTTTTCATCGATGACTGACTCGATGCTACAGTGGTGTGTTCGGTTCTTTGACTTGAGGTGCATCGAAAGTTCACCTTGAGGGTATTATAGTTTGACTACACCATGACTCGATCTCCTAGCCATTTGGAACCCTGAGGTGTATGTTGGCTATAGCATGTTCATTGTAGGAATTGGATCGCGCCAAGATGGAATCTATCTACCTCGGTGGATCAGGAGCAGCCCTATGATGATCATAAGAATCAAGTCCATAAGCCCATGGCCATTGTAGAGAGTAAAATAATAGAAAGAGTTTCTATTAAGGTTTTCACATTGGACTTAAATCGAATGATTAAATCATATGATAGAAATTAGGATTTGATGAGTTCACCATAACCCTAATCTGATCGAGGCTCAAGATAGAAGAACTTAATCATACAAGTAGCTACATCGAGAGGTTCATTTTCAATTTTAATGGGTTGCCACCATATGCTGCTAGGTGTCACTGATGGATTTTGGGAGCAATTAGAATGATTTAGATGATCGATCATTCTAAGTTGTCTGAATCAGAAGAGTTCTGATCCATCGAAAGGAGTTTCGATGTTGTCGATGATGGAGATCATGACATATCCCATTACCACACAGAATTGAACCTAACTGGGTCACACAAATAAGGGTTTGAATCTGGATATCATCAATTGGACTAATCCAGTTCAATTGATTTGAATATGATTCAATTAGGTTAATGGAAATCGTGCTAGCACACGATTGAGCCTAACATTCTTCTTTTTCTATTATAAAAGTTGTTTCGACTAAGCCAAATGAGTTTGTGCTCACTCAGGTTCCTTTACCTGATCTAACTAGAGTTTGTCCAAGTCAGAAAAGGATTGTCTTAATTTATGAGATAAATTTGAGACAACACTTGCCATTTTCCGTCACTTGCTAATTCATGTACTTTGACTTGATCAAACGTTGACCTTTCACCCTTGGACATCTACCCATGTGTCATGCACTTATTAGAGAGTAGATAGAGGCTTATCCCCTCTCAGGAAATTGGAAAGAAGGGGGCATATACCTAGGCTAGCATGCGCCCATGCATAGGGATGCTGGAGTCCCATACGGATGGGACTCCAGGTTGCTTCTTGGATTCAAACTAGGTGACCCTCACCTATAGACATTGACCAGTCTTAGGCACCACCTTAGGATGAATCTATAGATCTCTCATCTAATTGGATCAGATGATGTCATCCCACCAATCAGATTTAGATCTGATTGCACAAAGCAACGTGATTGGCTGGGGTGACGCAGCACTGCATGGCACAGCAGAGTTATCTACGCCCACTTTTAAGCTCTCCTCCTCTAAGCCATGCCCCAAGGCTGACCCTCTCCCTTCTCCATGCCACCATCTATCCCTCTCCCTCCTCTCCACACCCAAGGAAGTTGGGCCATCAGATTAGTGTGAGACAGGCAAGAAAAGGCTGACGAAAAAGGAAGAAGGTAGTACTGCTGCAGAGATGACGGGTGATCTTCAGAAGAAGTTTTGAAGACTCTCTAAATTAGATCAAAATCTAATTTTTGGAGAAAAGAAAGAGAAGGAGAAGATCTCTAGATATAGCCTGAGTGGATATCGGTAGAGGCTACGCGCTTGCATGGCTAGATCTAGCACCTCAAGGCTTCGGCAGGATCATTAACGGATAATCAGATTACCTAGAATCAAGGTAAAATTAATTCAAAATTAATTTAATTTAATTTTTTTATTTATCAGATCATAAAATTAGATCTAAAAAGTGTCAGATCTGATTAGGATATAAGAGAAAATTTTTGAAATATACCTCTCGATCCAATCAGATCTAAACGAACCTGATCTGAGAAATCAGGATTTCCCTTCAACTTGGTCCATCTAATCAATGAATGATTAAGTCCGACTTTGGTTAGTCAATCTAACCACCTCTTGACCTATTGATTGATTTTGATGATTTCAAAATATTAAGTATAAATAATACTAATCACGTATTTCAAGAATGTATGTAGGTCTTTTTAGATGTTCAAATTGAAGAAATTAATCCAAGAAAAGATCCATACAAAAATCACCAAGTCAAGAGATTCAAAAAAATTAAATTGATAAAGATCCTTGAAGAAGGGCAAAACCATAATTTCATCAAGTTAGAAGAAAATATATTTTGAATGCCTCAAGAGCAACTAAAGAAAAATTCTGATCTTTTGGAGGCAATTTCATAATTTTTGGATGTCAAATTTGGAAGAAAATCAAGTTTTAGCAAAAGGATCAATCATAAGGATGATCCCTAGATCATTCTCTTTTGAAATGGATAGCTTGGCATACTTTAGTATGTTGTTTTTGTATGGCCTCATAGAAGGGTCGACCCATGGGTTGACCCTTAGTGAAAGAATCGACCCGTGGGTCGACTTTTGTTGCATAAAAATAAAAAATAGAAGCTGAATTTTTTATTACAGTTCAAGTGTTGACACCTAAGCACAAGATGTCAACCCCAGATCACAAGATATCAACCCTAGATCAAAAACTGTCAACTCCTGCAGAAAAAGTGTCGACCCCAATGTTGGGATAGGCTGCAGCGGCTAGTTTTCTGCACTTCTTCAACAGGCCATTTTCATTCCAAACAGCTAGTTCAAGCTCTCCAATGGTCCAAACTCTCTCTCCAGCCATTGTGCAGACTATTTAAAGATGGAGAATCAAAAGAAAAAGGAGAAAAGTGGATTGAAAGTAAAAATCATTTAAGGTATGAGGTTCATTGAATATCTAAAGAAAAAGAGAGAAAAGAGAGAATTTTTGCATCAAAGTTAGAGTGCTTCCAAGTGTGATCATCATCAATTTTTCAAGCTTTCTCTCAGCCTTTAAAAGAGAGAATACAAAGTTTTAAGAGCCATCTTTCAGTCTCTCCATCAAACCTTAAAAAGAGTTCTTTTTCCTTTTTGCTTTTATGTTGAATTCTTATACTTGTATTTTTGCTTTTTTACAAGTTTCTTTGAGAGAAAGAAACTTGGGATATAGGTAGGTCTAAGTTGGTAATTAGATGGTGTAAAAATTGTGGTTGGTACTTTTAGGTTAAAACCAATTGGGTTGATAGTGAATCCAAAAAACTATTGATGTAGGATTATGGTTGATGAGCTCGATAGAACCAACTATATTTGTTTGTGATCTTAGATCAAAATAAATGCACTATAATCTAGGGATTATAGTGGAACTCCCAAAAGGATAGCTTGGAAAGTTGACGTAGGAGCGGGTTGCTCTAAACCACTATAAAATCTTTGTATATTTGTATTGTATTTTTTTCTCCACTGCTTTACATATCTTGCATACTTTAAATTACTAATCACTTACTGATTTGGTTTTACTTTTGCTTAAGTTTATTTATATTTGATTCCATTGCATATACTATTCAATTTTATTAAACTAAATTAGGTTAAGGCATATACTTGTTTAGAGTTAATTTTGCCTAAATTTTTATAAATCTAATTCACCCCCCTCCCCTCTTGGGCTACTATCTCTGGATAATAAGTGCAATCAGAGCAAGTGCTCTATTATTAGTTGTTGACCTAATCGTCAAGAGCTAAAGGTTTAGGCGAACCAAATGGATTCTTTGTTTAGTGAAGGCTATTCTATTAATAGATCCCTAATGCTTAGTGAATCAAATTATAGTTATTGGAAAGCACACATGTGTATCTTCATACAAGCACATGATTATAATTTATGGAAGATTATAATCGATGGCTCACACACCCTTAAAGCATTGCTTGAGCATGATAAAGAAATGAACCAACTAAATACTAAAACAATGAATTTACTTTATTGTTCATTAGATATAAATATTTTCATTGTAATTGTTTCATGTATTTCAGTAAATTAAATATGGAAGAAATTAGAAACTACTTTTGAGGAAGTAAATCAAAGAGAAACATCAAGCTTCGAAGAAAAAAAGGTAGCTCATACCAACTCATGCCTTATGGTGCATGAAGATGAAAAGAAGAAGAAAAGAAAGAAATAAAAGAAAAAAAATAATGATTAAGAGGGAGCAAGGCAAAGAAGAGAATGAGAAAAAGGAGGAAGGTATAGAAAGTTGTTGTCTCATAGCTCAAAATGATGAGGTATATCATGAACACTCCTCTAAATTTTTTTTAATAAATTATATAAAGCATTTAATGAGTTAATGGATGAACATAAAAAAGGTAAGGCTACAAAACAATGAGCTTAAAAAATCTAACTTATCTTTGACTAAAGAAAAAAATAAAGTGTCGAATAAAAAAGAAGATCTATTGAAAAATATAGAAAACATAGCCAAAGAAAAGGAATATTTTTTGGAATAAATTAAAATCCTAACTAAGAAAAAGAAGAATACAGTTAAATCTGAAAATTCTTTAGTTAAAAAAAATATTGAGTTTAAAAAAAAAATGATACTTTAAAATTCTTTCTAAAAGAAAATAAAAATCTTTTAATTGAAAAGAAATAGATCTTCGGAGAAAATGAAAAATTATGAAGAGAAGTTGAGGTTTTCAAATCTATTGTAGAAAAGTTTATAATTAGCTTTCAAAATCTTCAATCTATGGAAAAACTAATAGGGCTGTTTTCAATAAAGTAGAAATCAATTTTAATATTTCAAAAAAATAGCACAATGGTAAAAATATTTTCATAAGAGATTCAACTAAAGATCATTCTATTAAGTGCTTTAAACATAATCAAATTGGCCATAAAATTTTAGAATATAATTTTAAAAGAATTGACCAAACTTTGATTAAATAAATTTTGCTTCCAAAGAAAATCTTGAATACTAACTCCTACGGACCCAAGATGGCTTGGGTACAAAAAATCATTAAGTGATTTTGTTTGTGCACCAAGGATCCAAATGAAATGAAAGGAAGAAAATTTTTAATGGATGCCTGGGAAATGAAAAGGGATGGGTATTGATGCATGGTATAATCTAAATATTTTCTCACATCATACCATCAATGATTATTAAAGTTACTTTGATTGAATCCATTGACTTTAATATGACTTTATATTATGTTTACTTACTTGAAATTCTTTTCATATATTAGTAAGATTTGTATGATTGGTTGATTTTGATGATTTGAATACTTTATTTTCAAGAGGTCAATATGCTCTCTTCTAAGTATCATATTATAATATGAATTGAAATTACCTTAAAATTTAACCTAATATAATAGCTTTCCCATATCAATTTTGCAATTGATAAACTTAAATTAAAAGATGCTTAATTAGATATGAATGTTTTTGAATTACTAAACATACAAGTAAAACTAAGTTTGACATTTCCACTCAAAATGCTTGATAAGTTAAGTTGCATTGTATTTTAAGTTTACTCTTAAGGATTTGAAATTCCATAGTTAGATCAAAACATAGAGCCAATATCTAGATTCCTCTCATTTTAATCTCAATTGATTTTGTGCTCCAACTTGAAGAATGTCTTTCACACTTGGTATCAAATTGAATTTAAAATGTGTTTTCATATTTTATTCTTATTAGTTTCAAGCAATGAATCTAAAAATTAGTTTTTCTTTAATCTTTAAGTGGTATCAAACCTTTAAAAAAAATATTAATTGATCTAAATTTTAGTTCTATTGATATCATGAAAACTTCTAAGCAAATTATTTAATTTAATTTTAAAATAATTAGTATCAAGATAATTATTATTTATTTTAAATTTTAAAGCTCTTGGTATCAAAACTTTCATAATTGCTATCAAACTAAACATCATTGTCTTACACTTCAATGCTTTATCTTTTAGCAAAAATAAAAGAATATCTTTATCTCAAATCTAGTTTTGCAAAGCTATATTCTTGATGCTACATTATTTGAGATAAATCTAAAAAATTCATATCTTTTCTAATTTTAATTGTCTAATATTTCATAAGAAATGGGATGAAATGATCTTTTAAAGAATAACAAAAAATCTGTTTATAATTTACCATGGTTGATTTGTCGATATCAATTAAAAATGATTTATCATAGTTTACAATTCTCAAAATGGTTTGAATTTTAGATCAAGTGGTACTAAGAAAAATCTTTGGGCAACAAGTTATTAAGAAAAATCTTTGGGCAAGTTGTTATTCGATTTTATTTTCAAAGCTATTAAAATAAAAGAATATTTTTTTTGGTATCAAGAAGATTCTTCTTAAGAAAATTCTCACACTTGATATCAATGGTATCATTCTTTTCTTGAACTCTATTTGTATTTCTTTTGGCAAAAGAAAAGAATGTTTTGTCTCAAATCTGATTTTGCATAGCATACATGATATCATTTGAGATAAAATCAAGAATTTTATACCTCTTTGAACTTGATTAAATAATATTTCTTAAGAAAAGAAAGATCTAAGTTCAAATAGAATATCTCTTTATGATTTATTTTACACGATTTATTGATATCAATTCAAATCAACTAATCAAGATAATTTGATCTGAATTTAAATTAATTCATATTTTTCAATCAAAAGCTTTAGTGATTGATATCAAATAGATCATTATCGTCTTGTATTATATTGCTTTATCTTTGACAAAAAGAAGAAAATATTCTTGCATATAATCTAGTCTGCATGAATATATTTTTGATATTATACCTAAAGATAAATTATAAGATTGATATATTTATGCTTCCAATTGATTGATAATACTTAAGAAGAAAAAGTGATGTTTTCTAAAATAATTAAACAAATCTCTTTATGATTTGCTTTGAATGATATATCTAAAAATGAATTTGAAAAATACTCTTCTTAAATCTTTTAAAGTTGATATCATGCAAAATATTTTAAGAAAGTTGTCATTTGCTTTTAAAGCCAAATATTTAAAGAAAATTTTAGTTTATTTATTTAGAATTAGATAGCTTATAATATATCTTATATTTTATTGATTTATCTTTTGGCAAAAGAATAGTTGCTTTGTTCAAATATGAATTTTCATGGCTACATTCTTGCTATTATAATATTTGAGATAAATTCTTGTAATATATTTTTGAATGATTTACTTTAATATCAAAGTGAAAAAAAATATTTTCAAGACTATATTATTCAAATCATTGAAGCCTAAAGTTCTTATTAATTAAAATTTTGAAGTACATCTACATGGCATACTTTTGGACTTTTAGATGTTTGTTATCATTGTAAACATTTTTTGAAGTTAATGAAATACAATTTTTTTTTAAAATTTAGTATCTACATGAGTGAATGCTATATTTATTCAAACTAAATGCATAATTTAATACTTAATTCATCCAATTGATACTTATTCTCTTAAAATTTTATTTAATTTTAAAATAGCTTTATTTGCAAAAGTAAAGGGGAGAAAACACCAAAGATAAAATGGTTGCTAAATTGGCATTAATCAAATTTGAAAATCTAAGCTTAAAAGTCAAATTGGTATTAGTTAAATATTAATATGGTAACAATTAAATGTGCTTAACTTGAAAGGAAAGAATAATTTTAAATGTTAAAATCTATTTTCTAAGAATTATAAAAAAAAGAAGCGGAGAAAATATCTTGTAATGAATTTTCTAATATTCAGGAGGAGAGATATTAATTAAGTTAATTAATTTAATTTGATTAAAAATATAATAAATTTGAATATTAATTTTAAATTCTTAATTATTTATCTTATAATTTTCTCATTTTTTGTTTTATTGTATTTACTTTAATTGATTTTAGACTGCCAATCCGGTGCCTTATATTTTTCTTAAATTATGCTTACATGTTTTTATTCTACATGATTTACTTAATTTAAAATGCTATTAATTTAAAATAATTTTAGATAAATAAATTATTCTTCAATAATTAAAAGTTGGTTAAATTGGTATCATTAAAATGTTATTTTCATATTTTGATTTGCATGATTATTCTTGATAATTGATTGGATTTAAATTAAATTAAAATTATATTCTTACTCTAAGACATGAATTTCTACACTTAATTTTAAAACTCATTTGGAAATTTAAATTTGATACTAAATTTTTTATATGCATTGCAAAAACTCTTATAAATTATTTATATTAAAGTAATTTTTACTCAAAGCAATAAATTTAAAAATATGACTAGTATTTGCTTTGATACTATTTATTTTACTTTGTTCGATATATTTTTGATATATATTATTTTCAAACTTAATTGACTAAAATTTTTTAAGAAAAAAAAGGATTGAATATTAAAGTGAATATTATGCTTGATTTCATGAAAGGATTGAATATTAAAGTGAATATTATGCTTGATTTCATGCTTAAATCTTTTTAAAAGCTCTATTCCTCTTAAATCTTAAAAGTGCATATTTGAAAATCTGATTAAAAAGTCATACTCATTCAAAAAGAAGGAGAGCCTTTAAAATTTGACTTTAAGCTAATTTTTGAAAACAAAGAAATATTTCTTCAAAGGGGAGAGGATTAATTTTAATTGATCTTCTTAATTGGATACATCTCTAAATTGATACAATTCTTATATCTTGTTAATTTTGATGATAATTTTTTATCCTTCCCATGAGCTTTTTGATGTTGTCAAAAAAAGGGAGAGGTATATGGAGTATATGCTTAAAGAATTAATACTTAAGAAACTCAATGAATTTCATGAAGTGCAACCTTAATACTCATTTATATGAATCATATAAAATATTATTTAGAGCTTTTATGAAGTGCACATTTATAGTTGTGTACATTCTTACTTCATATTTTATGCTAGCTAATTAGTTGAAACATATTAATTTTATTTTTACGCATATACTCAAAGTTTTGTCATCATCAAAAAGGAGGAAATTGTTAACCCACTGATTGATTTTGATGATTTCAAAATATTGAGTATAAATGATACTAATCATGTGTTTCAAGAATGTATATAGATCATTTTAGGTGTTTAAATTGAAGAAATTAAACCAAGAAAAGATCCACAGAAAAATCACCAAGTCAAGAGCTTCAAGAAAATTGAATTGATAAAGATCCTTGGACAAAATCATAATTTCATCAAGTTAGAAGAAAATATATTTTGAATGTCTCAAGAGCAACTAAAGTAAAATTTTGATCTTTTAGAGGTAATTTCATATTTTTTGGATGTCAAATTTGAAAGAAAATCAAGTTTTAGCAAAAGAGTCAACCCGAAGGATGACCCCTAGGTCATTCTCTTTCAAAATGGATAGCTTGGCATGCTTTGGCACATTATTTTTGTATGGCCTCATAAAAGGATCGACCCATGAGTCGACCGTTGATGAAAGGGTCGATCCCTGGGATGACCTCTATTCCATAAAAATAGAAAATAGAAGCTGAATTTTTGAGTGCAGTCCAAGTGATGACACCTGAGCATAAGATGTTGACCCTAGAACACAAGGTATCAACCCCAGATCAAAAAGTGAGGACCCCTACAGAAAAAGTATCGATCCCAATGTCGGGATAGGCTGTAATGGCTAATTTTTTTCACTTTTTCAACGGGCTATTTTTATTCCAAATGGTTAGTTCAAGCCCTCCAATGGTCCAAACTCTCTTTCCAACCATTGTGAAGACTATTTAAAGGTGAAGAATCAAAAGAAGAAAAAGGAAAGTGGATTGAATGTAAAAATCATTCAAGGTGTGAGGTTCATTAAATATCTAAAAAAAAAATTAAAAGAGGACTTTTGCATCAAATTCAGAGTGCTTCCTAGGGTGATTATCCTTAATTTTTCAAGCTTCCTATCAGCTTTCAAAGAAGAGAATACAAAGCTTCAAGAGCTATCCTTCAACCTCTCCATCAAACTTCAAAATGAGTTCTTTTTCTTTTTGCTTTCATGCTGAATTCTTATACTTATATTTTTTTTTCTTTACAAGTTTCTTTGAGAGAAAGAAACGTAGGTTATAAGCAGGTCCAAGCTGGTAGTTGGATGGTGTAAAGATTATGATTGGTGCTCCTAGGTTAAAACCAACCAGATTGATAGTGAATCCGAAAAACTATCAGTGTAGAGTTGTAGTTGGTGAGCCCAACAAAATCAACTGGGTTTGTTTGTGATCTTGGGTCAAAATAAATGCACTATAATCTGGGGATTATAGTGGAACTCTCAAGAGGATAGCTTAGGGAGTGGACGTAGGAGTGGATTGCTCTGAACCACTATAATATCTTTGTGTGTTTGTCTTGTGTTTCTTTCTCCACTACTTTACATATCTTGCTTGCTTTAAATTACTAATCACTTGCTGATTTAGTTTTATTCTTGCTTAAGTTCATTCACATTTGATTTCGTTTCATACACTATTCAATTTTATTAAACTAAATTATGTTAGGTAAGGCACATACTTGTTTAGAGTTAATTTTGGCCAAATTTTTATAAACTCAATTCACCCCCCTCTAGGATTGCTATCTCTGGGCAACACCAGCATTCAGAAAGATGTGGCCAAGAAATTATATCATGAATAATAATTTCATCAATGGATAAGCACCAGGCTTTTGGGCCTCCAATGATTATCCAACTAATAGACCCATTATCACCCACTTAATGGGAGGCTATTATCTAGTTATCATCATAACTATTTTATTTTAAGGATCTAATAATTTTAAAGAATTTAATTAATTTAATTTTAGAAGAGAGAAGGTCAAATAAAGCAGCTTCTCATGATCCTCTCATTGGCTTCACCAAGTCAGCTTAAGCGACACCATTAATAGGCTAGTCTAGGAGCACCTAAATTAGTCGTACTGATTTACCTAGCTGACATGGGTCAGTTCGAATTATCAAGTGATCTGATCAAAACATAATCTCACCAAGAAGGCCAGGTAAGTGAGATCAGTGGGAGGGTCTGCCAAAGCTTGCCTTAAACATAATAAAAAATGGTTAGGTAAGCGGACTGCCAATAAAAAGCCATTGGTCTAGAATACAAGACTTATCTTAGACACCAACTGGTTTAATTATTCTTGATTAGATCAACCTAACAATTCATGCTAGACCACATAGCCAAGAATCAAGTCCATCTTGGGTTTCGTTAAAGATATGGACTTGACCAACTACAACTATTGTAATTGATCTAAAGAATCCTTAACCTAATCAAAGACAATAATTGATTAGATTTAGTCAATTCTCTAATTAAGTCCATTCTTTAATCTAACCTTAGATCTAACCCAATTAATAGATCTAATTTCCACTAACCTATTAATCTAATTTGTTATGATTTGTGTCTTAGGATCTAAAAGGTATATGCCCTCAAGCCAATCAATTTTTTTTTTTTTGGGCTATTCTTTGTCTTCCAAACTCATGTAATGATACTTTAAAATAATAAAGGCATTATTTCATCATATGCAGTGTCTTATTATTTATTTAAGATTATGATGAACCCCATAAATTAAGGCTATGATTTTAGGATTATGATGAGATCATACCAGTGAGACCTAAAATCTTAAAACCCTAATTTAAACATTCCTGGTCGATGGAACATTGAGTTGGGGATCAATGTTTCTGGTAAGACTAGCACATCTTTTGTATGCTCAATTGAGAGGGTGATTGATCTCACAATCACTTGTGTATGACACTAATACAAGGATGTGGGTGCTCATTAGAGAATGAGTTCACTGAATTGATCCAAGTTGAGAATATCTAATGGAGTCTTATCTACATGTCAATAGATGGTTCTCATAGTGGAATTGTGCATGTAATCCTTTGACCTGAAACTACCATAGAATCTTATATATATGAATCCATATTTTGGTTCATACTCATTCATGACTCAGTCATGTACGGGATGATCTGGATATGGTAGATTATATATGAAGGTTGTGAGTAGGTTAACATGGAATTGATCACTCCTGGTAAGAGGAAAATAGCATCCTACCTACTTCAAACAAATGAATGATTCAGGAAGACTTTGATCAAAGCATGATGAAAATTAGAAATGGTTTCTAATATTTCATTAAATGAATCATCATCATAAGATTGAAAGAGAAATGAATATGATATTGGGATTGACATATTTCCATACCCAGAGTCATATTCAGGATGCAGGGTGATCGAAGGATCTAGTTGCATGATAATTTTCACTGAAAGGATATTTTTGGTATTTTCATCAAAATTTTGCATCTTCCAGGAAGTCACGATATGTTGCTAGACATCAATCATGTCTTGTGGGTTTGATCAAATTAAAATTTTAATTTGATCATTAAATTAGAAAGTGTTCTAAATTAAGTCAAATTGGGTAGGCTAGTTTTGACCTAAATCGATTTAGTTGAGTTCTAACCTGATTAGGTCAAATCACACCCAGACCCACTACTGGCTAGATGTGAAACCTAATGGGTCACACACAAAGAGAATTGATTAAGGATCTAATTGGATTAGACCATGTTTGCAAGATGAACATGATAGCACATGTAGCAAATCCTAGCACCCATATTTGAATTGGATTTGAATCGAGTTCTGATTTGGGCTAATTAAGGATCAATTTGAGCTAAATTGGATTTGGTCTTGAATTGGATTAATCTAGACTAATTGGGCTTCAGTTGGGGCATCACATACCAGAATCCCATGTGCCAGAGAGTCTCTCTCTTGCGCATGAGAAGTCTTTCATGTGCAAAGAGATTTTGGTGCATGGGATTAAGTTGGAACCTACCATCTTTGACTTTTCCTATTTTTCATATTGCATAATTTTTTCAAATAGGCATGGACATCAGATATGGGGCACAAAAGAGTCCTTTTGTAGGTTACAAACTCCGTTATCTATTTGCATAAGAAGGAACACCTTATCACCCGGGACTCCTTGCCGCCCACTCTTCCTTGGCACCTCTTGGACCAAGGCCATTTTTGCTATTCAAAGATCATCTCCATGCCATTTTTGCTGAATGGGCATCCCTTATCAAGGCCATTGGATGGCCTTCTTATCTGATCTAATGGTTTTGAATTATGGTGGCACCAAAAATGAAAGCTTGCGACTCTTCGTAAATAACTTACGTAGAATTAGTCCAAGAGTCCTTCTGCTTTAAGGCACCTCTTGGACTAAGTCTACATAAAGTTATTATTTGATTAGGCATGAGATAGGCTGAAGGGACATGAGATATTTATATGGAAAGGGTGTGAGAAAATGAGTTGGCACCCCTACGTACATTATAAATAAGGGTGCGCACCAAGAGTCTGGGAGGGTGAAAAAATTATTTTTCTTTTTTACAAGTGTTTTCTATCATCCAATTTTTTTCCTTCCCTTCTCTTGTTCAGATCTTGTCCTTATAAGGATTAGAAGTCATCTTAAGACAAAGAGATTAGGAAGAAAAATTAAGAAGATAAGAAAAAAGAAAGATAGGTAAGGAGAGGCAAGGAAGGTGACATAAAGGCTAAGAAAGGTCTTGCCCTTTTAATTAAAGTTCTTATTATTAAAATTTTAATTATATAAATCAGAGGTACTAGTGTCTTGATCAAGTCTCTGTGTGGATCAACGTTGGAGGGTGAACATGTGGGCACCACGTGGAACCCCTGACGGACTGCTGCCGGCAACTAGGGATAATTTAGGCTTTAGCGATAAGAGGTATGTTCTAATACTTTCTTTTATATTACAAATGCTTGTTATATGATTTAATTGCTAATAAGGTGGTCTTAGGGTTTGGGTTTGATTTGTATGATTTTATAATTTTGCTTTGAAATCCATGCTTCCACCCTATACACCAATCCTATCAGTGGTATCAGAGCAAGGTTTATTAGGTTAAATCATATAATGCTTTGCTTATAATATAATGGCACAAATAAAAAGTATGATATAATTTTTATTAGCATATTATTTATATGATGAGATCATATTTTTATTTATCATAATAAGATTATGATGTATATATATTATTCTATAAAGGTTGCCCTGACATAGTGGAAAGTATCCACTATGTAATGATGGTTGTCTTAGAATAATTATACATGTTAATATATATTTATTTAAATTTTATCATAATTGATGCTTTTATGCATTTAGTTTGATTTAAATCAAAATGTGCATCGAGACCATTTAAATCCCTCTTTAAAATTAAACTAAGTTGTAGTGTAATTAACCTATAGCTGAATCAGTCGGGATGTCTAATTGATCAATCAGTATCTAGGAAAAATAGTTCATGATTGGTAAAGAGAATGTGCTTTTTTAATTGATTTTATTGTCTGACCTGATCAATTTATTGGTGTCTAAGGAATGCAATGGGGGGACCCCCAAATCTCTCTCATTTACCTAGCCGATTCGATTAATTTAATTCTAGATTGAAATGCTTAGTATTATATTCACTATATTAAGGCCTTCCTTCATTTGAGGTTCTTATTATATCCAGAACCATATTAGTTTTGTTGTGTAACCACAAGTTCTACCATGGGGAATGATGTAACATTAATCTAGTGTATTAAGATGCTTAGAGCATTTTGAATATATTGCTTTGTTGTGTAACCACAAAAGTAGATCTTATTTTGACTGTATAAAATTGAAGGGTTCTATTTAAACTAAAACATTAAACTTTGTTATGCTAACACAAGACTATTAATGTTTTAGAGGCAAAAATTTTTTGAGAGTTGCATAAAATGCAATTGGAAAGAGGTTCCTACCTTTGATCTTGTAATAGGTTTGTTGTGCAACCATAAGACATTTTATAAGGAATTAGGTCTTATTCTCACTAAGAAAATCAATTAGAGGGTTATATTTTTTGATTAAATAGTGGGAGACATAATTAAATTAAAGTCCTAATTTAATTATGTTTGTCATCATGAGTTGTTTGATTATGTATTGTTCTTTATTATGTAGATTAAATGGCTTCTTCACTTTCATTGCATTCAATTTTGGATTCAAATAAATTGACTGAACAAAATTATGTGGACTAGCTGAGAAACCTAAAAATAATACTCAGTCAAGAAAAACTCTCTTATATTCTTGATGCCCCTGATCCTAAGCCATTAGAAAATGATGCCACAGATGAAGATAAGTCCACATACAAGATGTTGCAAAATGATTTTCTTACTGTCAAATGCATCATACTTGCCTCTATGAATAATGAATTACTTATCCAATTTTTTTTCTTTCCTTCTCTTATCTAGACCTTGTCCTTATAAAGATAAGAAGTCATTTTAAGATAAAGAGATTAGAAAGAAAAATTAAGAAGATAAGAAAAAAGAAAGATAGGTAAGGGGAGACAAGGAAGGTGGCATAAAGGCTAAGGAAGGTCTTGCCCATTTAATTAAAGTTCTTATTATTAAAATTTTAATTATATATAAATCAGAGGTGCTGGTGTCTTGATCAAGTCTTCGTGTGGATCAACGTTGGAGGGTGAACACGTGGGCACATGGTAAAACCCCTGACGGACTGTTGTCGGTAATTAGGGATAATTCAGGGTTTAGCGATAAGAGGTATGTTCTAATACTTTCTTTTACATTACAAATGCATGTTATATGATTTAATTGCTAATAAGGTGGTCCTAGGGTTCGGGATTGATTTGTATGATTTCATAATTTTGCTTTGAAATCCATGCTTATATCCTGTACACCAATCCTATTAGGATCTTTAATTCACAATCCAAGATCCTAATCAAACAACTTCTTAATTGTTAATTAAGTTTTGGGCTGAGAGTTGAGATTCAACTTTTGGAAAATAATTTTTATATTTATAAAATATTTTTATAACATAGTTCTATCAACCAAGTTGCATGTTTGATTCATAATTAATATGCAAATAAAATTAACTTGAAACTACTTTAGATCTAATCTAACCAGGTTCATGTAATTGAAATCATTTTAATTCCAATCAATCATAAATTACCTTAGATCAAATCTAATATATTTATGATCATTAAAAATTAGATTAAAATATTATTAATCAAATCATAAAATTTTTTAGATTTATTCTAAAATTTGATGATCAAGATTTTAGATCAGCACGTACTAGGACAATCTTTCCACTATAAGGGTTAAAACTTATAGCAGGACAACCTTATAATCAGTCTGTGCAATCTAAAAAAAATTATTTTAAGATTTATAGCTTCTTTAAATCTAAAAAATCATAAATAAAATTAAATCACATCTAATAAATTTATGATTAGTAATAGATCTATATGAATTAGGACAACCTCTTTACTGTAATAGGTTAACCTTATAGTAGGACAATCTTATATCAATTCGTGTGATCAATTTTTTTTTAAATTTTAGATTTAATTATTAGATTATAAATTAAATTTAATCTAAAAATAATCTAAACATACATAATTAATCATGTAATAATGAACCTTGCTATGATGCTAATTGAAGGAACCAGATCTAGTGTTTCAAGATTAGACCTTGAAACTTTTCAATTCTAAGTAGCGAAAGATAGAAATAAATCAAATTAATTCATAAAATACTACAAAAGACCCTAGATCTAGGATCCTATTACATGATTATAGAATGTAATTAAATCAAAAATTAAAAATAATATCATAAGAGAATTTATTGATCATATTAACATAGATCTACACTAGATATAATACAGGTATGTAATAGGGGATTAGATCTTTATTATCTATGCAACTTAGACTTTCTAACTTACTGATATGGGATTGAGGATATTGCTCTAAACTGCACACACATCCAGCCTCTAAAGATTGTCCACATGAGCCTACGAACACTGATCAGAAGTTCGATGCCCCAAAATTAGAATAGTATGCTAGTACTGTGCAGATCCTTCTTTGATGATCAATCCAGATCTTCCTTCTTCAAGATTTGGACTTTTTAATTTTTAGAAGGAAGAAAAAAATTGTCAACCTGAGACACCTCTCAAAAAAAATCTTTAAGAAGGAGGAAAAGGGGAGAAGAAAATAATCCTAAAAGAAGACCCTTTTCTTCTTCTTTGCTCTCTCACCTAGACACCTTGATTAGTATCTTTACAATTCCCACACCCAAGGGGTTTTTCTCCTAGGTTTTCCATGCCCAAAACCCTCTCTCTAATGTCTAGAATCACTGAATAAATCAGGCCAAAACTCTCCTTAAATAGAGGGATATGAAGGAGTACTTGTTTAGGTCAAATACCTAGACAAGGTATGTCCTATTAAGGCAACATATGGGGCACCCAACACTTGGGCACCCCTTCCAATCTTTTAGGTGTGGACTAGCTGTAAATGGCACACAAAACCTCCTCTATTCCACCAAAAATTCTAGAGAAAATATCAGGGTGTGGGCAGCATAAAAGGAAAGAAGTTTGGATTTGTTAGGATTCTATCATATAGAATTAAAATCCAAAACAACTTGCCTTCCATTGACTTGGTCCACAACTAAATTTCAAATAGGTGTTAGATGTGTGCCTTAAAAGCCAGATTGGTGAGACACTTATAATACACTTCTAGAGGCAATTTTATAATTTTAACTATAAATTAATAAAAGAGTTTTTTCTATCATAGTATGTGTATTTAAAGTGTCTGTGATAGATCCTATGAGTTAATGGTAATGACAATTTATATTTTTAAGAGTTGAAAATTTAAGATATGAATTTTCATAATTAACTCATAAATTGCTCTTGACCATAGGATCATCATGAGGATGGTGATCAATCTGAAAGATTGGTGTACGGTCGCTTTCTTACAATAGATATGTCTTGAGTCTACGGTATGGAGACACCGGAGCAAGAGTACAGGCACTCGTTAAAGAATGAGGGCATTGAGCATGACCACCTCGAGCAGTCATAAGGGAGTCTACCTTCTCATCAATGACTGGCTCGATGCTATAGTGGTGTGTTTGGTTCTTTGACCTGAGGTGCATCCATAGTTCACCTTGAGGGTGTTATAGTTTGACCATACCATAACTCGATCTCCTAGCCATTCAGAATTCTGAGGTGTATGTTGGCTATAGCATGTTCATTGTAGGAATTGGATTGCATCAATAGGGGATCTATCTACCTCGGTAGATGAAGAGTAGCCCTATGATGACCATGAGATCATGTCATTAAGCCCATGGCCATGGTAATGTAAAGATGATAGAAAGAGTTTCTATTAGAATTTCACATCAAACTCGAATCGAATGATTAATTCATATGATGGATGTTGGGTTTGACGAGTTTACCTTAATCCTAATCATATCGAGGCTTAAGATATAAGAACTTAATCACATAAGTAGCTGCACCAAGAGAGTTATTTTCAATTCTGATTGCTTGCCACCATATACTGCTAGGTATCACTAGTGAATTTTTGGAGCAATTAGAATGATTTTGATGATCGATCATTCTAATTATGTGAATTAAAAAAAATTTGATCCATCAAAAGATGTTTCGATGATGTCGATGATAGAGATCAGGACATATCTCATTACCATACGAAACTGAATCTAACTAGATCAAATAAACAAGAATTTGAATCTAGATGTGATCAATTGAGCTAATACAGTTTGATTTATTTGGATTAGATCCAATTAGGTTCAAGAAAATCGTGCTAGCACATGATTGAGCCAGACTTTCTACTTCTATAATTTTTTTGATCTATCTTGATTGAGCCAAATTTGATTTGACTCATCCCTAGATTGTAAATGGGTTTATTTTCATCTAGCTAGAACTTGTCTAGGTTAGGTTAATTTTAGAAATAATTTATTCTGAAATGCAATTGGACTAGGGTCAATAGTTGACCCAACTGAGAGAATTGAGGGTCATAGGATCTGATCCTTCTAGAGATTTTTTTAGGAACTCTTTTACTTTTTTTTTTTAGATATGTGAATGTGCTCGAGTCATGATTTTTGTGTGCCAAATTTGGTGATTTTTGGAGGTGCCTAGATTGGGTTAAGATAGAGTTTGATTTGAATCAAACTCTTGAGGGAAGAGTCCTAGGTGCTCTGGACTATTCCTTATCCCTTCGTGTCACCACCTTCAGAATGTTTTTGGTCAACCAAACCTGATAGAAATTAGATTGGACATGGGCTATCAGCTCTAGAATCCTAAGTTATCAAGCAATTTGATTGCTTGATGAAATGGGACTCTAACGTGGCACAGGAGTCTATTTAAAGACCCTGCACCCTAAGGCTTTTTTCCTTTGATCACCGTACCCATATGCTGATGCCATAAACCTCCTCCATGCTCCATCTAGAGCTCGTCCCTCTCTTCTCTACATACACAACAGAGTTAGCGAGATTTCAGCCATCAAAAGTTGAGAAAAGCTGAAGATAAAACACGACAGGGCGATCTAGATCAAGAGACAAGGTGCTGCCTTAAAAGTTTGTTTGAAGGCTTCATAAATCAGATCTACATCTAATATTTTGAGATTAGATCCATGAGAAGAGTGCATCTAGATCCTACCTAAGTGGACTCTAGTAGAGGCTAGGCAATTATGTGGCATAATCCAAAATCTTAGGAGCATCAGGATCAACGTTAGGATAATCGAATTACCCTAATCAGGTACATCAGATGTTCCTTACATAGATTTAATTTTTATATTTAATATTAGATTACCTCAATTATATCTGAGAACTCTTAGATCTAATTAGATCATAAATTTTTTTAAAAAAAAATTTACCTCAGATCTGATCAGATCTGGACGATCATTCGATGAAAAATGAGATTATTCCTTCAAATGGTATCAGAGTTGTGTTGAAAGTTCTTCAGATCTATTTTAGATCTAATTTTATTTTTATTTATAATATAATATTAAAATAATTTAGATATCACATCAGATGTGATTAGATCTAAAATTAAAAAGTTAAAAAATTAAATAATTTAGATCTATAGTGTATGAGATGCATGACTAGACTAGGTATAGAATAGATATATGTGTAGTCTAGTATAATTATATTTTAATTTGATTAAATATAATTTTAAATATTTTTTATTTCTATTTGTTTGATGTTATATATATTATAATTTGATTTAAAAAATAAAAAATATAATTTTTAAATTTTTAATTTATTCGTATGAGATACGAATGATGCATGTTTAGACTAGTTGTAGAATAGTTTTATGAACTATCTAGAATAGTTTTATTTTGATGTGATCAATTTAAATTTTATTTTTTAGATATTATATGTGATATATTAGATCTGAAAGTATGTATGTTTAATTAAGTTATGATACATGAGATGTATGCAAGACATGTATTGGTTAGGTCATTAATTGTATATAAGATATATGATTTAGATCTAACTTATTTTGTAGTAGAAAATATATTTTTGATTAAGGCATTTTTCTTGATCATCCAATCATAAGAATAAAGTAGGATTTAAAGGCCCTCTCCTCCCATTCGATGGGTCATTCTTATCACATGTAGGGGTGCTGCGCGTTCGTCCTTAATCAAAAATCAAAACTTATTTTTCTACAAAACTATAAATCCTAAAATTCTAAAATTTTAATATACGTTTTATTTATGAACCCAAACTTAATTAAGAATTAAGATTATAAAAAAAATTAGATCTAAAAATTATGAATTTTTAGGTCTAAAATACTTTCATAAAATTGGGTTTGGGCTTGGATCGCTCAATTAGGTCTAGCGGTTGATCAAACCGAATCAAGTGTTGGTTAAGTGGGATCAAGAGTGCTTAGAGTTGACTAGTCCAATAGGATTATGTTCGGGTCAAGGTCGACTCACATTCATATATGGTTGACCAAGTCAAGATCTAATTTGGCTCCATGATTCAAGCTTGGATTGTTGGCTAACCTGATTGATTCTGATTCAATAATTTGATGTCTAAGATAAGTTTGGTAGATACGATCGACTAGTTTTTAATTGGAAGCTACTCGATCTGAATGCATTCTTATCGAGTTAATGGCATATCCCTTTCACCGATCTCACTGATCTGGCCATTTATGTCGATCCAATTCTGATTAGATTTGACTAACAATTCGAGCTAACCCATGCTATTAGGTCAGTCATAATTATTATGACAAGTCAAGTCAAGTTTAAAGAGATTTGAATCAAATATTTCTAAAAAAATATTAAGTCATAGGTCATCCATCATTGTAGATGTGCAGGCCCTTCCTAGGATTGATTGTTCTCGGCTAGTTACAGTGGTTCAATTGCACTGAAAAGATGCAATAATGTCTATTAGGCATTAGATGGTATGGGTTGGAGGATAGATTGGATTCAATATTTCAGATATGGTGAGGGACCCAATCAAGAATCCAATTTGTGCAAATGATGGGTCTGACTTAACTAAGAAGCGGATCAATTTTCAAACATGGTGAGATTCATGAATTAGAGATCAGGTTTGGGTGCAGCATAATTAAAAAATCATTGGATAAGAGTTGTCTACTCATTGGTTGACCCATCACTAATAACTATTTGGTGAGGTAGTGAGCTAATTGGTGGGACTGTGCCATCCATAAGAAATCATTAATCATGGAGATTTTTGCATCTCTACCAAGGGAGTGTAGGAATCCAAGTAAATAGTAGAAGCCTAATTTATTTAGAAAAATAAAATTCTTAAATAAATTGGTTAAGTCTAATTATAAAATCTAACTAAAAACTTTGACTCTTTATAGAAAAATATCTGTGTCCAACCCACTAGTCCGTATCCTAGACACCCATTAACTGACCAAACCGAACTACAAGAATTGGCTCTAAAACTTCAAAATTATTTTGGATTTTAAGAAGTTGACTCATGTATTGGAACATGATCCTTCCACTTTACTAGCCCATCCATCCACTGAACAGAGAGCATCTTTGAAAAAGTGGATGGATGAAGAAAATAAAGCTAGGAATTATATGTTACACTCGATGTCTGATGAGCTCCAGCACCAACATGAAGACATAAAGACTAGACACCAAATGTTTGTTAGATATATGGCTTAGAAGCCAGATTAGCTGACACTTGTAATACACTTCTAAGAGTAATTTTATAATTTTAAATATAAATTAATAAAAGAATTATTTTCTATCATAGTGTATATTTAAAGTATTTATGATACATCTTTTGAGCTAATGGTAATGACAATTCATATTTTCAAGAGATTAAAATTTAAGACATGAATTTTCATAATTAATTTATAAACTACTCTCGACCGTAGGATCATCATAAGGATGGTGATCAATCGGGAAGGTTGGATACAATCACTTATTTAGAATAGATGAGTCTTAAATCTATGGTATGGAGACACCAGAGTGAGAGTATGGGTACTTGTGAAAGAAAGAGAGCTTTGAGCGTGACCACCTCGAGCAGTCATAAGGAAGTTTACCTTCTCATCGATGACTAGCTCAATGCTGTAGTGGTGTGTCTAGTTCTTTGATCTAAGGTGCATCGATAGTTCATCTTGAGACTGTTATAGTTTGACTATACCATAACTCGATCTCTTAGCCATTCAAAATCCTGAGGTGCATGTTGGCTATAGCAAGTTCATTGTAGGAATTGGATTGCACCAATAGGGGATCTATCTACCTTTGTACATGAGCAGTAGTCCTATGATAATCATGAGATTGAGTCCTTAAGCCCATGGGCATGATAGAGTGAAGATGATAGAAAGAGTTTCTATTAGGGTTTCACATTATACTCGAATTGAATGATTAATTCATATGACAGATATTGGGTTTGACGAGTTCACCTTAATCCTAATCCTATCGAGGAAAAGATAGAAGAACCCAATCATATGGGTAGCTACACCGAGAGGTTCACTTTCAGTTCTGATGGATTGCCATCATTTATTGCTAGGTGTCACTGGTGGATTTTAGGAGCAATTAGAATGATTTTGATGATGGGTCATTCTAATTATATGAATTAGAAAAGTTTCGGTCCATTAAAAGGTATTTCGATGATGTTGATGAGAGAGATCATGATATATCTCATTACCATATAGAACTAAATCTAACTAGATCACACAAATAAGGGTTTGGATCTAGATGTCATCAATTAAGCTAATCTAGTTTGATTGATTTGGATTAGATCCAATCAGGTTCAAGGTAATCTTGCTAGCACATGATTGAGCCTTGCTTTCTCTTTATGTAATCCTTTTGATTCATCACAATCGAGTCAAATTTAATTTAACATATTCTTGTATATTGAATGGGTTTATTTTCATTTGACTGAAACCAGGCCAGGTCAGATTAATTATAGAAATTAAATCCATTCCTAGTGCAATTCGTCTGGGCTCAAAAGTTGACCTATTTGAAAAGATTGAGGTTTACCTGATTAGATGCTTTTAGAAAATTCTTTGAAAATAATTTTAGTATAATTTTTTGATATGTATTAGGGCTCGAGACATGCCATGGGTGTGCCAAATTTCATAATTTATGGTGATGGTTTGACTAAGTTTTGATAGAGTTTGATTTGGACCAAACTCTTAAGGGAAGAGTCCTAGGCGCAATGGACTCTTACTTAACTACTCATGTAGCCTACTTTTTGAATCAATTTTGGTGACAAAACTTGATAGGATCTAGTGTTTTAACATGAAAATTAATTTCTAAAGTTTCTTTGATCAAATAATAAGTGATTTGGTCAAAGTTGGACTCCATATGGTGTTTGGATTAAAAACCTTTCTCATGCCAAAGAGAAGCATTGCATGAAAATAATTTCCATGCCCAAGTGTTGTCACCCCTACCATATCCCATGCCACCTCTATCCTCTTTCTTCCTCACTTCTACATGCCTAAAAAATTAGACACAAATCTGAGAAGAAGGTCCAAGATTTTTAGCATAAGATTCAAGTCCTACGCGATGATGTTCATGAGATGGACAGGCTGCCTTCAGAAATTATTTTAAAGGACTTATAGATCAGATCTAGATCTGATCTTTTGAAGAAAGATTCAAGAGGAGAAGAAGTTTAGATCCTATCCAAATGGATACTGGTAGAGGCTAGGCATGTGCATGGCTCCTTCTAGAACCTCAGCAACGTTTAGTATCATCGTAGGATAATTTAATTATCCAATCAGGTACTTGAAATAAAATATAATTCTATTTTCTTTTAATTTTTAATATTTTATCATCATGATCAAATTTGAGAACTCTTAAATCTAATCAGATCATAAAAATTTTTATAGAAAAATCTACCTCAGATCTGATTAGATCTGGACAATCCTACGTTGAAAAATAAGATTTTCCTTCAACTGATATCAGAGCTGCGTTCATAGTTCTTTAGATCTGATTTAATTTTTATTAGTGATCTAATATTAAAGAATTTTAGATATCACATCAAATATGATTAGATCTAAAATCAAAAAATTAAAAATTATATAATTTAGATCTAAAATGTATGAGATGTATGACTAGACTAGGAATAGAATAGTTCTATGTGTAGTCTAGTATAATCATGTTGTTAATTTAATTAAATATGATTTTAGTGAAGAAAAAATTCTATTTTTCTGTGAAGGATCATTCAGATCTAATTGGATTTGAAGAAATATTTCAAAATTTTTTTTTTGATCCTAATCAGATCTGAGACATCTCGAATCTGATCCTAAAGATCTGATATTAAAAAATTAAAAATAAAATTAAATCTAATTTAATTTCATACCTTGTTTTTGCTAATCAGATTATCCTATGACGATCCTGATTGATCTTAAAGTTTTGGAAGGAGCCACGCACGCACCTAGCCTCTACCAGTGTCTAATCAGATAGAATCTAGAGATCTCCTTCTGAATTACCTCATCAAAAATCAGATCTAGATCTGATCTTTAAGTTCTTCAAAACTTCTTTTAAAGAATCAGCGGTCGACTCTTTCAGTAGCACTGCCTTCTTCCTAATCTGGGCACCTTTTTTCCTTGGATGGTACTTGAACCCATGCCCAACTTCTTGGGCATGGAGAGGGAAGAGAGAGGATCAGATGAGGCATCGAAGAGAGAGAGAGAGGCAACCTTGGGTAGTGGGAATTGTGCAAGACTTCTAAACCCTAGGCGCAGATAGGGTTTAAATAGATCCTGCTATGCCATGCAATGCCACATCATCCCAGCCAACCAGAGGCCTTCATTCAATTAGATCTAAATCTAATTGGTGGAATGATGTCATCTGATCCAATCAGATGAGAGTCCCTCAAAAATCCACATAGGTGGTGCGGATAAAGCGAAAGTCTTTGGCACCTCGATATTTAAACCCATCAAGAAATCCTGAAGTCCCATCTGTATGAGAGTCTATCTCTTATCCATATGGGGCACATGCCTAGGGTGGTGTGTGCCCTCTCTCTTGCATCTTTTAGTAGAGGGACAAGAGCCCCAGATACTCTCCTATTGGCGCATGACACCTGGCCCTATGTCTAAGCGTCCAACGTCAACAGTTGACCTATATCCAAAAATAGGAATTAGCAGGTGATAGGAATTAGCAGGTGTTGTCTTAAATCCATCTAATGAATTAAGACAATCCTTTTCTGATCTGGACAAGCTCTAGTCAGACTAAGATAAGATTTTTGAGTGAGCCCAAATAAATTTGGCTCAATCGATATGAACCAAAATGCTTACAAAAGAAGACTGTAAGGCTCAATCGTGTGCTAGCACGATCCTTGAACCTAATTGGATCTATTCCAAATCAATTGAACTGAGTTAGTCCAATTGATGACATCCATATCCAAACCCTTATTTGTGTGACCCAGCTAGGTTCAATTCCATATGGTAATGAGACGTGTTCCAATCTTTATCATTGACATCATCAAAACACCTTTCGATGGACCAGAATTTTTTTGATTCATATAATTAGAATGAACAATCATCTAAATCATTCTAATTGCTCCTAAAATCTACCAGTGACACCTAGCAGTATATGATGGGAATCCATCTGAATCGAAAGTGAACCTCTCGGTGTAGCTACCTATGTGATTAGATTCTTCTCTCTTGAGCCCTGACAGGATTAATGTTAAGGTGAACTCGTTAAACCCAATATCCATCATATGAATTAAGCCTTTGATTCAAGTCTAATGTGAAACTCTAATAGAAACTCTTTCGATCATCTTCACTCTACCATGGCTATGGACTTAAGGACACAATCTCATGATTATCATAGGGCTGCTTCTCATCTATCGAGGTAGATAGATCTCCTATTGGTGCAATTCAATTTCTATAATGAACATGCTATAGCTAATGTTGGGGATAAACCCCGCTCCAGTCGAAGTTCAATCTGACGCTTAGCCTAATACAACTAGTAATCATGGAAGAGCTTCGATCAAAAATTCTTCCTCCAACGGTCGAACCCCAGTCAAACCCCTCCAGCGGCCGAATTCCATCAGTAGCCAAACTTCTCTAACGATCGAATCCCAGCCAAACTCCTCCAATGATCGAGCTTCTTTCGGACTTCAGCCAAACTACTCCCAGGCTTCTCTATCTATCGAGCCCCTCCAGCGGTCAAACTCCTTCTGGACTCCTCCAGCAGTCAAATTTCTCCAATAGTCAAACTCCTTCTGGATTCCACCAGCAGTCAGATTTTTCTAGGAGACGAACTCCTTCTAGATTTCTCCTTCAGTTGGATCCCTCTAGGAGCCAAACTTTTTTTGGATGTCTCCTTCAGTCGGATTTCTATAGGAGCTAAACTCCTTCCAAACTTCTCCTACAGTTGAATTTCTATAGGAGCCAAACTCCTTTCGAACCCTCCTTCAGTCGGATTTCTACAGAAGCCGAACTCCTTCCGAACCCTCCTTCAGTGGGATTCCTATAGGAGCCGAACTCTTTTTGGACTTCTCCTTCAGACGGATTTCTATAGGCGATCCCACTACTGGATGGTTACGATTGTCATTTATCAGGATGGTTACGACTATCATTTATCAGGATGGTTACGACCGTCATTTATCAGTCTGCTATAGGTGACCCCACTATCGAACGGTTACAATAGATTCCGTCTATAAAAAGGAACCCTCCAAATATATTTTTTCTAGGCACTCTTCTTCTTCCCCAAAACTTTGCCAAATTCGTATCCGAGCACTCCATTTTTATTGGCCAAAAGAGCTGACTTGATCGTCTGAAGGTTCTGTTGGAGCCACCTCCACCAACTCCGAATAGGACTTTATTTTGCAGGTCACCGGCAGCGACCTCATCTTTCCCAACTCCAGCTTAATTTATCGTCAACTAGATTCTACACCAATAGGATTGGTGCTAGGGGAAGAGCCCTCTATTCTTGAGGTTCTCCTGATCTTAAAGGAGTGCTCAGTAGTGATCTCTCTTCTTCCTCTCTAGAGTTCGTCTCGAAAAAAAAAAAAATACCTCGTAGGAAAGCATCGACTCGGCAATCAATGACCTCTACAGCTAGATTTCATCTAGATCAATCCGTTCCCACTCCAGCTCTGATAACTCAAGCTCCACCTACAGGCATAGTGGATGTGGAGCAGTTCAACCTACTGGTCCAGTGGATTTACGATCTCATGGAGGCAGTGCAGGCCATACATCAGCAAGCTCTGGTGCTAATTTAACTGGATTAGGCTCTTTCGGAGCCCCATGACCTAGTTGGGGGACGACCGACTCAGGCTAGCTGATTGATGACCTCCGAAAAGGGCAAAAAGAGGGTGGAGAGTCATTGCTCGGATCATGATTCAACCCTTGGGGTAGCTTTGCTCCCATCCCATAAAAAAACTTTGGAGATCAACGATCGTAAACATCTCCTAAATCAAAGGCTTCAGGAAATGAGCCAACAGATTGAAGAACTCCACCACATCACCCTGGCTCTCCATGACGACATGTGCACTGATCCCCCTTTCTCTTTCCAAATTATGCAAGTGCTTGTTCCGCCAAACTTCAAGCTTCTCCAACTTGAAAGCTATGATGGAACTTTTGATCCGATCGATCATCTAGAGGCCTTCTAGACCATGATGCTGCTCCATGGCGCATCAGACGCCATCTTATGTCAAGCTTTCCCATCTACCTTAAAGAAAGTAGCAAGAAATTGGTACTCGACATTAAAGCTAGGTACGATCTTCTCATTTGATCAGATGAGACATCAGTTTGCGGCTCACTTCGTCAGCAGCCGACGTCCCCATCGAGGTTCAAATTTTTTAATCAATATTAAGCAGAGGAAGAGAAAATCTATCCAAGCTTATGTCATCCAGTTTAGTGCTACTGCATTAGAGGTCCGAAACCTGAACCAGTCTATTACGATGGCCGCACTCAAGGGCAGCCTTTAGAAGAATGATTTATTAGAGAAGAAGTACCCCAGAAACTTTATCGATCTACTAGCTCGGGCTAAGGGATATGTCCGTGCAGAAGAAGCCTTCAAGTTGAAGGATGAAGAAGCCGTAGGAGAACGGTGGGAGGGCGAGTCTAATAGATCCGCTACTGAAGGAGGGCCGAATGAAGTTCGACCGTACTCAAGGACTCCCCCCGAGTGCAAGCAAGCCTAAACTCCTCCTCGAGCTCATCATCAAAGAAGCCCCGATAGAAAGGTGCGAAGAAGTTCTCCCTCCGGAAGGTTCTACAACTACGCCCCCCTTAATGCTCCTAAAACTCAAGTTCTGATAGAAATTAAGAATCAGCTACTAAGATCAGAAGAATTACGATCTCTCTCAAACAAGCACAATCAAAGCACGTACTGCCTCTACCATCGTGACCATGGCCATGATACTAAAGAACGCATTCAGCTCCAAGATGAAATTGAGGAGCACATCAGAAGTGGCCGACTAGGTCGATTTCTCAGACGTCGGCCTGAAGTAAGAGGAGAGCAACCAGGGGCTCCTTTGCAACCAGAGGAGACCTAGGGGGAGGGGTCTTAAAGAAGTCAATCCCTATGTGGAAGTATCAATAAAATGGTCAGAGGACATCAGCAAGAAAAGATATTAAGGAGCTACATAGTGTCAACATTAAAATTTTAAAAACTTGCAATATCGTTAACCACTTTTCAATAGAAAATTCTTATTTCAACATTCCTATCTTTTGTGAATTATAATAGGAAAAGATTATGCTGGACTTCTTTTTAGTCTAGATAGAAGGCTTCTGGTATAGGAGATAAGATCTTCTTCAACCTCGACAGAAGATAAGATATCCCTTAAGCTCCAACTACAACCTCGACTGGAGATAAGATCTCCCCCGAGCTTCAATGTCAATAGGAGATAAGATATCCTTCAACCTCGACTGAAGATAAGATCTCCCCCAAGCTCCAACTTTAACCTCAGCTAGAGATAAGATCTCTCCCGAGCTTCAACGTCAACGTCGATAGGAGATAAGATCTCCTTCAATCTCGGTTGGAGATAAGATCTCCTCCGAGCTCCAACTTCAACCACAACTAAAGATAAGATCTCCTCTGAGCTTCAACGTCAACAGAAGATAAGATATCCTTCAACCTTAATTGGAGATAAGATCTCCCTCAAGCTCCAACTTTAACCTCAACTAGAGATAAGATCTCTCCTAAGCTTCAAACGTCAATGTCAATAGGAGATAAGATCTTCTTCAACCTCGATTGGAGATAAGATCTCTCTCGAGCTCCAACTTCAACCTCAATTAGAGATAAACATCTCCCTCCGAGCTCCAACATTAACCTCGATTGAAGATAAGATCTTCCTCGAGCTTCAACTTCAACATCAACAGGAGATAAGATCTCCTTCAACCTTGGCTAGAGATAAGATCTCTCTGGAGCTCTAACTTTAACCTCAACTAGAGATAAGATCTCCTCCGAGCTTCAACGTCAAATGTCAATAGGAGATAAGATCTCCTTCATCCTTGACTGAAGATATGATCTCCTCTGAGCTCCAACTTCAATCTCAACTGGAGATAAGATCTCCTCCGAGATTCAACATCAATAGGAGATAAGATATCCTTCAACCTCGACTGGAGATAAGATCTTTTCCGAGCTCCAACTTTAACCTCAGCTGGAGATAAGATCTCTTCAGAGCTTCAATGTCAACATTAACAGGTGATAAGATCTTGTTCAACCACGGTTGGAGATAAGATTTTCCCCGAGCTTCAACATCAATCTCGGTTGGAGATAAGATCTCCCCTAAGCTCCAACTTTAACCTCGACTGAAGATAAGTTCTTCTCCAAGCTTCAACTTCAACATCAATAGGAGATAAGATCTCCCTCAACCTCGACTGAAGATAAGTATTAGATATGTGTGCCCTAGAAGCCAGAATTGGCTGACACTTGCAATACATTTCTAGGGGCAAAATTATAATTTTGACTATAAATAATAAAATAAAATATTTTCTATCATATATGTGTATTTAGTATCTATGATACATTCCTTGAGTTAATGGTAATGATAATTCTTATTTTCAAGAGTTGAAAATTTAAGACAAGAATTTTCATTATTAACTCATAAAATGCTCCTAACTGTAGGATCATTATGAGGATGGTGATTCATCCAAAAGATTAGTGTACAATCGCTTCTTTATAGTAGATGAGTCTTGAGTCTATGGTGTAGAGAAATCAGAGCGAGAGTACATATACTCTTTAGAGAATGAGGGCACTGAGCATGACCACTTCGAGCAGTCATAAGAAAGTCTACCTTCTCGTCGATGACTGACTCGAAGCTGCAGTGGTGTGTCTGGTTCTTTGACCTGAGGTGCATTGGTAGTTCACCTTGAGGGTGTTATAGTTTGACTACACCATAACTCGATCTCCTAGCCATTCGAAATCCTGATGTGTATGTTGGCTATAGCATGTTCATTATAGGAATTGGATTGCATGAAGATGGAATCTATCTACCTCGGTGGATGAGGAGCAGTCCTATGATCATCATGAGAATCAAGTCCAGAAGGCCATGGCCATGGCAGAGAGTGAAATAATAGAAAGAGTTTCTATTAAGATTTTCACATCAGACTTGAATCAAATGATTAAATGATATGATAGAAATTAGGATTTGACGAGTTCACCTTAACCCTAATCTGATCGGGGCTCAAGATAGAAGAACATAATCACACAAGTAGCTGCACCAAGAGGTTTATTTTTAGTTTTGATAGGTTGCCACTATATATTGCTAGATATTACTGATGGATTTTGGGAGCAATTAGAATGATTTAGATGATCGATCATTCTAGTTGTCTGAATCAGAAGAGTTCAGATCCATCGGAAGGAGTTTCGATGATGTTGATGATAGGGATCATGACATATCCCATTACCATACAGAACTGAACCTAACTAGATAACACAAATAAGGGTTTAGATCTGGATATCATCAATTGGACTAACCTAGTTTATTGATCTAAATTAGATTCAATTAGGTTCAAGGAAATCGTGTTAGCACATGATTGAACCTAACATTCACCTTTTTCTATCATTATAAGTTATCTCGATTGAGCCAAATATATTGATGCTCACTCAGATACCTATACCTAGTCTGACTGGAGCTTGTCTAAGTTAGAAAAGGGTTGTCTTAATTTATGAGATAAATTTGAGACAATACCTGCCATTTTTCATCACCTGCTAATTCTTGTCCTTTGACTTTGGTCAAACATTGACCTTTGACCCTTGGACATCTGCCCATATGTCATGCACATATTGGAGAGCAGATAGGGGCTTGTCCCCTCTCTAGAAATTGAAAAGGAGGGGGCACACGCCTAGGATGGCGTGCGCCCATGGATAGGGATGCTTGGAGTTTCATACGGATGGGACTCTAGATTGCTTCTTGGATTCAAACTAGGTGACCCTCACCTATAGACTTTGACCAGTCTTAGGCACCACCTTAGGATGAATCTATGGGTCTCTCATCTCATTGGATCAGGTGATGTCATCCCATCAATCAAATTTAGATCTGATTGAACGAAGCACAATGATTGGCCGGAGTGTTGTGGCACTGCATGGCGCAGCAAGATCTATATAAAGACCTGCCTGCACCCAACTTTTAAGAGAATTTTCCTTTGCCATGCCCCAAGGATGTCTCTCTCCCTTCTCCATGCCACCTTCAGGCCATCTCTCTCCTCTCCATGCTGAAGGATAGTTGGGCTTCAGATTAGTATGATTCAGGCAAAAAAAGGCTGACGACAAAGGAAGAAGGCAGCACTATTGCAGAGACGACAATAGATCTTCAAAAAGAGTTTTGGAGATCCTCCAAATTAGATCTAGATCTAATTTTTGGAGATGTGATAAAGAAGGAGAAGATCTCCAGATCCAATCCAAGTGGATGTCGGTAGAGGTTAGGCACTTGCATGGCTAGTTCCAGAACCTCAGGCAATCAGCAAGATCATCAACAGATAATCGGATTACCCATATCAAGGTAAAACTAATTTATATTTAATTTAATTTATTTTATTTTATTTATCAAATAATAAAATCAAATTTAAAAAATGTCATATTTGATTTGGATCAAAGAAAAATTTTTTGAATTATGCCTCTTAATCCAATCAGATTTAAATGAACCTAACCCGAAAAATCAGGATTTTTCATTCAATTGGTATCAGAGCCAGGTTCCATAAAATTTAATTTGATCTAATTTAATCTGATAAATTAGTAATTTTAAATTTTACATAAGATATGATTAGATCTAAAATTAAAAAAATAAAAAATTAAAATTTATTAATCTATATCTAATATGTATGTGATACATAACTAGACTAGGAATAGAATTGTTCTATGTGTAGTCTAGTATAATCATAATTTTTATTTGATTAAATATAATTTTTAAATTTATTTATTTACTATTTTCAAATCATATAAATATTATAATCAGATTTAAAAATAGAAAATAAATTAAATTAAATTTATTCATATGAGATATGATAGTTGCATGTTTAGACTAGTTATGGAATAGTTCTACAAATAGGTCTAGATTAAATTTTATTTGATGAGATCAAATTTAAATTCAATTTTTTAGATGATTGTGAGATAATTTAGATTTAAAAAACATGCATGATATGATGTATGCAAAACATATTTTAATTAGATCAATTTTCTTATATGAGATATATGCTTAGATCTAATTAGTTTTTGTAGATTAGTTGTATTTCTGATTAAGGCATTCACCTTGGCCGTCCGATCATAAGAATAAAGTAGGGTTTATAGACCCTCTCCTCCCATTCGATGGAGTGTTCTTATGATGTGTAGGGGTGCTGCACTTTCATCCTTAATCAGAAATTGAAAACTTACTTTCTGCAAAATCCTAGATCTTGAAACCCTAGGATCTTATTACATGTTTTGTTTATGAACCATAAACTTAATTAAAAATTAAGATTATGAAACATATTAGATCTAAAATTAAAAATTTTTAGATCTAAGACATGTTCATAAAATTGAGTTCGGGCTTGGGTAGCTCAATTAGGTGTAGCGATTGATCAAACCAAATCAAGAGTTGGTTAGATGGGATCAACAATGCTTAAATTTACTAGCCTAATAGGATTAAGTCTGGGTCAAGATCGAGTCACGTGAGTGATCGATCGAGCTAAGACTTAATTAGGCTCAGTGGTTAGAGTCTGGATTATAGGCTAACCTGATTGGTTTTGGCTCAATAATTTGGTGTCTAAGGTAAGTTTGACAGATACGATCGACTAATTTTTAATTGGGAGCTACTCAACTCGAATTCATTCTTGTCGAGTTAATGGCATATCCCTTCCACCGATTTCACTTACCTGGCCATATTTGTTGACTCGGTTCTGATTTAAGGTGGTCAATAATCTGAGCTAACCCAACTCACTAGGTTAGTCATAATGGTTATGACTATGTCAAGTCTAGTTTAATGAGACCTAAATCAAATCTCCTGTAGAAAAGATTAAGTCTATGGTCTTCCACCATTGTAGATGTGCGGGCCCTTTCTAGTGTTGATTATTCTCGGTTGGTTACAGTGCCTCAGTTGCACCAAAAAGATGTAACCATGTCTATTAGGCATTGGATGCTACAGGCTAGAGGATGAATTGGACTCAATATTTTGGATACGGTGAGAGACTCAATTAAGAATCCAATCTATACAAATGGTGGGTCTGACTTAACTAAAAAGTGATCAATATTTCGAACATGGTGAGATTCATGAATTAGAGACCAAGTTTGGGTGCATCATGATTACAGAATCATTGAATAAGAGTTGTTCACTCATTGACTAACCCATCATCAATAACTGTTAGGTAAGGTGATGAGTCAGTTGGTGGGACCGCACCACCCATTAGAAATCAGTAATCGTGGAGATTTTTGCATCTCTACAGAGGGAGTGTAGGGATTCAAGAAAATAGTGGGAGCTAATTTATTTAAAAATAAAAACTCTAGATAAATTGGTTAAGTCTTAATTACAGTATCTAACTAGAAACTTTGACTCTCTACACAAAAATGTCTACATCCAACCTACTAGCATGAATCCTGGACACCCATAGACTGATCGAACCAAATTACTAGGATAGGCTTCAAAACTTCAAAATCATTTTGGGTTTTGAGAAGTTAACTCATGTATTGGATCAAAACCATCCCACCTTACCAACTCATCCATCCGCTAAGCAGAGAGCGTCTCTGGATAAGTGGATAGATGAAGATAATGAGACCAGATACTACATGTTGGACTCGATGTTTGATGAATTTCATCGCCAACATGAAGATATCAGGACTGCTTGCCAAATGTTGGCTCACCAATAGGAGATGTTTGGTGAATAGAGTCATGCAGTCGAGTATCAAGTCATTAAACAACTGTTCAAGGCTAAGATGCGTGATGGGCAGTCAGTCCAAGATCATTGTCTAATGATGATCAAGGACTTGGAAGAGCTTGAAAAGCTTGGAGTGAGGTTGGACTTGGATCTATAGAATGATATAATTTTGCAATCCTTGACTGATGCATATGGGTAGTTCATCATGAACTACTATATAAATAAACTTCAAAATTCCTTGGCCAAACTTATAAACATGCTGGTTACCGCTGAGCTTTCCATAAAAGATTCTAAAGGCTCAGTACTTGCTATGGAATGTACTTCTTCCAAGAGAAAGTCTTTTGGAAAGAAAAAGAAGTCTGTGAAAAAGCAGAAGGTGGAAGGAGGAAAGAAGAAAAAGGCAGAGCTAAAGAAGAAGACCGCTGACAAAGGAAAGTATTTTCATTGCAACAATGACGGCCACTAGAAGCGAAACTGCTCTAATTACCTGGCCACCCTACAGAAGGAGGCAGGTCTTTCTGGAGGTATGCTCGATGTTAAGCCTAACCTTACAGTTTCTTCGGCATCCAATTGGGTGCTTGACTCTGGTTCTAGTGCTCACTTGTGCACTTCTATGCAGGATCTTGAGGATAGCAGGAGGCTGAGGGATGGTGAGATGATCCTACGCATTGAAAATGGAGCAAGGGTTGCTGCCATGGCCGTGGGAACATACTCTCTTCGACTACCATTTGGTTTAGACCTAGTATTAAAAGACTATTATTATGTGCCTGCAGCAAGCAAGAATTTGATTTCTATTTCTTGCCTTGCATTAGAAGGCTATGTAATTAGCTTCTTAAGGACCATTGTAATATTCTTTATGAAAGAAATAAAATTGCAAATGGTTTTCTTATTAACGGTCTTTATCAGTTACATGTTGATGTATCTATTTTTAACTTTGAGCAAAATGTGAATGCCATAAAATTAGAATGTCCTAGGGATAGTCCTAATGATAGGTATCTATGGCACCTATGATTAGCTCATATAGCAGAAGATAGGGTTAACAAATTGGAGAAAATCGGGCTATTGAGTCTGTTGACTTTTGAGTCATATCCAATTTGTGAATCCTGTCTTCATGGCAAAGTGACTAAGCTCCCTTTTATAGGACATTCGGAAATGGCCATGGATCTTCTTGCCCTAGTACATACTGATGTGTGCGGCCCATTTGATGTGTCGACTAGAGGTAATTTAGTCTACTTCATAATCTTTATCGATGATTTATCTAGATATGTGTATTTGTATCTTATGAGACACAAGTTTGAAGTATTTGAAAAGTTCAAAGAATTCAGACATGAAGTAGAAAAGCAAATTGGAAAACCTATTAAGGTTCTTCGATTAGATCGAGGAGGTGAATACCTTAGTCGGGAATTCCTGAACTATCTCAAGAAAAATGGCATAGTCTCTCAATGGACTCCACCAGGGACACCTCAACTCAATGGGGTTTCAAAATGGAGAAATCGGATCTTATTAGATATGGTTCGATCCATGATGAGCTTCATAGACCTCCCTAATTTTCTTTGGGGATACTATTTGTTAACTGCTATATACTTACTGAATAGGGTTCCTGTTTGTCTGGCTCATGTCAAAAGACAACAAGCGAACAAGTTAGACTTGAGGTCCTTTAGAGCTCGATTCATAGGATATCTTAAAGAGTCATTAGGATAATATTTCTACATTTCAGAAGATCACAATGTGATTGTGAGTCGACATGCCATTTTTCTTGAAAAATAATTTATTCGAGAAGGCGGCATTGGAAAGCAGATTAAGCTCGAAGAAAAAGTCTCACAAGAGCAACGAGCTATGGACCAATTGGAACCAAATTAGGTTAAGCCAATCCAGTCACTACATCCTCCACCTCATAGATCAGAAAGAGTTTTCCATCCCCCTGAGAGGTACTTAGGTACTATTTCAATGGAAGTAGAGAAAATGTTCCTCATAAGTAATGGGGTTCATGGTGATGATCCCAAAATCTATAACGAGTGATATCGGATATCGACTCCGAAAAATGGTTAGAGGTAATAAAGTCAGAAATTGACTCGATGCACTCAAATCAAGTCTGAACCTTGGTAGATCCACTAGAAGGCATAGTACCTATTAGATGTAAATAGATCTACAAGAGAAAGATTAGTACAGATGGGAATGTAGAGACATTCAAGGCTAGATTAGTGGCAAAAGGTTATAGTCAATGCGAAGGCATTGACTATTAGAATACCTTTTCGCCAATAGCTATGCTAAAATCCATTCGCACATTGCTTGCTGTTGCAGCCTATTTTAATTATGAAATATAAAAAATAGACGTGAAAACAATATTCTTAAATGGATATCTTAAGAAAGATATCTATATGGAACAGCCGCTAGGTTTCACATCTAAGTGATGATGATCACAAGGTATGCAAGCTGCAAAGATCCATATATGGACTTAAGCAAGCATCTCGGAGCTAAAATACTCATTTTAATGATGTGATCAAAATATTTGATTTCATCAAAAATGAGGAGGAGCCATGTGTCTTCAAAAAGATCAGTGGGAGCGCTGTTATCTTCCTCGTATTGTACGTGGATGACATCCTCCTTATTGGGAACGACATTCCCATGTTGACCACAGTTAAAATGTGGTTATCTAAAGAATTCTCCATGAAAGACCTGAGAGAAGCATCCTTTATTCTGGTAATTAAGATCTATAGAGATAGACCGAATAGGATGCTAGGACTTTCATAGAAAATGCACATAGAGGAACTGCTAAAGTGGTTTAGCATGAAAAACTCTAAGTGGGGTTTGGTATCTTCAGACATGGCATTTATCTTTCCAAGAAGATGTGCCCTAGCATACATGAGGAAATAGAATGCATGACCAAGATCCCTTACGCTTCAGCAATAGGGAGCCTCATGTATGCCATGCTATGTACACAACCTGATATAGCCCATGCTGTGAGTGTCATGAGCAGATATCAGTCGAATCCAGATGAAGATACTAGACTTCTATGAAATGTATCCTTAAGTACTTGAGAAGAACTAAGAATATGTTGTTGGTCTTTGGTAATGGAGAACTCCAAGTCCAGGGATATACAGACTCGGACTTTATGTTTGATGTAGATAATCGAAAGTCGACATTTGGAAGTCTATTTTTGAGCAATGGTGGAGCTATCAGTTGAAAATGTTCCAAGCAGACAGTGATAGCAGATTCCATTATGGAAGTAGAATACATCGCTGCATCAGAAGCTGCAAAGAAGGCATTCTGGTACAAGAAGTTTGCCGTAGAGATCGGAGTGATGCCATCAGATGCCATTTCTCTGTACTGCAACAATAATGACGTCATAGCCCTTGCTAAGGAGTCAAGGTCTCACCAAAAATCCAAGCACATTGAGCAGCGATACCACCTCATCCACGATTATCTCGAGAAGGGTTATGTCGAGGTCAAGAGAGTCGACTCCGCCGATAATGCGGTGGATCCACTTACAAAGTCGTTGCATCAGCAGAAGATCAAAGTCCACCTTGAGAAGATGGGACTTAGATTCGTAGCCAATTGGCTTTAGGTCAAGTGGGAGTTAGTTAGATATGTGTGCCCTAGAAATCAGAATTGGCTGACACTTGTAATATACTTCTATGGGCAAAATTATAATTTTGACTATAAATAATAAAATGTGTTATTTTCTATCACATATGCATATATAGTGTCTGTGATACATCCCTTGAGTTAATGGTAATGATAATTCTTATTTTCCAAAGTTGAAAATTTAAGATAAGAATTTTTATTATTAACTCATAACATGCTCCTAATCGTAGGATCATCATGAGGATGGTGATTGATCCAGAAGATTACCGTACAATCGCTTCTTCATAGTAGATGAGTCTTAAGTCTATGATGTAGAGACATCGGAGCGAGAGTACAGATACTCATTAGAGAATGAGGATACTGAGCGTGACCACCTCGAGTAGTCATAAGAAAATCTACCATCTCGTCGATGACTGACTCGAAGCTGCAGTGGGGTCTCTAGTTCTTTGACCTGAGGTGCATTGGTAGTTCACCTTGAGGGTGTTATAGTTTGACTACACCATGACTCGGTCTCCTATCCATTCGAAATCCTGAGGTGTATGTTGGCTATAGCATGTTAATTGTAGGAATTAGATTGCACCAAGATGGAATCTATCTACCTCTGTGGATGAGGAGCAGCCCTATGATCATCATGAGAATCAAGTCCATAAGCCCATGGCCATAGCAGAGAGTGAAATAATAGAAAGATTTTCTATTAAAGTTTTCACATCGGACTTGAATCAAATGATTAAATTATATGATAGAAATTAGGGTTTGATGAGTTCACCTTAACCCTAATCTGATCGGGGCTCAAGATAGAAGAACTTAATCACACAAGTAGCTGCACCAAGAGGTTTGTTTTCAAATTTGATGGATTGCCACCATATACTGCTAGGTGTCACTGGTGGATTTTGGGAGCAATTAGAATGATTTAGATGATCGATCATTCTAGTTGTCTGAATCAGAAGAGTTTTGATCAATCGAAAGAAGTTTCGATGATGTTGATGAGAGGGATCACGACATATCCCATTACCATACAGAACTGAACCTAATTGGGTCACACAAACAAGGATTTGGATCTGGATATCATCAATTGGACTAACCTAGTTCAATTGATTTAAATTAGATTCAAGGAAATCATGCTAGCACACGATTGAACTTAACATTCTTCTTTTTCTATCATTATAAGTTGTCTCGACTGAGCCAAATATATTTGTGCTCATCAGATACTTGTACCTAGTCTGACTGAAGCTTGGCCAAGTCAGAAAAGGGTTGTCTTAATTTATGAGATAAATTTGAGACAATACCTATCATTTTCCATCACCTGCTAATTCTTATCCTTTGACTTTGGTCAAACGTTGAACTTTGACCCCTGGACATCTGCCCATGTGTCATGCACTTATTGGAGAGTAGATATGGGCTTGTCCCCTCTCTAGAAATTGAAAAGATGGAGGTGCATGCCTAGGATGGCGTGCACCCATGGATAGGGATGCCTGGAGTCCCATACTGATGGGACTCTAGGTTGGTTCTTGGATTCAAACTAGGTGACCCTCACCTATAGACTTTGACCAGTCTTAGGCGCCACCTTAGGATGAATCTATGGGTCTCTCATCTTATTGGATTAAGTGATGTCATCCCATCAATCAGATTTAGATCTGATTAAACGAAGCAATGTGATTGGCCGAAGTCATGTGGCACTGCATGCCGCAGTAGGGTCAATATAAAGACCTGCCTGCGCCCAACTTTTAAGAGAATTTTTCTTTGCCATGCCCCAAGGCTGTCCCTCTTCCTTCTCCATGCGACCTTCAGGCCATCTCTCTCCTCTCCATGCCCAAGGACAGTTGGGCTTTAGATTAGTGTGATTCAGGCAAGAAAAGGCTGACGACAAAGGAAGAAGGCAGCACTGCTGCAGAGACGACAGCAGATCTTCGAAAGAAGTTTCAAAGATCCTTCAAATCAAATCCAGATTTGATTTTTGGAGACATGATAAAGAAGGAGAAGATCTTCGGATCCAGCCTAAGTGGATACTGATAGAGGTCAAGCACTTGCATGGCTAGATCTAGAACCTCAGGCAATCAGCAAGATCATCAATGGATAATCGGATTATCCATATCAAGATAAAACTAATTTAGATTTAACTTAATTTAATTTTTTTGTTTATCAGATTTTCAAATCAGATCTAAAAAATGTCAGATCTGATTTGGATTTAAGAGAAAAATTTTGAAATACGCCACTTGATCCAATCAAATTTGAACGAATCTGATCTAGGAAATCAGGATTTTTCCTTCAATAAGATCTCCCCCGAGCTCCAACTTCAACCTCGATTGGAGATAAGATCTCCTCCAAGCTACAATGTCACTAGAGGATAAGATCTCCTTCATCCTCGACTGAAGATAAGATCTCCTCCTAGCTTCAACTTTAACCTCACCTGGAGATAAGATCTCCCCCGAGCTTCAACATCAACATCATCAGAAGATAAGATCTCCTTCAACCTCGACTGGAGATAAGATCTCCCCCGAGCTCGAACTTCAACGTCGACTGGATATAAAATCTCTTTCAAGATTCAACGTCAATAGGAGATAAGATATCCTTCAACCTTGGCTAGAGATAAGATCTCCTCCGAGCTCCAACTTTAACCTCAGCTGGAGATAAGATCTCCTCCGAGCTTCAACATCTACGTCAATAAGACATAAGATCTATATCAACCTTGGTTGGAGATAAGATCTCCTCCGAGCTCCAACATCAACCTTGGTTGGAGATAAGATCTCGCCCGAGCTCCAACTTTAACCTCAGCTAGAGATAAGATTTTTCCCCGAGCTTCAACTTCAACATCAATAGGAGATAAGATCTCCTTCAACCTCAACTGGAGATAAGATCTCCCCCGAGCTTCAACTTCAACCTCGGTTGAAGATAAGATCTCCTCCGAGCTACAACGTGAATAGGACATAAGATCTCCTTCAACCTCGGTTGGAGATAAGATCTCCCCCAAGCTTCAACTATAATCTCAGTTGGAGATAAGATTTCTCCCGACCTTCAACGTCAACGTCAATAGGAGATAAAATCTCCTTCAACCTTGATTGGAGATAAGATCTCCCCTGAGCTACCAGGAGCTTCAACCTTAATAGAAGATAAGATCTTCTTCAACCTCGGTAGGAGATAAGATCTCCCTCTAGCTTCAACCTCAATGGGTGTAGAGCTCGGAAAATAAATTCGATAGTCACCTTTTTTGTACTCCCTTTAAATTTTAAACTCGAGAGTGGAGGGACTATTATTGAGGTTAAACTCCGCTCCTGTCGAAGTCCAATCTGATGCTTAGCCTAATGCAATTAGTAATCATGGAAGAGCTTTCATCAAGAATTCTTCCTCCAACGGTCGAACTCCTTCAGTAGCCAAACTCCTTCAGCGGTCGAACCACAGCCGAACTCCTCCAACGGTCGAGCTTCTTTCGGACTTCAGCCAAACTACTCCCAGGCTTCTCCATCAGTCTGGCCCCTTCAGGGATCGAACTCCTTTCAGACACCTCTAGTAGTCAAATTTCTCCAAGAGCCAAACTCCTTTCGGATTTTTCTAGCAGTCTGATTTATCCAAGAGTTGAACTCCTTTCAGATTTCTCCTTCAATCGAATTCCTCCAGGAGCCAAACTCCTTCTGGACATCGCTTTTAGTCGAATTTCTCAAGGGGTTGAACTCCTCCTTCAGTCGGATATCTAAGGAGCCGAACTTGTTCTGAACTCTCCTTCAGCTAGATTTCTACAGGATATGAACTCCTTCCAGACCCTCCTTCAGTTGGATTCCTACAGGAGCCAAACTCTTTTTGGACTTCTCCTTCAGATGGATTTCTATAGGTGATCCCACTATTGGATGGTTATGATTGTCATTTATCAAGATGGTTATGACTGTCATTTATCAGGATGGTTATCACTATCATTTATCAGTCTACTACAGATGACTCCACTATCGGATAGTTACATCAGGTTCCGTCTATAAAAATGGACTCTACAGATATATTTTTTCTAGGCTCTCTTCTTCTTCCCCAAAACTCTATCGAATTCATACCCGAGCACTCCATTTTTATTGGGTAAAAGAGCTGACATGATCGTCAGAGGGTCCTATTGGAGTCACCACCACTGACTCCAGATAGGACTTTATTTTGTAGGTCACCAGTGGTGACCTCATCTTTTCTAACTCTAGCTCGATCTGACGTCAACCAGATTCTACACCAATGGCTAACATACACCTCAGGATTTAGAGTGGCTAGAAGATCGAGTTATGCTCTAGTCAAACTATAATACCTTTAAGATAAACTACTGATGCAACTCAGGTCAAAGAACCAGACATACTACTGCAGCATCGAGTCAGTGATCGATGAGATGGTAGACTTTCTTATGACTGCTCGAGGTGGTCATGCTCAGTATCCTCATTTTCTAATGAGTACTTGTACCCTCACTCCGATGTCTCCACATCATAGACTCATGATACATCAATCCTAAGAAAGCGATGGTACACCAATCTTCAGGATCGATCACCATCCTCATGATGATCCTACGATTGAAAGCTATTTATAAGTTAATTATGAAATTCATGTCTCAAATTTTTAACTTTTAAAAATATGAATTGTCATTACCATTAAATCAAAGAATATATCACAGACACTTTAAACAAACACTGTGATAGAAAATAACTCTTTTATTAATTTATAATCAAAATTATAAAATTATCCTTAGAAGTGTATTATCAGTGTTTAGCCAATCTGGCTTCTAGGACACACATCGAACAAACTCCCACTTGACCAAAAGTCAATTGGCTACAAATCTAAGTCTCATCTTCTCAAGATGGGCTTAGATCTTCTACTGGCTCAATGGCTTTGTCAACAAGTCAGTGACATTGTTTGTAGTGTCGACTCTCTTGAGCTCGACGTATCTCTTCTTGAGGTAATCGTGGATGAGGTGGTATTGCCGCTCGATGTGCTTAGAGTTTTGGTGAGACCTCAGCTCCTTAGCTTGGGCTATGGCACCATTGTTGTTGCAGTATAAAGGGATGACATCTGATGGCATCACTTCGAATTCTGCAACAAAATTTTTGTACTAGAATGCCTCCTTTGTTGCCTTCGATGTAGCGATGTACTTTGCTTCCATGGTGGAGTCTGTTATCACCGTCTGCTTGAAACTCTTTCAATTGACAGCTCCACCATTATAAATAAATAGATTTCCAGATATCGACTTTATCATCTATGTCGAACATAAATTTGAGTCTGTATACCCCTCAATCTGGAGTTCTTCATTACCAAAGACTATAAACATATCCTTAGTCCTTCTCAAGTACTTAAGGATACATTTCATGGAAGTCTAGTGCTCTTCATCTGGATTTGACTGACACCTGCTCGTGATACTCACAGCATGGGCAATATCAGCTCATGTACATAGCGTGGCATACATGAGGCTCCCTATTGCTGAAGCATAAGGGATCTTGCTGATGCATTCAATCTCCTCAGGTGTGCTTGGGCACATCTTCTTGGAGAGATGAATGCGATGTCTAAAGGATACTAACCCCTCTTGGAGTTTTCCATGCTAAACCTCTTTAGCACCTTCTCTATGTACATTTTCTATGAGAGACCCAGCATCCTATTCGGTCTATCTTAATAGACTTTAATTTTTAGAATAAAGGATGCCTCTCCTAGATCTTTCATTGAGAACTTCTTAGACAACCACATTTTGACTTTAGTCAACATGAAAATATCATTCCAAAGTAAGAGAATGTCATCCACATATAGTAAGAGGAAGATAACAGTGCTCCCACAGACGTTTTTGAAAATACAAGGCTCCTCCTTATTCTTGATGAATCCAATTTGATTACATCATTGAAACAACCATTTCAGCTCCGAGATGCTTGCTTAAGTCCATATATGGCCCTTTGTAGCTTGCATACTTTATGATCATTATCACTGGATGTGAAACCTAGCGGTTGTTCCATATAGATATCTTCCTCAAGATATCCATTTAAGAATACTATTTTTACATCCATCTATCATATTTTGTAATTAAAATAGGTTGCAATAGCAAGCAATCTATGGTTGGATTTGAGCATGGCTACTAGCAAAATAGTATCCTGATAGTTAATGCCTTCGCGCTAACTATACCCTTTCACTACGAGCCTTACTTTGAATGTCTTTACATATCCATCGGCATCTATCTTTCTCTTGAAGATCCATTGACGCCCAATAGGTACTATACCTTCAGGTGGATCTATTAAGGTGTAGACTTGGTTCGAACGCATTGAGTTAATCTCTAATCTCTTTGCCTCTAACCATTTTTCGAAGTTGATATCTGATATCGCCTCATCATAAGTTTTGGGATCATCACCATGAACTCCATTTCCTATGATGAGCATTTCCTTTATGTTTTCTGATATAGTACCTATTGGTGCGAAATCTGATCATTGTCGGAGAAGTGCTGGAGTCGGAGAAGATGAGGTCGCCACTGATGACTTGCAAAACAATTCTCATCCAGAGCCTGGGGGTGGCTTCGGTAAGACCCTTGGATGATCAAGTCAACTCTTTTGGCCAATAGAAATGGAGTACTCAATAGAGAAAGTTGCAGAGTATATTGAGAGGGAAAAGAGAGCTTAGAGAAAACATATCTGGAGGATCTCCTATATAGATGGAGCCTATAACAAACTGATAGCAACAGCCATAATCATCTGGTAATGGGTCGCTCAGGCCATGCAAAGTTTGTTATGGAGGATGGTGTATGTTATGGTGACTTGCCAATCGAGAGTGGTGTCTGTTGTCATGACTTGCGAATCTGTTGAGATTTAATAGTTAGAGTTCGGATAATGTAGACGTCCGTTGTTGAAGTACTTTGAGTTATATCAATCCTAGAGGAGTTTGGACTCCTCTAAGATAGTCTGTGTGTGAGTTGATTCGTGCTGTGTATAGATTCAAATACGAGTGGAGACCTTTCTGGGCGACTGCCGAATGTACGGTCAGAAGGGGTTTGGTAGTCCTGCGACTAGAGGAATCTTTGAAAGAAGTCCGTTGGAGATGTCCGAATGTGGATCCAATGGGGGTATCTGGAAGTAGGTTTGCTAGAGGAATGCATGTAGATTCATGGGGGAAAAGACCAAAAGGAAAACTTATCCAATGGAGGGATTCGGCTGAAGGCGAAGTCTGAAAGGAGTTCGGCTGGTTGAAGAGGCCCAAAAGCGGTTTAGCTACTAGAGAGGCTTGGAAGGAGTATGGCTGCTTGAAGAGGCCTGGAAGGGGTTCGGCTGTTGGAGAGGTCTGGAAGAAGTTCGACTGCTGGAGAGGTCCGAAAGGAGTTTGGCTGCTGGAGAGGTCCTAAGAGGAAGAATTTACGATCGAAGCTCTTTTATGATTACCAGTCACATCAGGCAAAGCATCAGATTGGACTTCGACATGAGTGGAATTTATCCCCAATAATAGTCCCCCCACTCTCGAGTTCGAAATTCAAAGGAAGGGAGAAAAAAGGCAATTGTCAAAGTTCGATCTTAGGTTTCCATGCTTGTCAGGATGAAACATTTTAGTGTTCACCGCACTGACATCGAAGCTTTCTAAGTCTGAAGTGTGTTCAAGCAAATGGCCCTTCAAATCATCCATCGGAACTCTGTCTTAGGTATGGTGCCAAAAAGGCTCTACCTATCGCCACTCCTTTGTCATGATGAGTGGGACACGCGGCACATGCTGACTGATCGAAGTTGATCCACAATCATAATTGCCTCGGGTTACCTCTGGCTATTTAAGGCCTTCTCCTCTCCTCCGAAAGTCATTCTTGCTAGAGTTTTCTCCTTTCTTCGATCCCCGTTCGTCTTCTTCCCAAGGGTCATAGCCTCCTTCCTCGTCTTTTCGAGCTCCAAACATCCTTTCAGCTGGTTCTCATCGCATCCATCGTCCTTTCTTTCTACCCAGATAGCTTAGGTTAGTTTCCTATCCCATCTCTTAGGTTATTCATGCTTTTTCTTTCTAGCTTCTTACTCTCCCAATTTTTTGGCAACAACATTTGTCTTGCATTTTTTCATATTTTTTGGGGGTTTCCTTGAGATTTTATTTTGATTCGAATGACTTCCGAAACCTTTCACTCCATCCATTCTTGGGGCTCACCTACATCGACCTTCTTTGATCCCACACCCTAGGCCGAGGTAGGTCCTAGGAACATGTCCCACTCCTCCTTTATTCCAGACACAATCCCATCTATTCTTACTCCAGACAATCTTTCTCTGATCTGAATCTAATATGGAATCCTCTAGGAATACGATCTTGAACTTCCTAGCTTCGATGACTGAGTCAGCTCTCGTCCGATCGACTGGTTTTGTTTGTACTTAGAAACTTTGCGTGCTAGGCTTAGGCTTCTCCTACCCCCTTTTCTAGTCGCCCTCTTCCAATTTTTAAACATCACTTTTGCATCTGTTGTGTCAAACTCTTTTTGGTTCATCATTGGTTTTCTTTTCCTCTATCAACTAACCGAGGTCCAGCCGACTATTTCGCTCTTTAGTTATTTCTATACCGTCAAGCACCATCCTTTAGTGAAGGACTAGTGGTACTTTTTTTTTCAGTTCAGCAAGAAGTGGTTATTGAAAGGAGCCCTTTCTTTCATTCATAACTGAAAGAAAATGTACTTTTTTATGTATTGTCCAACCCTGCTCTTAGATCTTCCTTCTTGGGGTTATATTAGGGAGTCAGTTCGCCGAGCCCCTAGCTTAGATGGAGCGGTCCTTGATTCGTCCAATAAACTCAAAGCATACCAAACTCCTCTTCTTCTCATCCTCCTAAAAGGATAGACCTTGTTCAACCTGGGTCTGAGTCCTCGTTACCTCGCTGGTACATCTTTCACTTTTCGAATTCATACGGTTTTGCACATGTATTACCACTGACCACACTTCTTTTTGTATTATAGAAATGGATACCAAAGTCGCTGAAATGCTTACCAAAGGGCTTTACACCAAGAAGAGGAAAGGGAAGGCATCAACTGATAGCTGAAAGAGGATGAAGGTCTATGATTTCAGCTCTACGGTCCCCACCTCCACTGTCGTTGCATCCGAGGTCATCGCCAGCACTGAAGTTGCCTTAACTATCGAGGTCGGCACCACTGGCGTGGGCTCCATGCCTCTCATGCCCTCGGGTCCTTCCAGTGGAGATTGGGCTTTAGAGCCCCCTGCCAAGGGAGAGGTAGGGGAAGAAAGGAAAAAGAAGAAAGCTATCGCCAAGACATCCCGCAAGACTCGCCTTAGCGAGGTGGATGGGGATAATGACGAACGAGGGGAGGATCCATTCGATAACCCAAAGATCATTTGGGATCTAACCGATACGCTCGCCATGCCAGAGGTGGTGGACCACATGGCCGAACTTGACCCGCTATAGCATGCTTGGAGTTCACTTGGAACCATCCTCAAGGTAACTATTCCGTCACTCGACCTTTCTACTCCTCTCTTTTCTTCTCCCTCTTTTTTTTTTAACATCAATCGTTTGTTGTAGTCGGGTCACTAGATGCTCGCCTACATCAAGAGGGTGCACCATTAGGAGAGGGAAGCACAGAGGATCCAAGAGGGCCTTCGAGCCGAGATCTACCATCTTCAAAAGTGGGTCACGAAGGTCGAGCATTCTATAGAGGAGAAGGCGGTGGACATCGGGAGTCTCCAGGGGGCACTTCGAAAGGAGGAGTTCATCTCGATCGGACTCAAGGCCACACTCGCCCTAGAAGAGGAGAGTAGGAAGGAAGCAGAGAATAAGGTCACCAAAATGGAGGCTCGAATGGCGAAGTCGATCTTGGAGGCAATGACCCAGGCTATGGAAGAGTTCAAGGCTTCTTCCGAGATGAGGAACCTGAATGTCGAATTCAGTCAAGAGGCCTTCATCAAAGGTTTTGAGCTCTGCAAAGGTACGGTGTCTTGAAGGTTCTCCAAACTCGATCTTGACTTTCTGGAGGAAGATGAGGCAGAAGCGGGACCATCCGATGCTGCAGTTGATCCTCCCTTCATCGAGCATGCATCTAGTCTATTCGAGCTTGCCGTAGAAATGCCCGAGCTAGTTCGGACACCCGAGGTAGTCAAGAGTGCATCGATTCCATCTTCCATCGCCCCTTTTGAGGTAGAAATCCTCGAGTAGTTGTATATTTTGCTTTTTCGACCTTTTTTTGCTTTGTACTCAAATTTTCTGATTAAATGAAAGTGGATTTCTTTTTTTCCCAAACCTTTGAGTATTTTTCATACCTTGAATGTAGTCTTCCATCGACGTTGACCCACTACCTCAGGGGCTTTCTCGAAACCCTTAATAGAAAGCCTAAGGAAGGAAGTCCATCAGCTGAAGAAGAAGTTAATAAAGATAGAGGATGACCTTCGAGCTTTGTGGAAGAATGCTTTGGAGGTGACCAAAGAGGTTACTCACCTCTAAAACATGCATATGAAAGATGTCGCTAGATTCAGCATTCGGATGGAGAACTTCGAGAGGAAGCTTGCCGAACTTCGAAGGAGTGCGAGTGACAAATCCTAGGCATTGATAGTGAAGATCGGCTCCCTCGAGACTCAACTCAAGGTAGAAAATGAGAAAGTTCAACTTTTGGAGGGGAGCTCACCATGGTCCTCCAATAAGATGTAGTTTAAGTAGGACTGGTTGATGAGATTTTCTGCACATCAAAAGCAACTGCACGATGCTGAGCTCACATATGAGACTTATCAACTAGACTGGAGTGATAGGATGTCCACGTTAGAACAAAAGCTTCGTGCCTCCAAGAATGAAGTAGCTCAGCTCCAGTGGCAACTCGATGATGGCTTTTAGGCTGGTATGAGTAGGGAGGCTGAGGAGGTCACCTCTTTGAAGAGGACCATCGGTGAACTCTGAGAGTCGATCGATGCGGAAAAGGCCAAGGTGCAACGGCTGAAGCTCGAACTGGCTTGTGAAAGTCAAGTTACCAAGGATGCGGAGGCCGAGTCCGAGGTCCTAAGGAGGACACCATGAGAGTCAGAAGAAAACTATCGTCGAGCTAACAAGATGTTCCGTGATAATATGATGAGGCGGAGGGAGCTTGAGGATGAGATCGATCATCTTAAGAAATCCTTAGTAATGGCCACCAGCCTGAAGTCTGAGTAGTTCGGCCCTTCTTATGATTTTGACGACCTTTCTCTTTCTCTTTTTGTTGAAGTAATTGGTCTCATTGACCTATGTTTTGCATGTAATGAACATACTTTCGTAATAAAATGGTTCCCTTTTATTATTTTTATTTCATACAAATTTAGGGCTAGCTCATGGCTTTACTTTCTTCACTCCATTTTTTTTTGTGTTACCTTCTCATGAAATGCTTGTTGTGGATGCTGAGCTGGGATCTCTTCTACGAACCAAGATAGGTTCCTTCTATTTGTATTTGACATAGTCAGGTTGTCATAGAAAGAACACGTATAAGAGTTTTCTACCGGCTTTTCCTTTTCCATCATCTTTGGTCAACGAGGTCCTGGCATTCGCTCATGTTAGGATTTGATTTTTCTTCTATTCTTAACGTGGCTTATGGAGAGCGTTAGGACCATTATTGGGCCTTCCCCCCATCTCATCTTCATTTAATGAGGCTTTCGACTTTGCTCATGCTAGGATGAGATTCTCCTCCTATTCCTAACGGACTGTAGGGGCACATTAGGATCATTGGTAGGGCCTCTCCCCTCATCTCATCTTAATTTATCGAGGCCTTCGACTTTGCTCATGCTAGGACGAGGTTCTCCTCCTATTTCTAACGGACTGTAGGGGCAATTAGGATCGTTGCTAGGGCCCCTCCCCTCATCTCATCATAATTTAATAAGGTCTTCGACTTTGCTCACGCTAGGACGAGGTTCTCCTCCTATTTTTAATGGGCTGTAGGGGCACATTAGGATCGTTAGTAGGAGCCTTTCCCTCATCTTATCTTAATTTAACGAGGACTTCGACATTGCTCATGCTAGGATGAGGATCTTCTTCTATTCCTAATGAGCTGTAGGGATACATTAGGGCCATTGGTAGGACCTCTCCCCTCATCTCGTCTTAATTTAACGAGGCCTTCAACTTTGCATGTGCTAGGATGAGGTTCTCCTCCTATTCCTAATGGACTATAGCGCATATTAGGACCGTTGGTAGGGCCTCTCCCCTCACCTCATCTTAATTTAATAAGGTCTTCGACTTTGCTCAAGCTAGGACGAGGTTCTCCTTCTATTCCTAATGGGCCAATTTAGGTTGCTTCAGAGAGTTATTTGTCATCATCTAATTTTTGAGCCTGGAAGTAATAAAAATAGAATAGTTTTATTAAAGAAAAGTTACTAGTAGTACATTCTTAGATTTTCTAAATTCTAAGGCCGTGGGAGTGTTGTTCCTCCGAGCTCCTTCAAGCAATAAGTTTTGAGTCGGATGACCTCCACTACTATATATGGATCTTCCTAATTTAGGACAAGTTTTTCTTGATTCTGAGGTTGCAAAATGGATGCTTACTAGAGCACCAAGTCCCCCACCTTGAATGCTTTGCTTTTTACTTTGGAATTATAATATCTGGCTATTCTTCGTCTATATGCTGCCATTCAAACATGGGCTTTTTCTCTTTTTTCCTCTAGTAGATTGAGGTTGTCTATGAGGTCTTGTGAGTTGCACTACTCATTAAAGGCCACAACCCATGCGAACGAATGTTTAAGCTGGATTGGGATGACAGTCTCTATTCTAAAGGCCAAGGCGAATGGTGTTTCCCCAGTCGGTAGCCTTTAAGTAGTTCATTATACCTGGAGGACATGGTAGAGTTCGTCTGTCCAAGTCTTCCTTGCTCTTTCAAGCCTTACCTTGATGCCCTATAGCAAAATTCTGTTGGTCACCTCTGCTTCACCATTTGCCTGCGAATGGGCCACTGACGTGAAGTGATGGAAGATGTTTAGATCTTCATAGAACTCAGCAAACCTAGTTCCAGCTAACTGTCCTTCATTATCTATTATGAGAGTTTAAGGCAGACCAAATCGAGAGATGATTGACTTCCAGACAAAGTTCTGTATCTTGACCTCAGTAATTTTTGCTAATGGTTCAGCCTTGATCTATTTGGTGAAGTAGTCGATCACAACGAGAAGGAACTTCTATTGTCCAGATGCCATTGAAAAAGGGCCAAGTATATCCATTCTACACCGCACAAATGGCCTGGGTGCACTTAGTAGAGTAAGCTCGGAGGTCGGCTATCTTTATATGTTTATGTTTCTCTGACAACGGTCACATTTCTTCACATACTCTATAAAGTCATGGTACAACGTCGACCAATAGTATCGCTATCGAAGTAGCCTTTATGATAGGGATCTAGCTCCTATATGACTTTCGTAAATCTCCTCATGTACTTTTCATAATGCGAAGTCGGCCTCTGAAGGTCAAAGACATCTCAACAGTGGTAGAGAATATGACCTTTTATATAGCTTGCTTTCATACAGTATATATCAGGAAGCTTGATTCTTGAGTTTTCGAGCCTCTTTTAGATCATGAGGAAGAGCTCCATCCTTAAGATAGGCAACTAGCGGGTCGATCCAGCTTAGCTTGTGCTCAACTTGTAGAATAGGCTGTGACTCCCCCGAGTTTGGGCACTTTAAAATTTCAAAAAATACTTTCTTGGGCAGTTCGATTGAGGCCAAAGTAACCAATTTAGAGAGAAGATTGACTCTTATATTTTCCACCCTCGAAATCCATTGGATGCTAAAACTATTGAAGGCCGAAGCCAAGTTCTTTACTTTCTTAAGATACTTCATCATGCTTTCCTCCCAGGCTTCATAGCTGCTGCTAATCTATTCGACCACTAGTTGGAAATCACTGAAAACTTGGAGCCAGTCTACCTCTAACTCTTTTGCTATCTTTAACCTAGTGATCAGAGCTTCATATTCGGCCCTATTATTAGTTGCTGGGAACTTAAAACGTAGTGCATATTCGGTGATAACTCCCTCGAGGTTAACCAAGACCAACCCTGCACCTGCTCTGGCAGTGTTGGATGAACCATCCATGTACAAGATCCAAAAGCTTTTGGAAAGGTCGGCGCTCTCTTCGAGGGGTGCTCGGCTGCAATCATGGAATGCTGGTTTCATTTTGTTCAGGCTTGGCTTCATCTGAAATGGTGCATTCTACTATAAATCTATTAATATCTAGGCCTCGATCGACGGTCGGAGTCGATAATTGATGTCAAATTTCATGAGCTCAATTGCCCATTTTGTGATTCTTTTGGAGGCATCCGCTTGGTGAAGGACTGCTTTGATTGGTTGATCCATAAGGATAGTAATGGTGTACCCCTAAAAATAAGGTCGAAGTCTTTTGGTAGTAATTAAAAGAGAGTAAATCAATTTTTCTAATTTAGAGTACCTAATCTCTGCATTCCTCAGGATCCGACTTATGTAGTAGATCGATCGCTGCACTTTCGCTTTCTCCTTGACCAGGCCTGCTGCTAGGACTGCTAGGGAGACTGCTAGAATAATTCTTCTCCGAGCTCAAGCTTTGCCAACAGTTGGGATGAGCCGAGATAGTTTTTAAGCTCCTTGAATATTTGTTGGCATTCCATCATCCAGCAGAAGTTCTTTGGCTGCTTGAGAACTTGAAAGAAATGCATACATCGCTCGACCAATCTCAAGACGAAGCAATTTAAGGATGCCACTTTGCTAGTTAGGCACTAAACTTCTTAAATTATTTTTGGAGCAGTCATTTCCTAAATAGTCTGAATTTTCTCTGGATTTGCTTCAATACCATGCCTCGATACCATGAATCCAAAAACATTCTCGAAGTCACACCGAAGGAGCACTTGGTTGGGTTCAGCTTCATCTTGTACTTCATAAGTGTGCTAAAGGTCTTGTCAAGGTCAGCAATATGATATATCGAGGCTCAGCTCTTGATGAGCATGTCATCTACATACATCTCCATGTTTCGATCGATCTACTTCTTGAAGATTTTATTGACCTGGTGCTGGTACATTGTCCTTACATTCTTAAGTCCAAAAGACATAATCCTATAATAGTAAAGACCACTATCAGTAACAAAAGTAGTTTTCTCCTCATCCCCTGGCACCATCCGAATTTGGTTGTAGTCGAAAAAGGCATCCATGAAGGTGAGGAGCTTGTGGCCCGAGGTTGCATCCACTAGTTGATCAATCCTGGGTAGGGGGTAGCTATCTTTTGGGCAAGCTTTGTTTAACTTTTTGAAGTCTATACACATCCTCCACTTACCATTTGCCTTTTTGACGAGCACCATGTTTGACACCCAACTCGAGTTGTTAACTTTTCAGATGAATCTGACCTTGAGGAGATTGTCAACTTCTTCTACAATTACTTTCTGCCTCTCTGGAGCAAGGCTATGCATCTTCTCTTTTACTGGCCGACATATAGGATCAGTGGCCAGCCGATGTTCCATGACTTCAATATCAATCCCCGACATATCCACTGGGACCCAGGCGAAGACGTCCGTGTTTCTCTGAAAAAAGGCAATGAGTTGCTCTCGAACTTCTTTCCCTAAGTTGAAGACAATCTGCATAGTGTGCTCCGCATTTCCATCATTTAATGGGATGGAAATGAGGTTTTCCACAGGCTCTCCCCGCTACATCGTAAGGTCATCACGGACATCTAGTCCATCAATAGGGCAAAGGTCGGGTTGGGTGTTTTTCTATAGGGCCATGGAGTATCAGTGCCTCGCCAAGGTCTGGTCTCCTCTGATCACTCCAATCCCATGGCTTGTTGGAAACTTTAGTTTCAAATAATATGTTGACACTACTGCCCGAAGTATGTTTAGACCAGGTCGGTTGAGGATCGTATTATAAGCCAACGAGGCTTTCACTATCAGAAAGTCCACCTATGCTTTGAACTGCCTTGGATATTGTCCTACAGCCACAACCAAAGTTATTATGCCTTCAACCGGTACCGCGTCACCAGTAAAGCCCACTAATGGGAAGTTAATCGGCCCCAATTGACCATCAAGTATAGACATTTTGAAGAAAGCATCATAAAATAAGACATCTACCAAATTTTCATTGTCAACAAGGATGCAGCGTACATCATAGTTTGCGATATTTAAGGCAATTACAATCGCATCGTTATGCAAGAACTAAACTCCCTGGGCATCCTCATGGGTGAAAGTGATGGGCTCCTCAATTCTCTGCCTCTTCTTGAGCTCTACTAGTCTGCTAGCCTACCCTCGCCGAGGTCCCCTAGTGATAGTGTTGATGATGCCGAGGGGTGGCTGATCTACCAACCGCTCCTCCTCCCTCAGTGGCTCAGGTTGCGGTAGTGCCCTTGGTCGATCCTCTCTTCCTTCGAACCGATGCTATAGGAATCGACCAAGCCTTCCTTGCCTGATGAGCTCTTCGATCTCATCTTGGAGTTGGATACATAATTCTATATCATGATCATGGTCACAATGATAGAGGCAGTACTTATTGGGATTGTGCTTGCCAAGGAGAGAGCGCATCCTCTCCGATCTAGGTAGTTGCTCCTTGATCTCCATCAGTACATATTTTTGGAGTTTTAAGGGGGGTATAGTTATGGATCCTTTGGAGAGGGGAGCCCCACCGTGCCCTTCTATTAGGGCTTCCTTGCTTCCGATCCCAGAGAGAAGTTTAGAATCACTTGCGCTTAGGAAAAGTTCAGGAGCAGGGTCGAGCTTCACTTGGGTTTCCTTTCTCAGTGGGCCTGCCAAGCTCATCCATTCGCCATTCTCCAATGGCTTCATTGTCCTTGGCCTTGAAGTCCTCTTCTACTCGGGCATACCATTCAACTCGAGCTAGTATATTGACAAAATCCTTAGGGTACTTCTTTATTAGGGAGAACAATAGATTATTCCTCTGAAGGCCGCCTTTTAGTGCGGCCTGAAGGAAAATCCTGATTTTCCGAACCAGGTTCATTCAAATCTGATCGGATCAAGAGATATATTTCAAAAAAAATTTTATTTGATCCAAATTAGTTATGGGATGTTTCAAATCTAATTCTTATTATTTTAGTAATTAAAATAAATTCAGATAAATTAAATCAAATTTAATTTATCTTGAAGTGGATAATCCTATTATCCGTTGATGATCGTGTAAGCAGCGGAAGGTTCTGGATCTAGCCACGCAAGTGCCTGACCTCTACCGATATCCACTCAAGCTGGATCTAGAGATCATCTTCTTCTCTATCACATCTCCAAAAATCAGATCTGGATATGATCTGGAGGATCTTCAAAACTCCTTTCAAAGATCAATAGTTGTCCTTTACAGCAGCGCAGCCTTGTAGCTTTCAATCGCCTTCCTCTCATCTGGATTGCACCAACCAAGAACCCAAAACACTTTTGGACATGGAGAGGATAGGGAGAAGATGCTTTGGCATGGAGAAGGAGAGGAGAGGCAGCCTTAGGGCTTTGAAATCTCAATAGCTCTTTGACTTGGGCACAGGGTCTTATTTATGGACTAAGCGTGATCCAACTCCTCTTCTTCCCAACCAATCACAATCCTTTATGAAATCATATCTAAATCTGATTGTTGGGAATAGAGTCCCTTGGATTCCTCCTTAGTTGGCGCCTAAGACCAGTCAAACTTGGTTCATAGGAGAACACTAATCGGAATCCAAAAAGGAGATGGAGTCCCTATCCAATAGGGACTCCTGGGCGCCTCCAGCTTGGGCACACACCAAGGGTGGCGTGCGCCCTCCTCCTTGCCAGGTTCTAGCATGGGACAGGCTCCCACTAGCTCTCCAATAGGTGCATGACATGTGGACAGAAGTCAAAGTAACAATGATCAACATTTGATCAATCAAAGGTCAACTTTTGACCAAAGTCAAAGAATGAGAAATGGTAGGTGACCAAAAATGGTAGGTATTGTCTTACAAAATAAGACAACCCTTTTCCAACCTGGACAGGCTCCAGTCAGACCAAGTGAAGGCCTCTGAATGAGCTTAAACTTCTTTGGGTCAGTCAGGATAACTATTTATGATAGTAAAAGAAGAATGTTAGGTTCAATCGAGTGCTAGCATGATTTTTTTGAACCTAATTGAATCTCATTCAGATCAATTGAACCGGATTAGTTCAGTTGATGATCACTAGATTCAAACCCTTGTGTGACCTAGTTAGGTTCAGTTCTGTATGGTAATGGGATATGTCATGATCTCTGTCATCGACATCATCGAAACTCCTTTCAATAGATCAAAACTCTTCTGATTCGAACAGCTAGAATGATCGATCATCTAAATCATTCTAAAGCTCCCAAAATCCACCAGTGACTCCTAGCAGTTTATGGTGGCAACCCATCATAGCTGAATGCGAATCTCTTGATGCAGCTATCTGTGTGATTAAGTTCTTCTATCTTGAGCCCCGATCAGATTAGGGTTATGGTGAACTCGTCAAACCCTAGTTTCTATCATATGATGTAATCATTTGATTCAAGTCTGATGTGAAAACCTAAATAGAAACTCTTTCTATTATTTCACTCTGCCATAGCCATGGACTTCTGGACTTGATTCTCAAGATCATCATAGGGCTGCTCCTCTACCACCGAGGTAGATAGATTCCATCTTGATGCTATCCAGTTCCTACAATGAACATGCTATAGCCAACATACACATCAGGGTTCCATATGGCTAGGAGACCGAGTTATGGTATAGTCAAACTATAACACCCTCAAGGTGAATTGTCGATACATCTCAAGTCACGACACACCACTGTAGCATCGAGTCAGTCAATGACGAGAAGGTAGACCTCCTAATGACTACTTGAGGTGGTCACGCTCAGTGCCCTCGTTCTCTAACGTGTACTTGTACTCTCACTCCAGTATCTTCACACCGTAGACTCAAGACTTATCTACTAAAGAGAAGTAATTGTACACCAACCTTCCAGATCAATCATCATCCTCGTGATGATTCTTTGGTCGGGAGCATTTTATGAGTTAATAATGATTATTCATGTCTTAAATTTTTAACTCTTGAAAATATGAATTATCATTACTATTAACTCAAACAATGTATCACAGACACTAAATACACATATGTCATAAAAAATAATCCATTTTATTTATTTTAGTCGAAATTATAATTTTACCCCTAGAAGTGTATTACAAGTGTCAGCCAATTCTGGCTTTTAGGGCACATATATCTAATAATCTCCCACAGTCCTAAACCCAATTGGCTATAAGTCTAAGTCCCATCTTCTCAAGGTGGGCTTCGATCTTCTGCTACCCCAATGGCTTTATAAGCGGGTCTGCCACATTGTCTATGGAGTCAACTCTCTTGACCTCGACATAACTCTTCTCGAGGTAATCGCGGATGAGGTGGTATCGCCGCTCAATATGCTTGGATTTTTGGTGAGATCTCGACTCCTTAGCAAGGACTATGGCACCATTATTGTCGCAGTATAGAGGAATGGCATCTAATGGCATTGCTCCAATTTCTACAGCAAACTTCTTATACCAAAATGCTTCCTTCGCAGCCTCTGATGCAGCGATATATTTTGCTTCCGTGGTGGAATCTACTATCATGGTTTTCTTGAAACTCTTCTAGCTGATAGCACTACCATTGCACGCAAACAGACTCGCAGATATCGTCTTTCGATCATCTACATCAGACATGAAATCTGAGTCTGTGTATCCCTGGACTTGGAGTTCTCTGTTACCAAAGACCAACATCATATCCTTAGTTCTTCTCAAGTGCTTAAGGATATATTTAACAAAAGTTCAGTATTCTTCACCTGGATTTGACTGATATCTGCTTGTGACACTCACAGCATGGGCTATATCAGGTCGTGTACATAGCATGGCATACATGAGGCTCTCTATTGCAGAAGCATAAGGGATCTTGCTCATGCATTCTATTTTCTCAGGTGTGCTAGGGCACATCTTCTTGGAAAGATGAATACCATGTCTGAAGGGTATTAATCCCCTCTTAGAGTTTTCCATACTAAACCTTTTTAGTACTTCTTCTATGTACATCTTCTGTGAAAGTCCTAGAATCCTATTAGGTCTATCCCTATAGACCTTAATTCCTAGAATAAAGGATGCTTCACCTAGGTCCTTCATGGAGAATTCCTTGGACAACCATAATTTGACTATTGTCATTATGGAAATATCATTCCCAATAAGGAGGATGTCATCCACGTATAATACGAGGTAGACAACAGCGCTCCCACTGACCTTTTTGAAGACATGATTCCTATTCATTTTTGATGAAACCAAACATTTTGATCACATCATTGAAACGAGTGTTTCAGCTCCGAGATGCTTGCTTAAGTCCATATATGGACCTTTGCAGCTTGCAAACCTTGTGATCAGTGTCACTGGATGTAAAACCTAGAGGCTATTCCATATAGATATCTTCCACATGATATTCGTTCAAGAATATCATTTTCACATCCATTTGCCATATTTCATAATCGAAATAGGCTGCAATGGCAAGCAATGTGCGGATGGATTTTAGCATAGCCACTGGGTAAAAGGTATCCTGATAGTCAATGCCTTCGCGTTGACTATAACCTTTTGCCACTAGTCTAGCCTTGAATGTCTCCAAATTCCCATATGCACCAATCTTTCTCTTGAAGATCCATTTACACCCAATAGGTACTATACCTTCTGGTTGATCTACCAAGATCCAGACTTGGTTCGAGTGCATCGAGTCAATTTTTGACTGCATTGCCTCTAGCCATTTCTCGAAGTCGATATCTAATATCGCCTCGTTATAGGGTTGGGATCATCACCATAAGCATCATTACCTACGAGGAACATTTTCTCTACTTCCTCTGAAATAATACCTAAGTATCTTTCAGGGGGACGTAAAACTCTTTCTGATCTATGAGGTGGAGGAGGTAGTATTCTTATTGGCTCAACCCGATTTGGTTCCAATTGGTCCTTAGCTCGTTGTACCTATGAGACTTTTTCATCAAGCTTAATTTGCTTTTTAATGCCGCTATCTTGAATAAACTATTTTTCAAGAAAGATGGCATGTCGGCTCACAATCACATTATGGTCTTCTGGAATATAGAAATAGTATCCTAATGACTCTTTAGGATATCCTATGAATCAAGCTCTGAAGGACCGAAACTCTAACTTGTTCGCTTGTTGTCTTTTGACATGAGCCAGACAACCCCAAATTTTGAGATGACTCAAACTTGGTTTCTTACGATGCCATATCTCATACGGTGTGGTAGGAACGGTCTCAGAGGAAACTCTATTCAGTAGATAAATTGAAGTCAACAATGAGTGTCCCCAAAGGAAATTAGGGAGGTCTATGAAGCTCATCATGGATCGGACCATATCCAATAGAGTCTGATTTCTCCATTCTGAAATCCTATTTAGTTGAGGTGTTCCTGATGGAGTCCATTGAGAGACTATGCCGTTATCCTTGAGATAGTCTAGGAATTCTCGGCTAAGGTATTCACCTTCTCGATCTGATCGAAGAACCTTAATGGGTTTTCTAGTTTATTTTTCTACTTCATGTCTGAATTTTTTTGAACTTTTCAAAAGCTTCAGACTTGTGTCTCAAAAGATACACATACCCATACCTAGACAGATCATCGATAAAGGTAATGAAGTAGACAAAATTATCTTTAGTCGGTACATCAAATGGATCGCACATATCAGTATGTACTGAGGCAAGGAGATCTGTGGCCCTCTCCCTATGTCCTACAAAAGGGAGTTTGGTTATTTTGCCTGGGAGACAAGATTCATAAGTTGGATATGACTCGAAAGTCAATGGACTCAATAGCCCATTTTTCTTCAATTTGTTGATTTATCTTCTACTATATGACCTAATCTTAGGTGCCATAGATATCTATTGTTTGGACTATCCCTAGGTCGTTTGGCATTCATGTTTTGCTCGATAGTTAGAATAGGTACATCAATATGTAGCTGATAAAGACCGTTAATAAGAAAACCATTTGCAATTTTATTTCTTTCATAAAGAATGTTACAATGGTCCTTAAAGAAGATAATCACATAGCCTTCTAGTGCTAAGTATGAAACAGAAATCAAATTCCTGTTAGCTGCAGGCACATAATAATAGTCTTTCAAAACTAAGTCTGAACCAGATGGTAATCGAAGAGGGTATGTTTCCACCACCACTGTAGCAACTCTTGCTCCATTAACGATGCGTAGGATCATGTCTCCATCCCTCAGCCTTCTGCTATCCTCAAGACCCTGCATGGAAGTGCACAAATGAGCACTAGAATCAGAGTCAAGCATCCAACTGGATGTAGAAGAAACCATAAGGTTAGACTCAATAATGAGCATACCTCCAGAAGGACCTTTCTTCTTATTCTTCAGGGTGGCCAGGTAAGTAGGACAGTTCCGCTTCCAGTGGCCGTCGCTGTTGTAATGAAAATACTTTTCTTTGGTAGCGGCTTTCATCTTCAGCTCTGCCTTCTTCTTCTTTGCTCCTTCCATCTTCTGCTTTTTCACAGACTTCTTTTTCTTTCCATAAGACTTTTTTTTGGAAGAAGTCCAATCCATAGCAAGAATTGAGCCTTTAGAACCTATCATAGAAAGCTCAGCGGTGACCAGCATATTCATTAATTCGGCCAAAGAATTTTGAAGCTTATGCATATGGTAATTCAGGATGAATTGCCCATATGCATCAGTCAAGGATTGTAGAATAATATCGTTCGATAGATCTAAGTCTAACTTCACACCGAGCTTCTCAAGCTCTTTCATGTCCTTGATCATCATCTGACAGTGATCTCGGACTAACTGCCCACCACGCATCTTAGCCTTAAAAAGTCATTTCGTGACTTAAAATTTGGCTGCACGACTTTGTTCACCAAACATCTCCTGCAGGTGAGCCAATATTTGGTGAGCAGTTCTGATATCTTCATGTTGGCACTGGAGCTCATCAGACATCGAGCCCAACATGTAATATCTGGCCTTATTATCTTTGTCTATCTATTTTTCCAAAGACGCTCTCTATTCAGTGGATGGACGAGCTGGTATGGTGGGAGGGTCCTGGTCTAATACATGAGTTAACTTCTCGAAATCCAAAATGATTTTGTAGTTTCTTAGCCAATCTTTATAATTGGGTTCGGTCAGTCTATGTGTGTCCAGGATACATGCCAATGGGTTGGATGCAGACATTTTTCTATAGAGAGTCAAAGATTCTAGTTAGATACTGTAATTATGACTTAACCAATTTATTTAAAAATTTTATTTTTAAATAAATTAGCTTCCACTATTTTCTTAGATCCCTACACTCCCTCTGTAGAGATGCGAAAATCTCCATGATTAATGATTTCTAGTGGGTGGTGTGGTCTCACCAACTGACTCATCACCTCACCAAACAATTATTGGTGATGGATTAGCTAATGAGTGAACAACTCTTGTTCAATGATTCTCTAATCATGGTGCACTCCAAACTTGGTCTCTAATTCATTAATCCACACCGTATCCAAAATATGATCCACTTCTTAGTTAAGTCAGACCCACCATTTGCACAGACTGGATTGAGTCTCTCACCGTATCCAGAATATTGAGTCCAACTCATCCTCCAGCCCATAGCATCCAATGCCTAATAGATATGGTTGCATCTTTTTGATGCAACTGAGCCACTGTATCTAGTCGAGAACAATCAACCCCGGAAAGGGCCGCACATCTACAATGGTGGAAGACCTCAGACTTAATCTTTTCTTAGGAAGAATTGATTTAGGTCTCATTAAACTAGACTTGTCATAGTCATAACAATTATGACTAACCTAGTGGCATGGGTTAGCTCGGATTATTGACCACCTCAAATCAGAACTGGGTCAATAGATATGGCCAGGTAAGTGAGACCGGTGGAAGGGATATGCCATTAACTCATACAAGAATGCATTCAGGTCGAGTAGCTCCCAATTAAAAACCAGTCGGTCATATGTGCCAAACTTACCTTAGACACCAAATTGTTGAGCCAGAACCAATTGGGTTAGCCTACAATCCAGACTCTAACCTCTGAGCCTAATTAGGTCTTGCTTGATCGTGACTCGATCTTGACCCAGACTTAATCCTATTAGGCTGGTCAATTTAAGCATTGTTGATCCCATCTAACCAACTCTTGATTCGGTTTGATCAACCGCTTAGACCTAATTGAGCTACCCAAGCCCGAACCCAGTATTATGAATATGTCTTAGATCTAAAATTCTTAATTTTAGACCTAATTAATATTCCATAATCTTAATTTTTAATTAAGTAGGGTTCATAAACAAAATATGCACAATAAATCCTAGGGTTTCAGGATCTAGGGTTTTGCAGAAAGTAAGTTTTGGATTTCTGATTAAGGACGAACATGCGCAGCACCCCTACACATCATAAGAACACCCCATCGGATGGGAAGGAGAGGGCCTTTAAATCCTTCTTCATTCTTATGATCGGACGCCAAGAGGAACGCCTTAATCAGGAACATGTAATACTACAAAACAGTTTTAGATCTATATCATATATCTCATATACAAATTAGATCTAATCATGGCATATTTTGCATACATCTCATGTATCGAATCATGCATATTTTCAGATCTAAATTATCTCATAATAATCTAAAAAATTAGATTTAAATTGATCTTATCAAAATAAACTCTAATCTAGACAACTATGTAGAACTATTCTACAACTAGTCTAGACATGCATCAATCATATCTCATATGATGTTTAAAATTAAATAATTTTTATTTACTATTTTTTAGATGTTATTATAATAATTATAATATCAAAAAATAGTAAATAAATAGATTTAAAATATGATTTAATCAAATTAAATTAAAAACATACAAGACTATTCTATAGAACTATTCTATTTTAGAACTAGTCATGCATATTTTCTAATCTTAGATCCAAATCATTTAATTTTAATTTTTTCTGATTTTAGATCTGATCAGATCTCATGTGACATCTGAAATCACTTATTTTCTAATTAGAATAAATTTAAAATCAGATCTAAATACTTTTAGAACATTGGCTCTGATACCAATTGAAGGGAAATCCTGATTTCCCAAACTAGATTCGTTCAGATCTGATCGGATCAAGAGATATATTTTAAATTTTTTTTTCTTTGATTCAGATTATATCTAAGATATTTTAGATTTGATTCTTATTATTTTAGAAATTAAAATAAATTTAAATAAATTAAATTAAATTAAATTTACCTTGAAATGGGTAATCCTGTTACCCATTGATGATCCTGTAAGCAGCGAAATATTCTAGATCTAGCCACGCAAGTGCCAGGCCTCTACTAGTATCCACTCAGACTGGATCTAGAGATCCTCTTCTTCTCTATCACATCTCCAAAAATCAGATCTAGAGGATCTTCAAAACTCCTTTCGAAGATCAGCAGTTGTCCTTTGCAGCAGCACAGCCTTCTAGCTTTCAATCGCCTTTCTCTCATCTGGATTGCACCAACCAATAACACCTTTGGATGTGGAGAGGAGAGGGAGAAGATGCTTTGGCATGGAGGAGGAGAGGAGAGGCAGCCTTGGGGCGTGGAAATCTCAATTGCTCTTTGAGTTGGGCGCAGGATCTTATTTGTAGACTAAGCGTGATCCAACTCCACTTCTTCCCAACCAATCACAACCTTTTGTGAAATCAGATCTAAATCTAATTGGTGGGAATAGAGTCTCTTGGATTCCTCCTTAGATGGTGCCTAAGACCAATCAAACTTGATTCTTAGGAGAACTCTAATCAGAATCCAAAAAGGAGATGGAGTCACTGTCCAACAGGAACTCCTGGGTGCCTCAAGCTTGGGCACACGCCAAGGGTTTGGCGTGCGCCCTCCTCCTTGCCAGGTCTGGCAGGGGGACAGGCTCCCACCAGCTCTCCAATAGGTGCATGACATGTGGATAGAAGTCAAAGTATCAATGGTCAATGTTTGACTAGTCAAAGGTCAACTTTTGATCAAAGTCAAAGGACGAGAAATGGTAGGTGATAAAAAATGGTAGGTATTATCTTATAAAATAAGACAATTCTTTTCTAACCTGGACAGGCTCTAGTCGACCATGTGAAGGCCTCTGAATGACCACAAACTCCTTTAGCTCAGTCAGGACAACTATTTATGATGGTAAAAGAAGAACGTTAGGTTCAATCGAGTGCTAGTATGATTTTCTTGAACCTAATTGAATCTCATTCATATCAATTGAACTGGATTAGTTTAATTGATGATCACCAGATTCAAACCCTTGTTTGTGTGACCTAGTTAGGTTCAGTTCTGTATGGTAATGGGATATGTAATGATCTCTATCATCGACATCATAAAAACTCCTTTCGATGGATCAGAACTCTTCTAATTTGAATAGCTAGAATGATCGATCATCTAAATTATTCTAATTGCTTCCAAAATCCACTAGTGACACCTAGCAGTATATGGTGGCAACCCATCAGAGCTGAATGTGAACCTCTTGGTGCAGCTACTTGTGTGATTAAGTTCTTCTATCTTAAGCCCCGATCAGATTAGGGTTACGATGAACTCATCAAACCCTAGTCTCTGTCATATGATGTAATCATTCAATTCAAGTCCTATGTGAAAATATAAATAGAAACTCTTTCTATTATTTCACTCTTCCATGGCCATGGACTTCTGGACTTGATTCTCATGATCATCATAGGGCTTCTCCTCTACCACCGAAGTAGATAGATTCCATCTTGATGCTATCCAGTTCCTACAATGAACATGCTATAGCCAACATACACCTCAGGATTCTGTATGGCTAGGAGACCGAGTTATGGTGTAGTCAAACTATAACACTCTCAAGATGAACTGTCGATGCATTTCAGGTCAAAGAATCAGACACACTACTGCAGCATCAAGTCAGTCATTGATGAGAAGGTAGACTTTCTAATGACTGCTCGAGATGGTCATGCTTAGTACCCTCATTCTCTAATGAGTACCTGTACTCTTGCTCTGGTATCTCCACACCGTAGACTCAAGACTCATCTACTAAAGAGAAGCATTTATATACCAACCTTCCGAATCAATCACCATCCTCATGATGATCCTATAGTCGGAAGCATTTTATGAGTTAATAATGATTATTCATATCTTAAATTTTCAACTCTTGAAAATATGAATTATCATTATCATTAACTCAAAGAATGTATCACAGACACTAAATACACATATGTGATAAAAAATAACCCATTTTATTTATTTTAGTCAAAATTATAATTTTGCCCCTAGAAGTGTATTACAAGTGTCAGCCAATTCTGGCTTCTAGGGCATATATATCTAATACCATTATAATAAATTGCTTCAAATTTCGAACCCCCAGCACAGCAGCATTAAAGCGATTAACACAAGTTCGGATGAATTTCCCATCTTGCTACTTGATGATGATGAGGGATTCTGAACCTCACCTAGGATGTCTGCTTCTGACAAAATGAGCCACAAACTGATGACTCATTTGATCAAAGAAAAAGATGGTGGCCAACTTGAGGGTCGAATACCAATTTCTAGCTACTCCTTTCAAGGTATTTGGAAAAGCCCGACACAGGATTACATCTGGTGCACCATGGAGTAGCATCATCATTCAAAAGGCCTCCAGATGATCGATTGGATCGATAGTCCCATCGTAGCACTCAAATTAAGGAAGATTGAAGTTTGATGGGATAGATTCCTGCATGATGTGGTGAGAGAAAGGAGGGTCTATACAGATATCATTACCATAGGAGGGGAAAGTATGGCGGAGTTCCTCGATCTGTTGTTTCATCACTTATAGTTTTTGATCTCAAAGATCCTCTCGATCATGGATCTCTAAGATCCTTTGACTGAACGTGGGCAAAGTCCCCCCGAGGGTTGAGTCATGATCAGAGCAGGGGCTTTTGGCTCTCTGCTTCCTCTTTTGGAGGTTACTAATCGGCTAGCCCAAGTCAGCCATCCAAAGACCAGATCATGGAGCTCCAAAGAAGCTTGCTCTGGCTGAATTGGCACCGGAGGCTGCTGCATGGCCTACACTACTTTTGTGAGACCATGAAACTGCTGAACTAATAGGTTGAATTGCTCCGCATCCACCATTATTGTAGGTGGAGCTTGAGTCACCGGGGATGACACAGGGGCAGGTAGACCTAGATGGGATCTGGCCATGGTGGCCGTTGACCATCGGGTTAAAGCTTTTTTGGGAGGCATCTTTTTCAGGAAGGAGGACTCTGGAGGAGAAGAAGAGAGTTCTCTACTAAACACTCCTTTAAGAATAAAAAAATCTCAGAAACAGAGGGCCATTCTTCTAGTGCCAATCTTATTGGTGCGAAATCTAGTCATCGCCTGAGAAGTGCTAGAGTCGGAGAAGATGAGATCACTGCTAATGACCTGCAAAATAAGTCTCATCCAGAGCCTGGGGGGTGGCTCTGGCAAGATCCTCCGATGATCAAGTCAACTTTTTCAACTAATAGAAATGGAGTACTCAATAGGAAAAGTTACAGAGTATTGAGAGGGAGAAGAGAGCTTAGAGAAAACATATCTAAAAGATCCCCTTTATATAGATAGAGCCTGTAACAAACTGATAGCAACAGCCATAACTGTCTGGTAGTGGATTGCTCAAGCCATGCGAAGTTTGTTATGGAGGATGGTGTCTGTTGTCACTACTTGTCAGTTGAGAGTGATGTTCATTGTCATGACTTCCTAATCTGTTGAGATTTAATAGTTGGAATTTGGATGGAGTAGACATTAGTTGGTGAAGAACTTTGAGTTATATCAATCCTAGAGGAGTTCGAACTCCTTTAAGGCAGTCTATGTGTGAGTTGATTTATGCTGTGTATAGAGTTGGATTCAAGGGGGGACCTTTTTGGACGACTGCTGAAAGTTCAGTCGGGAGGGGTTCAGGAGTCCTATGACTGGAGGAATCTTTGAAAGAAGTCTGTTGGAGATTTTCGAACGTGGATCCACTAGGGGGATCTGAAAATTGGTCTACTGGAGGAATCTACATGTAGATCCATGGGGGGGAAGACCTGAAGGAAAATTTGTTCGATGGAGGGGTCTAGCTGAAGGCAAAGTTCGAAAGAAGTTCGACTGCATGGTGAGGCCCAAAAAGGGTTCAGCTACTGGAGAGGCTCAGAAGGGGTTCAGCTGTTGGAGAGGTTCGGAAGGAGTTTGGTTGCTTGGAGAGGTTTGGAAGAAGTTTGGCTGCTTGGAGAGGTTCGGAAGGGGTTCGACTGCTGGAGAGCTCCAGAAGGAGTTCGACTGCTGGAGAGGTCCGAAAGAGGAAGAATTCACAATTAAAGCTCTTCTATGATTATCAGTCACATCAGGCTAAGCATCAGATTGGACTTCGGTAGGAGCGGAGTTTATCCCCAAGAGTATCTAAGTACCTTTTAAGAGAACAAGAAATTCTACTTGATCTACAAGGTGGAGGATGTAGCATCTGGATTGGCTCAATCTGACTGGGTTCCATAGGTTCCTTAGCTTGTTTCTCGTCAGTGACTTTCTCCTCGAGTCTAATCTATCTTTCGATGCCACCATCTAAAATAAATTATTTTTCAAGAAAGATGGCATGTCGACTCACAATCACATTATGATCTTCCAGAAGATAGAAATAATATCCTAATGATTCTTTAGGATATCCAATAAACCAAACTCTAAAGGACCAAAATTCTAATTTATCCGCCTATTGTCTCTTGACGTGAGTCGAACAATCCTAAATTTTGAGATGACTCAGACTTGGTTTCTTACCATGCTATATATCATACAGTATGATAGGAATGGTCTTAGAGGGAATCCTATTCAATAAATATATAGCAGTCATCAAACTATATCCCTAAAAAACTTAGGAAGGTCCATGAAACTCATCATGGATCAGATCATATCTAATAGGGTCTAGTTTCTCCATTCTGAAATCCTATTGAGTTGAGGCATTTTAGGTGGAGTCTATTAAAAGACTATGCCATTATCCCTAAGATAGTCTAGGAATTTTCGACTAAGGTATTCTCCTCCTCGAACCGATCGAAGAACCTTAATGATTTTTTCTCTCTATTTTTCTACTTCGAGTCTGAATTCCTTGAACCTTTCAAATGCTTCAAACTTGTATTGCATCAAATACACATACCCATACCAAGATAAATCATCGATAAAGGTGATGAAGTAGACATAATTGCTCCTGACCGGCACATTAAATGGGCTTCATACATCAGTATGTACTAGGGCAAGTAGGTTTGTGGCCCTTTCTCCAAGTCCTACAAAAGGGAGCTTGATCATTTTGCCATGAAGTTATGATTCATAAATTGGATATAACTCGAACGTCAATGAACTCAATAACCTAAACTTTTCTAATTTGTTAACCCTGTCTTTGGCTATATGATCTAGCCTAAGGTGCCATAGATACCTATCATTTAGACTATCCCTAAGTTGTTTTGATCCTATGGCATTCACGTTTTGCTTGATAATAAAAATAGAAATATCAATATACAACTGGTAGAGAACATTTATAAGAAAACTGCTTGCAATTTTATTTCTTTCAGAAAGAATATTACAATGGTCTTTAAGAAAACTAATTAAATGGCCTTCTTATGCTAAACATGAAATAAAAATCAAATTCCTGCTTGCTATAGGCACATAAAAATAGTTCCTAAGAACTAAATCTAATCCTAACAATAATTATAGAGGGTAGGTTTTGATAACTACAGCAGCAACTCTTGCTCTATTCTCAATGCATTGGATCATCTCACCATCCCACGGTCTCCTGCTATCCTCAAGACCCTGCATAGAAGTGCACAAGTGAGCACTAGAACTAGAGTCAAGCACCCAACTGAATGCAGAAGAAATCATAAGATTAGATTCTATAACAAGCATACCTCTAGAAGGACCTGCCTCCTTCTTATTTTTTAGGCTAGCAGGGTACAAAGGATAGTTCTGCTTTTAATGGCCGTCAGTATTGCAATGAAAATATTTTTCTTTATTAGCGGCCTTCTTCTTTGGCTCTGTCTTTTTCTTTTTCCCACCATCCATCTTCTGCTTCTTCACAAACTTTTTCTTCTTTTCAAAAGACTTTCTCTTGGAAGAAGTTTGCTCCATAGCAAGTTCTAAGCCTTTAGAACCTTTCATAGAAAGCTCAGCAGTAACCAGAATGTTCATGAGTTCAGCCAAGATATTTTGAAGTTTATGCATATGGTAGTTTATGATGAACAATCCATACGCATCAGTCAAGGACTGCAGAATTATATCAATCATTAGATCCTGATCTAACTTGACACCGAGCTTCTCAAGCTCTTCTAAGTTCTTGATCATCATCAGATAATGATCTTGGATCAACCGTCCATCATGCATCTGAGCCTTAAACAGTCTCTTAGTGACTTGATATTTGGCTACATGACTCTATTTGCCAAACAACTCTTACCGATGAGCCAACATTTGATGGCTAGTCTTAATGTCTTCATGTTGGCGCTGGAGCTTATCAGACATTGAGCCCAACATCTAATACCTAGCTTTGTTATCTTCATCCATCCACTTCTCGAGAGATGCTCTTTGATTAGTTGATGGACTGGCTGGTAAGGTGGGAGGATCCTGTTCCAACACATGAGTCAACTTATCAAAATCCAAAATAATTTTAAAGTTCTAGAGCCAATTCTTGTAGTTGGGTCTGATCAGTCTATTGGTGTCCAAGATGCTAGCTAGTAGGTAAGACGCAGACATCTTCCTATACAGAGTCAAAGTTTTTAGTTAGATTTTGTAATTAGACTTAATTAATTTATTTAGGGATTTCATCTTTAAACAAATTAGGCTCCTACTATTTATTTGAATCTCTACACTCTCTTAGCAGAGATGCAAAAATCTTTATTATTTTTGATTTCTAGTAGGTGATGCAGTCCCACCGACTGGCTCATCATCTCACCTAATAGTTATTGATGATGGGTCAATCGATAAGTGGACAACTCTTATCCAATGATTCTTTAATCATGGTGCATTCAAACCTAATCTCTAATTCATGAATATCATCATGTCTGAAATATTGATCCACTTCTTAGTTAAGTCAGACCCACCATTTGCACAAATTAGATTCCTGATTGGATCCCTCACTATATTTGAAATATTGAGCCCAATCCATCTTCCAACCCATAACATCTAATGTCTAATAGACGTGGTTGCATTTTCCCAGTGCAACTGAACCACTATATCCAGTCGAGAACAATCAACCCCAGGATGGGCCCGCACATCTACAATGGTGAAAGATCTTAGACTTAATATTTTTTTAAGAAGATTTAACTTAGGTCTCTTTAAATTTGACTTGACTTAGTCATAACAATTATAACTAACCTAGTAGCATGGATTTGCTCGAGCTATTAGCCACCTCAAATAAGAACTGAAATGACACAAATGGCCAAGTAAGTGAGACCGGTGGAAGGGATATGTCACTAACTCAACAAGAATGCATTTAGATCGAGTAGCTCCTAATTAAAAATCAATCGATCATATCTACCAGACTTATCTTAGACACCAAATTATTGAATCAAAACCAATTGGGTTAGCCTACAATCCAAGCTTAAACCACGGAGTCAAATTATGTCTTGTTATGATTGAGTCACATCTCAAAGTGATTTGATCTTGACCTAGACTTAATCCTATTAGGCTGGTCAAGACTAAGCTTTCTTTGATCTCACCTAACCAACTGTTGATTTGGTTTGATCAACTGCTAGATCTAAAAATTTTATTAATATGTCTTAGATCTGAAAATTCATAATTTTTAGATCTAATTAATTTTATAATCTTAATTCTTAATTTAGTTTTGGGTTTATGAATAAAATGTGTAACAAAATCCTAGGATTTCAGGATCTAGAGTTTTGCAAAATAATAAGTTTTAATATTTAATTAAGAACGAACGCACAGCACCCCTACACATCATAAGAACACTCCATCAAATGGAAAGAGAGGGCCTTTAAATTCTACTTTGTTCTTATGATCGGACGCCAAGAGGAATGTCTTAATCAAAAATATAATATCTACTACAAAACTAGTTAGATCTAAATCATATATCACATATACAATAAATGATCTAACTTATACATGTTTTGCATATATCTTATATTTCATAACTAAATTAAACATGCATGCTTTCAGAGCTGGTATATCATATATAATATCTAAAAAGTAGAACTTAAATTTGATCACATCAAACAAAACTATTCTAGACATTTATAGAACTATTTTATAACTAGTCTAAGTATGCATCTTTCATATCTCATATAAAAAATTAAGACTTTATTTTCTATTCTCAGGATCTTGTTATAACAATTATAATTTTAAAAAAATAAAAATTAAATAGATCTAAAATTATTTTTAATCAAATTAAAATAAGATTATGCTAGACCACACAAAGAACTATTCTATACCTAGTCTAGTCATGCATTTCATACATTATAGATCTAAATTATTTTAATTTTAATTTTTTGATTTTAGATATAATCATATCTAATGTGATATCTAAAATTTTTTATTATTAGATCATAAATAAAAATTAAATTAGTTATAAAATACATCTGATGAACTGTCAACCTGGCTCTGATACTAGTTGAATGAAAAATCCTATTTTTCTTGCATAGGATTTTTCACATCTGATTGGATCTAATGAAATATTTCAAAAATTTTTCTATAATCCTAATTAGTCTGAGATATCTCGGATCTGATCCTAATGATTTGATATTAAAAAAATAAAAAAGATAAATCTAATTTATTTTTGTATCGTGTTTCAGATAATTAGATTATCCTATGATGATCTGATTGATCCTGAGGTTTTGAAAGGAGCCACGCATGCACCTGGCCTCTATCGGTGTCCACTCGGACAGGATCTAGAGGTCTTCATCTTCTAAATCACCTCATCAATAATTATATCCAGATCTAATCTTGATGTTCTTCAAAACTTGTTTTGAAGAAGCAGTGGTCGTCTCATTTGGCAGTGCTGCCTTCTTCCTAATCTGGGTGCCTTTTTTCCTTGGACGGTACTTGAACCTGTGCCCAACTCCTTGGACATGGAGAAAAGAGAGAGAGGATCAGATGGGGTGTGGAAGAGAGAGAGGCAACCTTGGGGCATGGAAATTGTGCAAGACTTCTAAACCCTAGGCATAAATAGGGTTTAAATAGACCCTACTGCACCATGCAGTGCCACATCATTTCGATCAATCAGAGGCCTTCATTTAATTAGATCTAAATCTGATTGATGGTATGATATCATCTGATCAAATCAGATGAGGATCCCATAAAAATTCACATAGGTGGTGCCAAGACTGGATAAAGCAAAAGTCTTTGGAGCCTAGGTATTTAAACCCATCAAGATCATACGTTTGGTGTACATGACGGAAGGATGGATTTCAAAGCAAAATATGAAATCAAAACAAACCAAACACAAAACCCTAGGACCACCTTATTAGCAATTAAATCATATAACATGCAATAGTAATATAAAAGAAAGTATTAGAACATACCTCTTATCGCTAAACCCTAAATTAACCCTGATTATCGGTAGTAGTCTGTCAGGGGTTCCACCAGGTGCCCACGTGTTCACTCTCTAATGTTGATCAGCATATAGATATGATCAAGACACCAGCATCTCCGATTTATATAATTAAAATTCTTGTAATAAGAACTTCAATTAAATGGGCAAGACCTTCTTAAGCCTTTATGTCACCTTTCTTGCCTTTCCTTATCTATCTTTCTTTTTCTTTTGTCTTCTTAATTTTTCTTCCTAATCTCTTAGTCTTAAGATGACTCTTGTCCTTATAAAGACAAGGTCTAGACAAAAGAAAGGAAGAAAGAAAATTGGACAAAAAAAAACTCTTATAAGAAAGAAAAGATAACGTTCACATCATCGGACTCTTGATGCACACCCTTATTTATAATGTATGTAAGGATGCCAACAAAATTCTCTTGCCCTTTTCTTTTCCATTTCTCATGCCCCATCAGCCAATCTCATGCCTTATCAGAAAAAAAATGAGAAATAGACTTAGTCCAAGAGGTGCCTTAAAGCAGAAAGACTCTTCGGACTAATTCTACGTATTTTTTATGAAGAGTTGTGATGCTTCATCCTTGGTGCCATCCTTTTCATCCATTATATCATGATACAAAGCCATCCAATGGCTCTAGAAAGGGATGCCCATTCAGTAAGAAGGCATGGAAGAAAACTTTGAATAGTCAAAGTCCCAAAAGCTTTTGACTTGGTCCAAGAGACGTTAAGGAGGAGTAGGCGGCAAGGTATCTTGGGCGACAAAACAACATGGGCGAAAAAATTTAAAAGGAAAAGAAGTCTTTTATGTATAGAAGGACTCTTCTACGCCCCATATCTTATGTCCACACCAATTAAAAAAAAATTATGCGACATAATATATGGGAAAAGTCAAAGAAGATAGGTGTTATCTTATTCCACGCGCTAAAGTGTCCTTTGCGCATGAAATACTTCCCATGCACTAGAGAGAGACTCTCTGGTGCATGGGATGTAGATATGAGGCATCCAATCTGAAGCCCAATCAATCTAGATTAATCCAACTCAAGACCAAATTCTATTTAGCTCAAATCAGATCTAAATTAGCCCAAATCAGAAGCTGATTTGAATCCTGGTGCTAGGGTTTACTATATGTGCTAGCATATTCATCTTGCAAACATGGTCTAACCTAATTAGACCCTTAATCAATTCTCTTTGTGTGTGACCCATTGGGTTGTACATCTAACCAGTAGTGAGTTTGGGTGTGATTTGACCTAATCTGGTTAGAACTCAACCAAACCAATTTAGGTCAAAACTAGCCAACCCAATTTGACTTAAATTAGAACACTTTCTAATTTAATGATCAAATTAAAATTTTAACTTTGATCGAAACTCCACAAGACATGATTGACGTCTAGCAACGTATCATGACTATCCAAAAGATGTAAAATTTTGATGGAAATACCAAACAATACCCTTCAGTGAAAATTTACCATGCAACTAGATCCTTCGATCTCCCTGCATCCTGAATATGACTCTGGGTATGGAAATATGTCAACCCCAATATCATATTCATTTCTCTTTCAATCTTATGATGATGATTCATTTAATGAAACATTAGAAACCATTTCTAATTTTTCATCATGCTTTGATCAAAGTCTTCCTGAATCATTATTTGTTTGAAGCAGGTAGGATGCTATTTCCTCTTACCAGGAGAGATCGATTCCATGTTAACCTACTCACAACCTTCATATATATAATCTACCATATCCAGATCATCCCATACATAACTGAGTCATGAATGAGTATGAACCAAAATATGGATTTATATATATATAAGATTCTATGGTAGTTTCAGGTCAAAGGATTACATGCACAAATTCCACTATGAGAACCATCTATTGACATGTAGATAAGACTCCATTAGATATTCTCAATTTGGATCAATTCAGTGAACTCATTCTCTAATGAGCACCCACATTCTTGTATTAGTGTCATACACAAGTTATTGTGAGATCAATCACCCTCTCAATCGAGCATACAAAGAATGTGCTAGTCTTACCGAAAAAATATTGATCCCTAACTCAATGTCCCATCGACTAGGAATATTTAAATTAGGGTTTTAAGATTTTAGGTCTCACTAGTATGATCTCATCATAATCCTAAAATCATAGTCCCTAATTTATAGGGTTCATCATAATCTTAAATAAATAATAAGACACTGCATATGATGAAATAAATTGCCTTTATTTATTAAAAATGTCATTACATGAGTCTGGAAGACAAAGAACATCCCAAAAAATAAATTGGCTTGAGGGCATATTCCTTTCAATCTCCCACTTGCACTAAAGCCAATCGCCCTTATATTTTAATCCCATACAATCAAGGTGGCGATCAAACAGTTGCAGTGGTAAAGCCTTAGTGAATGGGTCTGCTATGTTGTTCTTTGTATCTACTCATCGTTCTATGACTACATCTTGTCTTTCAATAATTTCTCGAACGAGATGGAAGCATCTCAGAATGTGTTTGGATTTATGATGAGACCTTGGTTCCTTTGCTTGAGCTATAGCTCCAGTATTATCACAGTAAAGTGGTACTGGATTCTCAATTTCAGGAAATAATTCTCAATTCAGTGATGAACTTCTTCATCCAGACAGCTTCCTTGGCGGCTTCACTTACAGCTATGTATTCTGCTTTCAGTGGTTGAGTCAGCTACAGTTGGCTTGCTTAGTACTCTTCCAACTCACTGCTCCATCGTTCAGAGTAAAGACATATCCTAAAATGGATTTGCTATCATCTAGGTCTGATTGAAAACTGGAATCAGAATATGCTTCTAGTTTAAGATCAGAACCACCATATACAAGAAAAATATCTTTAGTCCTTCTTAAGTACTTAAGAATATTTTTCACAGCTTTCCAATGATCCTCTCCTGGATCAGCTTGAAATCTACTTGCAATGCCTAAAGCATAAGCAACATCAGGCCTTGTACATAACATGGCATACATTATTGATCCAACAGCCGAAGCATAAGGAATAGAACTCATTCTATTTCTCTCTTCAGGTGTCTTTGGAGACATCTTTTTAGAGAGATGTATGCCTTGACTCATGGGTAAATAACCTCTTTTACTCCCATCCATACTGAATCTTTTCAGTATTAAGTCAATGTACCTTGATTGGGACAAGCCTAGCATCCTCTTAGATCTATCTCTATAGATCTTTATTCCTAGTATATAGGATGCTTCTCCCAAATCTTTCATGAAAAACTTATTTGATAGCCATAATTTGACTGATTGTAACATTGGGATATCATTCCCAATGAGGAGTATGTCATCTACATACAGAACCAAGAAGACTATGGTTCTCCCACTAGTTTTCTTGTACACACATGGTTCATCCAACATTCTTGATAAAACCAAACTCTTTTACTTGTTTCATCAAAATGGATGTTCCAACTCCTTGATGCTTGCTTTAATCCATAAATGGATCTCTTAAGCTTTGCATACCTGATTTGGTCTCTCATTTGACTCAAATCCCTTCTGGCTGTGACATATAGACCTCCTCCTCAAGGAAACCATTAAGGAAGGCAGTCTTTACATCCATTTGCCATATTTCATAGTCGTGGTATGCTGCTATAGCAAGCATAATCCGAATAGATTTGAGCATGGCAATAGGTGAAAATGTTTCATCATAATCAATCCCCTATTTTTGCCTAAAATCCCTTAGCCACCAATCTGGCCTTATAGGTTTCAATTTGACCATCAGCTCCAATCTTTTTCTTAAAAATCCATTTGCATCCAATAGGATTTATATCCTCTTGGTGCATCCACCAAAGTCCATACTTTGTTGGTGTGCATGGATTCCATTTTGGATTGCATGGCAGCCAGCCATTTGTAAGAGTCCTTACTTTTGACTGCTTCCGCATATAGGTCAGAGGTTCGTCATTCTCAATGACTTGGGCTTCATTGTTCTCAATAATGAACCCATACCTCACAGGTGTATTTCGTACTCTTTTAGACCTATGGATAGGAGTTATGTGTTCTGGTTCTTTTATATGTGATTATATGGTTGAGAAATTTCTATTTGATTTTTCTTGAACTTCACTAAGTTCAATATTTCTGCCACTGCCCTTTTCTAGGATAAATTCTTTTTTCCATGAAAATGGCATGCCTACTTACAAATACCTTTTGTTCAGTAGGATGGTAGAATAAATATCCTATACTATTTCTAGGATATCCTATAAATAGACATCTATCTGATCTAGCATCAAGTTTATGTCCAAAATTTCTTTTGACATATGCTGGACAACCCCATATCTTAAGATACTTAAGATTAGGTTTCTTACTTCTCCATATGTCATATGGAGTACTAGATACAGATTTAGAAGGTACTCTATTCAAGATGTAAATTGCAGTCTCCAGAGCATGACCCCAGAAGAAAATAGGTAATTCAGTGAAGCACATCATGGACCGTACCATATCTAATAAGGTATGATTTTTTCTTTCGGCTACACCATTTAATTATGGTGTATAAGGAGGTGTCCATTCAGAGAGAATCCCTTTAAATTTAAGATAGTCTAGAAACTCACTAGATAAGTATTCTCCTCCTTGATCAGATCGAAGGATTTTTATACATTGTCCAGTTTATTTTTCGACCATACTTTGATACTCTTTAAATTTATCAAAGGCTTCTGATTTGTGTTTCATAAGATACACATATCCAAACCTAGATAAATCATCAGTGAATGTTATAAAATAAGAGTATCCTCCTCTGGCTTGAGTTGTCATAGGACCACATACATCCGTATGTACAAGTCCTAATAACTCATTTTGTCCTTTCTCCATGTCCACTAAATGGAATCTTGGTCATTTTACCCATGAGGCATGATTCACAAGTTCCTAATGATTCATAATCAAAAGGATCAAAGAACTTTTCTTTGTATAACTTGTTAATCCTAGCCTCACTAATATGACCTAATCGATAATGCCAAAGTAAAGTATTATTTATGTCATCTCTCTTACGTTTTCTATTTTCATCAATATGAAATATATTGTCATCCAAACATAGAGTCAACAAACCATTGCTAAATATGCCAAAATAAATATTTTCATTAGAATATTTGATCGAGCAACCTTCGCTCGTTACATTAAGACTATAACCTTGTTTTAATAACAAGGGTATAGATATAATATTTCTAATGATCTTAGGCATATAATAATAATTTGTAAGCTCTAAGATCTTCCCATAAGGTAACTTCAATATATTTGTCCCTACAGCTTCTGCTTGGATAGACTCTCCTCCAGCGCCATAGAGCTTGAAGTCACCTTTCTTCAAACTCTTAATTTTCTGCAGCCCCTGCAAAGATTTGCAGATATGAAAACCACAGTCGGTATCTAATACCCAAGAATTTGAAATGGAAGAATTTAATGATAATATAGTATGTATCTCATACATACCTTTTGGTGCATTATTTGCACCAGACTTCATGGTTGCAAGGTAAGCCTTGCAATTCCTCTTCCAATGACCTGCTTTGCCGCAGTGAAAATAGGTCATCTATCCGGAGACCTTCTTCTCCTTTTTCTTCTTATTTATACCACTTTTAGGATTCAACCTTCTCTTTGAACCCTTTTTGCCTGCCTTCTTCTTGGAGATCCCATCCACAAGAAGAAGAGGAGCCTTATCTTTCTTGATATGGCTTTCTGCTGTCTTGAGCATATTTAACAGCTCAGGCAATGAAGAATTCAGTTTGTTCATGTGATAGTTCATGACAAACTGAGAAAATGATTCTTGAGAGTGATTGCAGGATCAAATCCTGACTTAACTCTCCATCCATAACAAAACCTAATTGACTTAATCGAGTGATTAGGTCAATTACCATCAAAACATGATTTTGTATGGATGTTCCTTCTATCATTCTTGCACGAAATAATTGCTTAGATATCTCATATCTAGCAGTCCTACTATGCTCTCCATAAAGCTCTTTTAGATTGAGCAATATGGATTGAGTGTCCATGCTATCATGCTGCCTCTGTAATTCATTATTCATAGAGGCAAGTATGATGCATTTGACAGTAAGGGAAATCATTTTGCCACATCTTGGTATGTGGACTTATCTTCATCTGTGGCATCATTTCCTAATGGCTTAGGATCAGGGGCATCAAGAATATAGGAGAGTTTTTCTTGACTGAGTACTATTTTTAAGATTTCTCAACCAGTCAACATAATTTTGACCAGTCAATTTATTTGAATCCAAAATTGAACACAATGAAAGTGAAGAAGCCATTTAATCTACATAATAAAGAACAATATATAAGCAAACAACTTCATGATGACAAACATAATTAAATTAGGACTTTTAATTTAATTATGTCTCCCACTAAAAAACATAACCCTCTTATTGATTTTCTTAGTGAGAATAAGATCCTAATTCCTTATAAAAAGTCTTGTGGTTGCACAACAAACCTGTTATAAGTTCAAAGGTAGGAAACTCTTTCCAATTGCATTTTATGCAACTCTCAAAAAACTTTTGCCTCTAAAACATTAATAGCCTTGTGTTAACACAACAAACTTTAATATTTTAGTTTAAGTAGAACCCTTCATTTCTTTATAATCATAATAAAATATAACTACTTTTGTGGTTATGCAATAAAGTAGTATATTCAAAATGCTGTAAGCATCTTAATGCACTAGATTAATATTACATCATTCCCATGATAGATCTTGTGTTTACACAACAGAAACTAATATGGTTCAGGACATAATAAGAAACTAGTATGAAGGAAGGCCTTAATGTAGTGAATATAATACTAAGCATTTCAATCTAGAATTAAATTAATCGAATCGGCCAGGTAAATGGGAGAGAAGTGGGAGTCCCCCCGTTGCTTTCCTTAGACACCAATAAATTGGCCAGGTCAGACAATGGAACCAATTAAAAAACCATGTTCTCTTTACCAATCATGAACCATTTTTCCTAGACACCGATTGATCAATTAGACATCCTGACTGATTCAGCTATAGATTAATTACACTACAACTTAGATATAATTTTATAAAGGGATTTAAAAGGTCTCGATGCACATATTGATTTAAATCAAACTAAATGCATAATAGCATTAATTATGATAATATATATATCTATTAACATGTATAATTATTCTAGGACAACCATCATTATATAGTGAATACTTTCCACTATATCAGGGCAACCTTTACAGAATAATATATACAACATAATCTCATTATGATAAGTAAAAAGAATATGATCTCATCATATAAATAAAAATATGCTAAAAATATTATATCATATTTTTTATTTATGCCATTATACTATAAGCAAAGCATTATATGATTTAACCTAATAAGGCTTGCTCTGATACCACTGATAGGTTTGGTGTACATGGGCGGAAGCATGGATTTCAAAGCAAAATATGAAATCAAATAAACCAAACCCAAAAACCCTAGGACCACCTTATTAGCAATTAAATCATATAACATGCATTTGTAATATAAAAGAAAGTATTAGAACATACCTCTTATCGCTAAACCCTAAATTAACCCTGATTGTCCGTAGTAGTCTGTCAGGGGTTCCACCAGGTGCCCACATGTTCACCCTCCAACGTTGATCCACACAGAGACTTGATCAAGACACCAGCACCTTTGATTTATATAATTAAAATTCTTGTAATAAGAACTTTAATTAAATGGGCAAGACCTTCTTAAGCCTTTATGTCACCTTCCTTGCCTTTCCTTATCTATCTTTCTTTTTCTTTTGTCTTCTTAATTTTTCTTCCTAATCTCTTAGTCTTAAGATGACTTCTTGTCCTTATAAAGATAAGGTCTAGACAAGAGAAAGGAAGAAAGAAAATTGGACAAAAAGAAACTCTTGTAAGAAAGAAAAGATAATGTTCACATCATCGGACTCTTGATGCACACTCTTATTTATAATGTACGTAAGGATGCCAACAAAACTCTCACGCCCTTTCCTTTTCCATTTCTCACACCCCATCAGCCAATCTCACACCTTATCAAAAAAAAATGAGATATAGACTTAGTCCAAGAGGTGCCTTAAAGCAGAAAGACTCTTCGGACTAATTCTACGTATTTTTTATGAAGAGTTGCGATTCTTCATCCTTGGCGCCACCCTTTTCATCCATTAGATCATGATACAAAGCCATCCAATGGCTCTAAAAAGGGACGCCCATTCAGCAAGAAGGTGTGGAAGAAAACATTGAATAGTCAAAGTCCCAAGAACTTTTGACTTGGTCCAAGAGACGTCAAGGTGGAGTAGGCGGCAAGGTATCTTGGGCAACAAAACAACATGGGCGGAAAAATTTAAAAGGAAAAGAAGTCTTTTATCTGTAGAAGGACTCTTCTGCACCCCATATCTGATGTCCATGCTAATTGAAAAGAAATTATGCAACATAATATATGGGAATAGTCAAATAAGGTAGGCGTTATCTTATTCCATGCGCCAAAGTGTCCTTTGCGCATGAAATGCTTCCCACGTGCAAGAGAGAGATTCTCTGGTGTGTGGGATGCAGATATGAGGCACCCAATCTGAAGCCCAATCAATCAAGATTAATCCAACTCAAGACCAAATCCTATTTGGCTCAAATCAGATCTAAAGTAACCCAAATCGGAAGCTGATTAAAATCCAATTCAAATCCTGGTGCTAGGGTTTGCTATATGTGCTAGCATATTCATCTTGCAAACATGGTCTAATCTAATTAGACCCTTAATCAATTCTCTTTGTGTGTGATCCATTGGGTTCCACATCTAACCAACAGTGAGTTTGGATGTGATTTGACCTAATTGGTTAGAACTCAACCAAACCGATTTAGGTCAAAACTAGCCAACCCAATTTGACTTAAATTAGAATACTTTCTAATTTAATGATCAAATTAAAATTTTAACTTTGATCAAACTCACAAGATATGATTGACGTCTAGCAATATATCATGACTATCCAAAAGATATAAAATTTTGATGAAAATATCAAACATACCCTTCAGTGAAATTTACCATGCAACTAGATCCTTCGATCTCCCTGCATCCTGAATATGACTCAGGGTATGGAAATATGTCAACCCCAATATCATATTCATTTCTCTTTCAATCTTATGATAATGATTCATTTAATGAAATATTAGAAACCATTTCTAATCATGCTTTGATCAACATCTTCTTGAATCATTATTTGTTTGAAGCAGGTAGGATGCTATTTCCTCTTACTAGGAAAGATCGATTCCTTGTTAACCTACTCACAACCTTCATATATATAATCTACCATATCCAGAACATCCCATACATAACTGTGTCATGAATGAGTTTGAATAAAATATGGATTTATATATATATAAGATTCTATGATAGTTTCAGGTCAAAGGACTACATGCACAAATTCTACTATGAGAACCATCTATTGACATGTAGATAAGACTCCATTAGATATTCTCAATTCGAATCAATTCAGTGAACTCATTCTCTAATGAGCACCCACATTCTTGTATTAGTATCATACACAGATTATTATGAGATCAATCATCCTCTTAATTGAGCATACAAAGAATGTGCTAGTCTTACCAGAAAATATTTATCCCTAACTCAATGTCTCATCAATTAGGAATATTTAAATTAGGGTTTTAAGATTTTAGGTCTCACTAGTATGATCTCATCATAATCCTAAAATCATAGCCCTAATTTATAGGATTCATCATACTAATAAGACACTGCATATGATGAAATAATTGCCTTTATTTATTAAAAATGTCATTACATGAGTCCGGAAGACAAAGAACATCCCAAAAAATAAATTGGCTTAAGGGCATAATCCTTTCACAAGAAACACTGGAGTCCCATTTATATGGGACTCCATCTCTTATCTATATAGGGTGCATGCCTAGGGTGGAATGCACCCTCTCTCTTGCCTCTTTTAGTAGGGGGACAAGAGCCCTTGATGCTCTCCTATTGGTGCATGATAGATGGCCCTATGTCCAAGTGTTCAGGGTTAACTATTGACCTATATCCAAAAATAAGAATTAGCAAGTGACCGGAATTGGTAGGTGTTGTCTTAAATCCATCTAATGAATTAAGACAACTCTTTTCTAATCTGAACAAGCTCCAGTCAAACTATGATAAGATTTCTGAGTGAGCCCAAATAAATTTGGCTCAGCCGAGAGGAACCAAAATAATTACAAAAGGAGAATGTTAGGCTCAATCGTGTGCTAGCATGATTTTCTTAAACCTAATTGGATCTAATCCAAATCAATTGAACTGGGTTAGTCCAATTGATGACATCTAGACCCAAACCCTTATTTGTGTGACCCAGTTTGGTTTAGTACAATATGGTAATGAGACATGTTAAGATCTTTATCATCGATATCATCGAAATACCTTTCGATGGATTAAAACTTTTTTGATTCATATAATTAAAATGAATGATCATCTAAATCATTCTAATTGCTCTCAAAATCTACCAGTGATACCTAGCAGTATATGGTGGCAACCCATAAAAATCGAAAGTGAACCTCTCAATATAGTTACATATGTGATTGGGTTCTTCTATCTTGAGCCCTGATAGGATTAGGGTTAAGGTGAACTCGTCAAACCCAATATCCGTCATATGAATTAATCCTTCAATTCGAGTCCAATATGAAACTCTAATAGAAACTCTTTCTATCATCTTCACTTTGCCATGGCCATAGAATTAAGGACTCAATCTCATGATTATCATAGGGTCGCTCCTTATCTACCAAGGTAGATAGATTTTCTATTGGTGCAATCCAATTCCTACAATGAACGTGCAATAGCCAACATACACCTCAAGATTTTGAATGACTAGAAGATCGAATTATGATATAGTCAAACTATAACACCCTCAAGGTAAACTACAGATGCACCTCAGGTCAAAGAACTAGATACACCATTGCAGCATCGAGTCAGTCATCGACGAGATGGTAGACTTTCTTATGTCTGCTCGAGGTGGTCACGCTCAGTGACCTCGTTCTCTAGCGAGTACCTCTACTCTCATTCTGATGTTTTTACATCGTAGACTCAAGACACATCTATCCTAAGAAAGTGATCGTACACCAACCTTCCAGATCGATCATCATCCTTGTGATGATCCAACGGTCGGAAGTTATTTACGAGTTAATTATGAAAATTCATGTCTTAAATTTTCAACTCTTGAAAATATGAATTATCATTACTATTAACTCAAAGGATGTATCATAGATACTTTAAATACATACTGTGATAGAAAATAATTTTTTTATTAATTTATAGTCAAAATTATAAAATTGCCCTTAAAAGTATATTACAAGTGTTTAGCCAATTTGACTTCTAGGGCACACATCTAACATTTAGATCTATTTTATTTCTACTTTTTGATGTTATAATTATTGTAACTACATCTAAAAAATAAAAAATATAGTTTTTAATTTTTAATTTATTCATATAAGATATGAAAGATGCATGCTTAGACTAGTTATAGAATAGTTTTATAAAATATCTAGAATAGTTTTATTTTTAATGTGATAAAATTTAAAATTTTATTTTTTAGATTTAATATGTGATATTTTAAATCTAAAAGCATGTATGGTTGATTGAGTTATGATACATGAGATGTATGCAAGGCATATATAGGTTAGATCTTTGATTGTATATGTAATTTATGAATTAGATCTAATTTATTTTATTTTAGAAAATATATTTTTGATTAAGGCATTCCCCTTGGCCATCCAATCATAAGAATAAAGTAGGATTTAAAGACCCTCTCCTTCTATTTATTGGGGTGTTCTTATTGTTGAAAAATATGTAGGGTTTCATTCATGAATTTCAAAACTTTTTTAAAAAATAATGCAATGAAAGTTATAAATTAAACTATTTAATTTATAAATATATAAAATCAAATTACTAAACCCTACAACAAGGATATATAATATGTCATAATATATTTTAAATCTAAAAATAAAAAAAAAATTTGGTATTGATCAAATCAATATCCTAGATCTAGAACAATTCTAGATTTGAAATGTAAATCACATCTAGGTAAGAGAAGAGATCAAATCTCTTACCTTGCATGGGTCGAGAACTCTACAGTTGATTATCGTTGTTGTCTTTTGAGTCGCACATGCATCCGACCTGTACAGGTGATCCACATGAGGCTGTAATAAAATTGAAGGTTCGTCGAATGAAGATCCGCTCGAAATACTAGCTTCTCATGGATCCCTCTGAATGGTTAATCTAGATTTATTCTTTGGATCTATTAGATATTTCAATAGTTGAAGAATAAGAAGAGGATTAGAAGAGAAATCCAACCTTTGGATTTTCCATAAATCTGAAATAAAATACGTAAGAAAAGAGGCCTAAGAGAAGACAAATATTCTCTTTTAGGACATCAACGGCTAATGTCCTGAAAACATCCATATGCTAGGACAAAGGGAAGACCTTCTCCCCTAGGCTTTTTCATATTTTCAGATCTCACACACTCTGATTTTTTTCATAAAAAAATCATGCAAAAATATAAAGAATAAGGGTTCTCAAAGGAATCCTAAGAGAAGACCATCTTCTCTTTTCTTTCTCTCATTAGGACATGATCAAATCATGTCCAAAATTGATCTTCATGCCCTAATATTTTGGGAGCATAGATCCCATGCCCTCATCCTCTCTATCTCTCTCAAATTTTTATCAAATAAAAATCATAGAAAAAATTAGGAACATAAACCATGATAGAAAATAATGAGAGAAGATTTTTTCTCTTACCTTTGTCTTCATCAAGACATGAACTTTTCATGTCTTAATGAAGATTTTTCTTCCAAGGATGTAGGTGCTCATAATCTGCACACCAAGACCTCTCTTTCTCTCTATTTTTTTTTCATGGTAAACCATGAGTTTCTGACACCCTCCTCCCATCTAATAGGAGGCACCACAAAATAAGGGAGACTAGGTCAAAATGACCTAGTCAAAGAAGGAAGCTATGGGGCATCCAACTCTTGGATGCCCCTTCTCCTATTTTTCCTGCATGGAGATCAGGAAACCATGCACAAAAGGACAGAAAAAAGTGGTGACAAAAAGCAAATATGAAGTGGAGAGAATTGGAGCAAGAAGGGAAGAGGGGTTTTGGTCAAGAGGGACTCTTTCAGAAGGAAACAAACCCAAACCACTTTCCAAAAAGGGTCAAATCAGATTTGATTCAAATTAAACCAGATATGGGGCATGGGAAATCAATCTTAGGTGTGGAAATCATAGAAAAAATCTAGAAATAAAATTAGATAGGCATTGGTGATAATTTGCACAAGGAAGGAAACAAGGAATCCTAGTCTAACTAGGATTCTTAAGTATTGACTAGGTCAAACCAATTTTTAACCTAATTAAAATAAGATTAATGAAAGCCTAATTATGGGTGATCTTAGTCCAACTAGAAACCTAATTAAGTTAGGTTTAAACCAAATTTAAATCTAATTTATGTCCTAACTTAATTAAAAGTTAGGTGCACTCAAATCCTAGTCCAACTAAAAATTATTTTTTTCTTGCAATTAGCTTATCCAATAAATCAATTAAACTTAATCTAATTAAGTTTAAACCAATTCTAATTGAATCTAATTCAATTAGACTTGATCTCAGCCTGATTGCTTAATCAGATTGAGCTAATTAACAATCCAATTGCTAATTGATCCTCCTACAACACTTGCATTAGGTCAAACATCAATCGCATTAAATGTTTATCCTTAGAACGATTCTCAATCGTCGATTAACCATTTGATTAAGTTACAACCTCTAATGTGTGTGATCCTATAGTTTCGAACCTAAGTTGATAGTAAAGAAACCAATTTCTATATCAATCGAAGTAACCATCTAGCAATAGTTTCCGACATTCGGATAGGTCGAATGCATGCAACGCAACATTCTTAAAAACCTGGCCCATGGTTACCGTATAATTTATCCTTGTGACCAATAATGCTCAAGATGACTTCAAGTATGTTGTCAAACACCTATACAAGTCATCTCTATTGTATCTCAAAATTTTGCAAATCTTGTGACTTCTCACGACAATTATCCAGGCCTAGATTTTGCTAAATTGAAACACAACAAGACATTCTCTTTCTGAAGCTAATTAGGAGTGGTCAATCCCATATTGACTCACACACCAAGTTCATAAGTACATGACTATACCCAAAAATCTTTTGAATCTATATTAAAAATACAAGCAGTCCGGTACCAAAGTATAGTGAGTTGCTTGCAAGTCATCATGGTGATCTCAAGTTATAGGAACACTTATACCCATTGGCCTTAGCTAGCTGCTCTTGATAGTCGAGTGCTATATTGATCACGTTTAGTGTAGATGTACTCCTACATCTCACCTGGATGCCATACTAGTATCTTCACACTACTTGGTTATGAGGGCAACCAATGCAAATGGCATACAGCGAACTACACTCAATAAGTTATCATCCTTATTAATAACTTATTATTTAACCATGAACAATTTATGAACCATCCGATAAATCCTTCTTTATCGATTAATTATTATTCTAAAAATTTCATCATAATTTAGGAGTTTATTTAAAGAAGATAGAACTTCTTTGATGAACGAGACAAATAGCCATTATTATTAGATAATTCATATACTAATTCTAATCATCTGCTACTTATATAATTGACTTTAGGACATATTTTCCAACAACTCTCACTTGGACTAAAGTCAATCAGAATGATATCAAATATCCTATCTTTCACTTGAGTTCATAGAACTCCTTAGTTCCGAGGCCTTAGCAAATGGATCAGTCAAGTTCTTCGTTTCCATCAATCTTTCAAAAATCGACGTCACCTAATCTAAAATCAAAGATGATAGTAATGCAGAATATGCTGATCCTTCGGTTCTTTATCCTGAGCTATGGCTCTAGTGCTACGATAGGACTAGACCATTGATGGAGGATGCCACTCCCAACCATCTAATGAATCTCAGCAACTATATAGCTTACGTGGTAGCATCATATGCCATGATGTACTCTACATCACTAACTGAATAGACTATAATATCCTACTTGGAATCTTTCCAATAGATTGCTCCTGCAATTAGAGTATGACTCGATATTTTCTTGTTGTTATCTTGTTCTGACTAAAATTAAAATATCCGTATGTTTTAAGTCAGTATTTTTATATTTGAGTCACTAAACCTTAATATTTTCTAAATACTTAAGGATTGTCCATACAATCTTCCAGTGGTTCATACATAGATCAAACTGGTATCTACTCACTACATTAATGAGTATACCATATCTAATTTTGAACATGAAAAAAATTAGATGATAGCCAAAACATTATTCCTTGCAATGCTAGAATACCATTTTTTATTAAGAGAATTTTATCTACAGACAACATAAAGAATAACACAATAGAATATTTTGCCCACTTACAAATCTAGGGTTTATCTTTGTTCATAACAAAGATATACATTCAAAACGTATGTTCCAAGACTAAGATAATAGCCAAACAAGCTTTACAGGTCTTCACCTTTCCATCTATGCTACTCTGATCCTTTCGAAAATCTATTCTCACCCAATGGATTTTATCCCTTCAGGTGAATCTTCTATTGTCCATGCACTATTGATTTCCATGGAATTCAGTTTGGATTACGTGGCTCCAAGCCACGTCTTAGAGTCAAACCGCTGCATCATTAGATGTGTGCCCTAAAAGCCAGATTGGCTATCACTTGCAATATACTTCTAAGGGCAATTTTATAATTTTGACTATAAATTAATAAATTAATTATTTTTCTATCATAATATTTATTTAAAAGTGTCTGTGATACATCCTATGAGTTAATAGTAATAATAATTCATATTTTTAAGAGTTAAAAATTTAAAACATAAATTTTCATAATTAACTCATAAAATGCTTCCGACCATAGGATCATCATGAGGATGGTGATTGATCTAGATGGTTGGTGTATGATCACTTTCTTAGGATAGACGTATCTTGAGTCTACGCTGTGGAGATACCAAAATGAGAGTATAGATACTTGTTAGAGAATGAGGGCACTGAGCATGACCACCTCGAATAGTCATAAGGAAGTCTACATTCTCATCGATGATTGACTTGATGCTTTAGTGGTGTGTATAGTTCTTTGATCTGAGGTGCATCGGTAGTTCACATTGAGGGTGTTATAGTTTGACTATACCATAACTCGATCTCCTAGCCATTAAAAATTCTGAGGTGTATGTTGGCTATAGCATGTTCATTGTAGGAATTGGATTGCACCAATAAGAAAATCAACCTACCTCGATAGATGAGGAGTAGCCCTATGATAATCATGAAATCAAGTTCTTAATCTCATGGCCATGGTAGATGAAGATTATAGAAAGAGTTTCTATTATGGTTTCATGTTGGACTCAAATCGAATGATTAATTCATGTGACAAACAATGGGTTTGACGAGTTCACCTTAACACTAATCCTGTCGGGGCTAAAGATAGATGAACCCAATCACATAGGTAACTACACCGAGAGATTCACTTTCAATTCTAATAGATTGCCACCATATATTGTTAGGTGTCACTGGGGGATTTTGGAAGCAATTAGAATGATTTTGATGATTAATCATACTAATTGTATAAATCAGAAAAGTTCTTATCCATGGAAAGGTGTTTCGATGATGTCGAAGATGGAGATCATGACATATCTCATTACCATACAAAATTGAACCTAACTAGATCATACAAATAAGGGTTTAGGTCTGGATTTCATCAATTGAGCTAACCCAATTTGATTGATTTGGATTAGATCCAATCAGGTTAAAGGTAATCGTGCTAGCATACGATTGAGCCTGACTTTCTCCTTCTAAAATTTTTTTGATTGATCGCAACCAACTCAAATTTAATTTGACTCATTCTTATATTTTGAATAAAATTATTTTTATCTTATTGGAATAAGTTCAGGTTAGATAAATTATAAAAATTAAATCCATTCATAGTCAAATTGGATTAGGATCAAAAGTTGACCTATTTTAGAGAATTAAGGATCACCTGATCAGATACTTCTAAAAAATTATTTAGAAATTATTTTATTCTAAATTTTGGATATGTGATAGAACATGAATTATATATTGGTTATACAAAATTTAATGATTTTTGGAGGTATCTAGACAAAGTTATGATAGAGTTTGATTTAGATCAAACTCTTGAGGGAAGGGTCCTAGGTGCAGTGGATTCTTCCTTATCTACTCATGCCACCACCTTTTATATTGACTTTTGGTGTCAAATTAGCTGGGGTCTAGAGATTTTTATGGAGATCAAGTCTAGTAGTCCCAATGATTGAAAAAATGAGGATTTTGGTCAAAGAGGGACTCTAACTTGGTGCTATACTTTTGTATAAGAACCCTTATGCCAAGGCTCTTCATGAAAAAATATTTTTCATACCCAAAGGCTACTATTCTAGATATCCCACATACCCTCTATCCTCTCTCTAGCTCTCTTCCATATGCCTAAAAAGTTAGGCACAAATCTAAGAAAAAGATCCAATCTAATTTGTGAAGAGTTCAGCATCTACGCGATGGTGTTTGTGAGATGGACATGCTGGCTTCAAAAATTTTTTGAAGAACTTTTAGATTAGATTCATATCTAATCTTTAGAAAAAAAATTTACAAGGAGAAGATGTCCAGATCCTTCCTGAATAGATACCGATAGAGGCTAGGTGCATGTGTGGCTCCTTCAAGAACCTCAGGAGACATCAGGATCATCACAAGGTAATCTGATTACCCAAACAAGATATAAAATTAAATTTCATTTAATTTTTATTTTAATTATTAATATTAGATCATCATGATCAAATATGAGAACTCTTAGATTTAATCAAATTATTTAAAAAATTTTAGAAAAATTAATCTCAGATCTGATCAGATTTGCACGATCCTATGGTGGAAAATAGGATTTTTTCCTTCAACTGGTATCAGAGCCAGGTTAGCAGTTCTTCAGATCTACTTTAGATCTAAATTTATTTTTACTTATGACCTCATATTAAAATATTTTATATATCACATCAGATGTGATTAGATCTAAAATCAAAAAATTAAAAAATTATATATTTTAGATCTAATATTTATAAGATGCATGACTAGACTAGGTATAGAATAGTTCCATGTCGTCTAGTATGATCATGTACATATTTTGATTAAATATAATTTTATATCTATTTAATTTTTATATTTTAATGATATAATTATTGTAATTAGATCTAAAAATAAAAAATAAAATTTTTAAGTTTTGATTTATATGATATATGAAAGATGCATGCTTAGACTTGTCATAGAATAGTTCTATAAGATGTCTAGAATAGTTTTACTTTTGATAAGATTAAATTTAAAATTTTATTTTTTAGATTTAATATGTAATATTTTAGATCTAAAAATAAGCATGTTGGTGATACATGAGACGTGTGCAAGACATGTATTAGTTAGATCTTTTTATATGTGTTATATGATCTAACTAGTTTTATAGTAAAAAAAAATTATATTTCTAATTAAGAAGTTTTCCATGGCCATTCGGTCATAAGAACAAAGTAGGATTTAAAGGCCCTCTCCTCTCATTCGATGGGGTGTTCTTATGGTGTGTAGGGGTGCTGCGCGTTCGTCCTTAATCAAAAATCAGAACTAATTTTTCTACAAAATCCTAGAACTATTATTACATGTTTTGTTTATGAATCCAAAATTTAATTAAGAATTAAGATTATAAAATTAATTAGATCTAAAAATTATGAATTTTTAGATCTAAGATATATTCATAAAATTAGGTTCAGGCTTGGGTAGCTTAATTAGGTCTAGCGGTTGATCAAATTGAATTAAGAGTTGCTTAGGTGGGATCAAAGAAAGCTTTGATTTGACCAGCCTAACAGGATTAAGTCTGGGTGAAGATCGAATCACATTGAGATATGATTCGATCAAGTTAAGACCTAATTTGGTTCCATGGTTCGAGCCTGGATTGTAGGCTAACCCAGTTAATTCTGATTCGATAATTTGGTGTCTAACATAAGTTTGACAGATACAACTGATTGATTTTTAATTGGGTGCTACTCGATCTAAATGTGTTCTTCTCGAGTTAATGGCATATCCCTTCCACCGATCTGACTTACCTAGCCATTTGTGTCAACCCAATTTTGATTTAAGGTGGCTAACAATTCGAGTGAATCCATGCCACTAGGTTAGTCATAATTGTTATGACTAAGTCAAGTCAAGTTTAAAAAGACCTAAATTAAATCTCCATAAGAAAATATTAAGTCTAAGATCTTCCATCATTGTAGATGTGCGGGCCCTTCCTAAGGTTGATTATTTTCGATTGGATATAGTGGTTCACTTGCATCGAAAAGATGCAACCATGTCTATTAGGCATTGGATGCTATGGGTTGGAGGATGGATTGGGCTCAATATTCTAGATATGGTGAGGAATCCAATCAGGAATCCAATCTATGCAAATGATGGGTCTAACTTAACTAAGGAGTAGATCAATATTTCAGACACAGTGAGATTCATGAATTAGAGATCAGGTTAGGGAGCACCATGATTAAAGAATCATTAGACAAGAGTTGTCCACTCATCGGTTGATCCATCATCAATAATTATTAGATGAGATGGTGAGTCAGTTGGTGGGACCGCACCATCCATTAGAAATTAATAATTGCAAAAATTTTTGCATCTCTACCAAGGAAGTATAAAGATTCGAGTAAATAATGGGAGCCTAATTTATTTAAAAATAAAATTTCTAAATAAATTAGTTAAGTCTAATTATAAAATCTAGTATGAAACTTTGACTCTCTATAGGAAAATATCTGCATCCAATCTACTAGCTCATATTCTAAACACCCATAAACTGGCTGAACCTAACTACAATAATTGGCTTCGAAACTTCAAAATTATTTTGAATTTCGAGAAGTTGACTCATGTGTTAGAACATGATCCTCCCACCTTACCAACCTATCCATCCATTGATTAGAGAGCGTCTCTCAAGAAGTGGATGGATGAAGATAACAAAGATAGATATTACATGTTGGGCTCGATGTCTGATGAGCTCCAGTGCCAACACGAAGACATTAAGACTAGCTGCCAAATGTTGGCTCACCTCAAGAGTTGTTTGGTGAATAGAGTCGCGCAGCCAAATATCAAGTCACTAAAAAACTATTTAAGGCTTAAATGATTGATGGGCGTCGGTCCAAGATCATTGTCTGATGACAATCAATGACTTAGAAGAGCTTGAGAAGCTCGGTGTCATGTTAGATCAAGTTCTACAGATTGACATAATTCTGCAATCCTTTACTGATGCTTATGGATAGTTTGTCATGAACTACTTTATGCATAAACTTTAGAATACCCTGGCAGAGCTCATGAATATGCTAGTTACTACTAAGCTTTCTATGAAAGGTTTTAATGGCTCAGTACTTACTGTGGAGCAGACTTCTTCCAAGAAAAAGTCTTTTAGGAAGAAGAAGAAGTCCATGAAAAAGCAGAAGGTGGATAGTAGGAAGAAAAAGAAGGCAGAGTCAAAGAAGAAGATCGTTGACAAAAAAAATATTTCCATTGCAACACTGACGGCCATTGAAAGCGGAACTATCCTCTTTACTTGGCCAGCCTAAAGAATAAGAAGGAGGCAGGTCCTTCTAGAGGTATGCTCATTATAGAATCTAATCTTATGATTTCTTCTGCATCCAGTTGGATGCTTGACTCTAGTTCTAGTACTCACTTGTGCACTTCTATGCAGAATCTTAAGGATAGCAGGAGGCTGAGGGTTGGTGAGATGATCCTATGCATCAAAAATGGAGCAGGAGTTGCTGCTGTGGTCATGGGAACCTACCCTCTATGATTACCATTAGGATTAGACTTAGTACTTAGAGACCATTTTTATGTGCCTCTAGCAAACAGGAATTTGATTTCTATTTCTTATTTAGCATAGGAAGGCTATGTAATTAGTTTTCTTAAGGACCATTGTAATATTCATTCTGAAAGAAATAAAATTATAAATGGTTTTCTTATAAATGGTCTCTATCAGTTACATATTAATATTTCTATTTTTAATATTGAGCAAAACATGAATACCATAGGATCAAAGCGACCTAGGGATAGTCTAAATGATAGGCATCTTTAGCACCTTAGGCTAGGTCATATAACTTAAGACAGGATTAACAATTAGAAAAAATTCGAGCTATTAAGTTCATTGACTTCTGAGTCATATCCGATTTATGAATCATGCCTTCATGGCAAATTAACCAAACTTTCTTTTGTGTGACATGGGGAAAGGGCCACAGACCTATGTGCTCTAGTATATACTGATGTATGCGGTCCATTTGATGTGCCAGCCAGGGATAATTACATCAACTTCATCATCTTTATTGATGATTTGTTATGGTACGGATATGTGTATTTGATGCAACACAAGTTTGAAGCTTTTGAAAAGTTTAAAAAATTCAGACTTGAAGTAAAAAATAAATAGAAATATCTATTAAGATTCCTCGATCAGATCGAGGAGGTGAATACCTTAGTCAAAAATTTTTAAACTGTCTTAAGGATAATAGCATAGTCTCTCAATGGACTCCACCTGAAATGCCTCAACTCAAAAAAATTTCAAAATGGAGAAATCGGATCCTATTAGATATGGTTCGATCCATGATGAGCTTCACAAACCTTCCAAAGTTTCTTTGGGGACATACTCTGCTAACCATTATATATCTACTGAATAAATTTCTAGTATGATCATGCATTTATTTTAATTAAATATAATTTTAAACCTATTTAATTCCTATTTTTTTAATATTATAATTATTGTAATTAGTTCTAAAAATAGAAAATAATTTTTTTAATTTTTGGTCTATATGAGATATGAAAGATGCATGCTTAGACTAGTCATAGAATAGTTCTATAAGATATCTAAAATAGTTTCATTTTTGATATAATCAAATTTAAAACTTTATTTTTTAGATTTAATATTTAATATTTCAAATGTGAAAGTATGCATATTGATGATACATGAGATGTATGCAAGACATGAATTAGTTAGATCTTTTTGTATGTGTTATACGATCTAACTAGTTTTGTAGTAAAAAAAAATATATTTTTGATTAAAGAGTTTCCCATGGCCGTTGAGTCATAAGAATAAAGTAGGATTTAAAGATCCTCATCTTCCATTTGATAGGATGTTCTTATGGCGTGTAGGGGTGCTGCGCGTTCGTCCTTAATAAAAAATCAGAACTTATTTTTATACAAAATCCTAGATCCTGAAATCCTAGGATTTTTACTACAAGTTTTGTTCATGAACCCAAAACTTAATTAAAAATTAAGATTATAAAATTAATTAGGTTTAAAAATTATAAATTTTTAGATCTAAGACATATTCATAAAATTGAGTTTTAACTTGGGTTGCTCAATTAGGTCTAGCGGTTGATCAAACTGAATTAAGAGTTGGTTAGATGGGATCAAAGAAAGCTTAGATTTAAGTAGCCTAATAGGATTAAGTCTGGATCAAAATCGAATAGCATTGAGATGTGACTTGATCAAATCAAGACTTAATTTGGCTCCATGGTTTGAGCCTGTATTGTAGGCTAATTCAATTAGTTTTAATTCGATAATTTGGTGTCTAGTGTAAGTTTGGCAAATACGATCAACTGGTTTTTAATTGGGAGCTACTCGATCTGAATGTCTTTTTATCAAGTTAATAACATATCCTTTCCACCGATCTCACTTATCTGGCCATTTGTGTCGACGCAGTTCTGATTTAAGGTGGCTAATGATTCAAGCCAGCCCATGCCACTAGGTTAGTCATAATTGTTATGACTAAGTCAAGTCAAGTTTAAAGAGACCTAAATTAAATCTTTCTAAGAAAATATTAAGTCTAAGGTCTTCCACCATTGTAGACGTACGGATCCTTCTAGAGGTTGATTATTCTCGGTTGGATACAGTGGTTCAGTTGCATGGAAAAGATGCAACCATGTTTATTATACATTGGATGCTATGGGTTGGAGGATGGATTGGGCTCAATATTCTAGATACGATGAGGGATCCAACCAAAAATCCAGTCTATACAAGTGGTGGGTCTGACTTAACTAAGGAGTGGATCAATATTTTAGACACAGTGAGATTTATGAATTAGAGACCAGGTTATGATGCACCATAATTAAAAAAACATTTGGACAAGAGTTGTCCACTCATCAGTTGACCCATCATCAATAACTGTTAGGTGAGGTGGTGAGTCAGTTGGTAGGATTGCACTATCTACTAGAAATCAATAATTATAGAGATTTTCGCATCTCTGCCAAGGAAGTGTAAGGATCGGAGTAAATAATGGGAGCCTATTTTATTTAAAAATAAAATTTTTAAATAAATTGGTTAAGTCTAATTAAAAAATCTAGCTAGAAACTTTGACTCTCTATAGAGAAATATCTGCATTCAATCCACTAGCCCATATCTTGGACAACGTAGACTGACCGGACTCAACTATAAGGATTGGCTCTAGAACATCAAAATTATTTTGGATCTCGAGAAGTTGATTCATGTATTGGAACAGGATCCTCCCATCTTACTAGCTCATCCATCCATAGATCAGAAAGCATCTCTCAAGAAGTAGATGGATGAAGATAACAAAGTCAGGTATTACATGTTAGGCTCGATGTCTGATGATCCGTAGTGCCAACATGAAGACATTAAGACTAGCTTCCAAATGTTGGCTCACTTGCAAGAGTTATTTGGTGAGTCGTGCAACCAAATATCAAGTCACTAAAAAATTATTTAAGGCTCAAATGTGTGATGGATAGCCGGTCCAAGATCATTGTCTGATGATGATCAAGGACTTAGAAGAGCTTGAGAAGCTCGGTGTCATGTTAGATCAAGATCTGCAGATTGACATAATTCTATAGTCCATAACTAATGCGTATGGACAGTTCATTATGAGCTACCATTTGCATAAACTTCAGAATACCTTGGCTGAGCTCATGAATATGCTGGTTACTACTGAGCTTTCTATGAAAGGTTCTAAAGGCTCGGTACTTGCTGTGGAGTAGATTTCTTCCAAGAGAAAGTCTTTTGGGAAGAAGAAGAAGTCCATGAAAAAGTAGAAGGTGGATGGTGGGAAGAAGAAGAAGGCAGAGCCGAAGAAGAATGCTACTGATAAAGAAAAATATTTCCACTGCAATACTGACGGCCATTGAAAGTGGAATTGCCATCTTTACCTAGTCAGCCTGAACAGCAAGAAGGAGGCAGGTTCTTCTAGAGGTATGCTCATTATAGAATCTAATCTTACGATTTCTGCTACATCCAATTGGGTGCTTGACTATGGTTCTAGTGCTCACTTATGCACTTCTATGCAAGGTTTTGAGGATAGCAGGAGGCTGAGAGATAGTGAGATGATCCTATGCATCGAGATCACAGCAAGAGTTGCTGCTGTGGCCGTGGAAACCTATCCTCTACGATTACCATCAGGATTAGACTTAGTACATAGAGATGATTTTTATGTGCCAGCAACAAGCAGGAATTTGATTTTTATTTCATGTTTAGCATAGGAAGGCTATGTAATTAGTTTTCTTAAGGACCATTGTAACATTCATTATGAAAAAAATAAAATTATAAGCTATTATCTTATAAATGGTCTCTTTCAGTTACATATTGATGTTCCTATTTTTAATATTGAGCAAAACGTGAATGCCATAGGATCAAAGTGATCTAGGGATAGTCTAAACGATTGGCATCTTTGGCACCTTAGGCTAGCTCTTATAACTAAAGACGGAATTAACAATTTTGAGAAATTCGGACTATTAAGACCATTGACTTCTGAGTCATATTTGATTTGTGAATCATGCCTTCATGGAAAAATGACCAAACTTCCTTTTGTGGGACATGGGGAAAGGGCCACAGACCTGCTTATCCTAGTACATACTTGTTAGATATATGTGCCCTAGAAGCCAGAATTAGCTGACACTTGTAATACACTTCTAGGGGCAAAATTGTAATTTTGACTAAAATCAGTAAATGGGTTATTTTCTATCACATATGTGTATTTAGTGTCTGTGATACATCCTTTGAGTTAATGGTAATGATAATTCATATTTTCAAGAGTTGAAAATTTAAGACATGAATAATCATTATTAACTCATAAATTGCTCCTGACCATAGGATCATCACGAGGATGGTGATTGATCCGGAAGGTTGGTGTACAATCGCTTCTCTTTAGTAGATGAGTCTTGAGTCTATGGTGTGGAGACACCAGAGCGAGAGTACAGGTACTCGTTAGAGAACGAGGGCACTGAGCGTGACCACCTCGAGTAGTCATTAGGGAGTCTACCTTCTCGTCAATGACTGACTCGATGCTGCAGTAGTGTGTCTGGTTCTTTGACCTGAGATGCATCGGCAGTTCACCTTGAGGGTGTTATAGTTTGACTACACCATTACTCGGTCTCCTAGCCATATGGAACCCTGAGGTGTATGTTGGCTATGACATGTTCATTGTAGGAACTGGATTGCATCAAGATGGAATCTATCTACCTCGGTGGTAGAGGAGTAGCCCTATGATGATCATGAGAATCAAGTCCAGAAATCCATGGCCATGGTAGAGTGAAATAATAGAAAGAGTTTCTATTTAGATTTTCACATTGGACTCGAATCGAATGATTACATCATATGACAGAGACTAGGGTTTGACGAGTTCACCTTAACCCTAATCTGATCGGGGCTCAAGATAGAAGAACTGAATCACACAGGTAGCTGCACCAAGAGGTTCGCATTCAGCTCTGATGGGTTGCCACCATATACTGCTAGGTGTCACTGGTGGATTTTGGGAGCAATTAGAATGATTTAGATGATCGATCATTCTAGCTGTTCGAATCAGAAGAGTTCTGATCCATCGAAAGGAGTTTCGATGATGTCGATGATAGAGATCATGACATATCCCATTACCATACAGAACTGAACCTAACTGGGTCACACAAACAAGGGTTTGAATCTGGTGATCATCAATTGAACTGATCTAGTTCAATTGATCTGAATGAGATTCAATTAGGTTCAAGGAAATCGTGCTAGCACTCGATTGAACCTAACGTTCTTCTTTTGCTATCATAAATAAGTTGTCCTGTCTGAGCCAAAGGAGTTTGTGCTCAATCAGAGGCCTTCATATGGTCTGACTGGAGGTTGTCCAAGTCAGAAAAGGTTGTCTTATTTTGTAAGACATTACCTGCCATTTTTGGTCACCTGCCATTTCTTGTTCTTTGACTTTGGTCAAAAGTCTACCTTTGACTGGTCAAATGTTGACCATTGACACTTTGACTTTTGACCACATGTCATGCACCTATTGGAGAGCTGGTGGGGGCCTGTCCCCCTGCCAGAACCTGGCAAGGAGAAGGGCGCACGCCACCCTAGGCGTGTGCCCAAGTTGGAGGCGCCTAGGAGTCCTTGTTGGACAAGGACTCCATCTCCTTTTTGGATTCCAATTAGAGTTCTTCCTAAGAACCAACTTTGACTGGTCTTAGGCGCCCTCTAAGGAGGAATCCAGGGGACTCTATTTTCCACCAATCAGATTTAGATCTGATTTCACAAAGGGTTGTGATTGGTTGGGAAGAAGAGGAGTTGGATCACAGCTAGTCTATAAATAAGACCCTGCGCCCAACTCAGATTGTAATGAGATAAGAGAGATATGATGAGATCATAGTTTCCCATGCCCCAAGGCTGCCTCTCCCCTCCTTCCTCCATGCCAAACCATCTTCTCCCCTTGCCTCTCCACGTCCAAAAGGAGTTTTGGACCTTGGTTGGTGCGATCAGATCAAAGAAAGGCGATCAAAAGCTAGAAGGCTGCGCTGCTGCAAAGGACGACTGCTGATCTTCAAAAGGAGTTTTGAAGATCCTCCAGATCAGATCCAGATCTAATTTTTGGAGATGTGATAGAGAAGAAGAGGATCTCCAGATCCAACCTGAGTGGATACCGGTAGAGGCCAGGCACTTGCGTGGCTAGATCCAGAACCTTCCGCTGCATACAGGATCATCAACGGGTAATAGGATTACCCAGATCAAGGTAAATTAAATTTGATTTAATTTATCTTTTTATTTTATTTTATTAAAATAATAAGAATCAGATCTAAAATATCAAGATCTGATTAGATCAAAGAGAAAAATTTTTGAAAATATATCTCTTGATCTGATCAGATCTGAACGAACCTGGACCGGGAAAATCAGGATTTTCCTTCAACTGGTATCAGAGCCAAGGTTCTAAAAGTATTTAGATCTGAATTTTAAATTTATTTTAATTAGAAAAATAAATGATTTTAGATGTCACATGAGATGTGATCAGATCTGAAATCAGAAAAAATTAAAATTAAATGATTTGGATCTAAGATTAGAAAATATGCATGACTAGTTCTAAAATAGAATAGTTCTATAGAATAGTCTTGCATGTTTTTGAATTTAATCTTGATTAAATCATATTTTAGATCTATTTATTTACTATTTTTTGATATTATAATGTTATAATAACATCTAAAAAATAGCAAATAAAAATTATTTAATTTTAAATATCATATGAGATATGATTGATGCATGTCTAGACTAGTTGTAGAATAGTTCTACATAATTATCTAGATTAGAATTTATTTTGATTAGATCAATTTAAATCTAATTTTTTAGATTATTATGAGATAATTTAGATCTGAAAAATATGCATGATTCGATACATGAGATGTATGCAAAATATGCCATGATTAGATCTAATTTGTATATGAGATATATGATATAGATCTAAAACTGTTTTGTAGTATTGCATGTTCCTGATTAAGGCGTTCCTCTTGGCGTCCGATCATAAGAACGAAGAAGGGTTTAAAGGCCCTCTCTTCCCATTTGATGGGGTGTTCTTATGATGTGTAGGGGTGCTGCGTGTTCGTCCTTAATCAGAAACCCAAAACTTACTTTCTGCAAAACCCTAGATCCTGAAACCCTAGGATTTATTGTGCATATTTTGTTTATGAACCCTACTTAATTAAAAATTAAGATTATGGAATATTAATTAGGTCTAAAATTGAGAATTTTAGATCTAAGACATATTCATAATACTGGGTTCGGGCTTGGGTAGCTCAATTAGGTCTAAGCGGTTGATCAAACCGAATCAAGAGTTGGTTAGATGGGATCAACAATGCTTAAATTGACCAGCCTAATAGGATTAAGTCTGGGTCAAGATCGAGTCACGATCAAGCAAGACCTAATTAGGCTCAGAGGTTAGAGTCTGGATTGTAGGCTAACCCAATTGGTTCTGGCTCAATAATTTGGTGTCTAAGGTAAGTTTGGCACATACGACCGACTGGTTTTTAATTGGAAGCTACTCGACCTGAATGCATTCTTGTATGAGTTAATGGCATATTCCTTCCACCGGTCTCACTTACCTGGCCATATCTGTTGACACAGTTCTGATCTGAGGTGGTCAATAATCCGAGCTAACCCATGCCACTAGGTTAGTCATAATTGTTATGACTATGACAAGTCTAGTTTAATGAGACCTGAATCAATTCTCCCTAAGAAAAGATTAAGTCTGAGGTCTTCCACCATTGTAGATGTGCGGGCCCTTCCCGGGGTTGATTGTTCTCGGCTGGATACAGTGGCTCAGTTGCACCGGGAAGATGCAACCATGTCTATTAGGCATTGGATGCTATGGGCTGGAGGATGAGTTGGGCTCAATATTTCGGATACGGTGAGAGACTCAATTAGGAACCCAGTCTATGCAAATGGTGGGTCTGACTTAACTAAGGAGTGGATCAATATTCTGGATACGGTGAGATTCATGAATTAGAGACCAAGTTTGGGTGCACCATGATTAGAGAATCATTGAACAAGAGTTGTTCACTCATTGGCTAACCCATCACCAATAACTGTTAGGTGAGGTGATGAGTCAGTTGGTGAGACCGCACCACCCACTAGAAATCATTAATCATGGAGATTTTTGCATCTCTACAGAGGGAGTGTAGGGATCCGAGAAAATAGTGGGAGCTAATTTGTTTAAAAATAAAATCCCTAAATAAATTGGTCAAGTCAAAATTACAGTATCTAACTAGAATCTTTGACTCTCTACAGGAAAATGTCTGCGTCCAACCCATTGGCACGTATCCTGGACACACATAGACTGACCAGGACCCAATTATAAAGATTGGCTCAGGAACTACAAAATTATTTTGGGTTTTGAGAAGTTAACCCATGTATTGGACCAGGACCCTCCCACCTTACCAGCCCGTCCATCTGTTGAACAGAGAGCGTCTCTGGAAAAATGGATAGACGAAGATAATAAGGCCAGATATTACATGTTGGGCTCGATGTCTGATGAGCTCCAGCGCCAACATGAGGATATCGGGACTGCTCGCCAAATGTTGGCTCACCTGCAGGAGATGTTTGGTGAACAGAGTCGCGCAGCCAAATATCAAGTCACGAAATGACTTTTTAAGGCTAAGATGCGTGATGGGCAGTCAGTCCAAGATCACTGTCTGACAATGATCAAGGACATGGAAGAGCTTGAGAAGCTCGGTGTGAAGTTAGACTTGGACCTGCAGAACGATATTATTCTGCAATCCTTGACTGATGCATATGGGCAATTCATCATGAATTACCACATGCATAAACTTCAAAATTTCTTGGCCGAATTAATGAATATGCTGGTTACCGCTGAGCTTTCTATGAAAGGTTCTAAAGGCTCAGTTCTTGCTATGGAACGGACTTCTTCCAAAAGAAAGTCTTATGGAAAGAAAAAGAAGTCTGTGAAAAAGCAGAAGGTGGAAGGAGCAAAGAAGAAGAAGGCAGAGCCGAAGAAAAAGGCCGATGTCAAAGAAAAGTGTTTCCATTGCAACAGCGACGGCCATTGGAAGCGGAACTGCCCTACTTACCTGGCCACCCTGAAGAACAAGAAGGAAGGTCCTTCTGGAGGTATGCTCGTTATTGAGTCTAACCTTACGGTTTCTTCTGCATCCAGTTGGGTGCTTGACTCTGGTTCTAGTGCTCATCTGTGCACTTCCATGCAGGGTCTTGAGGATAGCAGGAGGCTGAGGGATGGAGACATGATCCTACGCATCGGTAATGGAGCAAGAGTTGCTGCAGTAGCCGTGGGAACATACCCTCTTCAATTACCATCTGGTTTAGACTTAGTTTTGAAAGACTGTTATTATGTGCCTGCAGCTAGCAGGAATTTGATTTCTGTTTCATGCTTAGCACAAGAAGGCTATGTGATTACCTTCTTTAAGGACCATTGTAACATTCTTTATGAAAGAAATAAAATTGCAAATGGTTTTCCTTATTAATGGTCTTTATCAGCTACATATTGATGTACCTATTCTAACTATCGAGCAAAACGTGAATGCCAAACGACCTAGGGATAGTCCAAACGATAGATATCTATGGCACCTGAGATTAGGTCATATAGCAGAAGATAGGATCAACAAATTGGAGAAAAATGGGCTATTGAGTCCATTGACTTTCCGAGTCATATCCAACTTGTGAATCTTGTCTTCAAGGCAAAATGACTAAACTCCCTTTTGTTGGACATGGGGAGAGGGCCACAGATCTCCTTGCCCTAGTACATACTGATGTGTGCGGCCCATTTGATGTGCCGGCTAGAGGCAATTTTGTCTACTTCATTACCTTTACCGATGATCTGTCTAGGTATGGGTATGTGTATCTTATGAGACACAAGTCTGAAGCCTTTTGAAAAGTTCAAAGAATTCAGACATGAAGTAGAAAAATAAACTGGAAAACCCATTAAGGTTCTTCGATCAGATCGAGGAGGTGAATACCTTAGCCGAAAATTCCTAGACTATCTCAAAGGAAAATGGCATAGTCTCTCAATGGACTCCACCAGGAACACCTCAACTCAACGGGATTTCAGAATGGAGAAATCGGACCCTATTAGATATGGTTCGATCCATGATGAGCTTCACAGACCTCCCTGATTTTCTTTGGGGACACTCATTGTTAACTTCAATTTATCTACTGAATAGGGTTCCCTCTAAAACCGTTCCTACCACACCGTATGAGATATGGCACGGTAAGAAACCAAGTCTGAGTCATCTCAGAATTTGGGGTTGTCCGGCTCATGTCAAAAGACAACAAGCGGACAAGTTAGAGTTTAGGTCCTTCAGAGCTCGATTCATAGGATATCCTAAAGAGTCATTAGGATACTATTTCTACATTCCAGAAGACCACAATGTGATTGTGAGTCGACATGCCATCTTTCTTGAAAAATAGTTTATTCAAGATAGCGGCATTGGAAGGCAGATCAAGCTTGATGAGAAAGTCTCACAAGTACAACGAGCTAAGGACCAATTGGAACCAAATCAGGTTGAGCCAATAAGAACACTACCTCCTCCACCTCGTAGATCGGAAAGAGTTTTTCGTCCCCCTGAAAGATACTTAGGTATTATTTCAGAGGATGTAGAGAAAATGTTCCTCGTAGGTAATGGTGCTCATGGTGATGATCCCAAAACCTACAACGAGGCGATATCAGATATCGACTCTGAGAAATGGCTAGAGGCAATGCAGTCAGAAATTGACTCGATGCACTCAAACCAAGTCTGGACCTTGGTAGATCCACCAGAAGGTATAGTACCTATTGGGTGTAAATGGATCTTCAAGAGAAAGATTGGTGCAGATGGGAATGTGGAGACATTCAAGGCTAGATTGGTGGCAAAAGGTTATAGTCAACGCGAAGGCATTGACTATCAGGATACCTTTTCCCAGTAGCTATGCTAAAATTCCATCCGCACATTGCTTGCTGTTGCAGCCTATTTCGATTATGAAATATGGCAAATGGACGTGAAAATGCGTTCTTGAATGGATATCTTGAGGAAGATATCTATATGGAACAGCCGCTAGGTTTCACATCCAGTGATACTGATCACAAGGTTTGCAAGCTGCAAAGGTCCATATATGGACTTAAGCAAGCATCTCGGAGCTGGAACACTCGTTTCAATGATGTGATCAAAATGTTTGGTTTCATCAAAAATGAAGAGGAACCATGTGTTTTCAAA
>QRFJ01001896.1:106277-190462 GCA_006176705.1 Cocos nucifera | reverse complement strand
AAGAGGGATGGAATTTGGTACTTAAAAATTTATAGCTTAATGAACTTTATTAAAATATACTTTAACAATTATTCAAAACAGTATATGATGTGTATTCAATATAAATAGCAGCGAAATTTAAATCTATAGGTTGCTAACTATAAAATAAAACTAATAAAAATTGAAAGCAATAAAGAAAACATTAAAAGGGCCAAACAACACAAAAAATATATAGTGCTACAAGCAAACCACCCTACGTCCACTCCCAAATTTTTCTAGAAATTCACATAATCTTTCTAATTACAGGTGTTGTTATTCGCGGGCTCCATAAATAAACATTGATTTATAACAAAAGCACAACCAAATTCTTAATCCATTAGTTTTTCGAGCTCACTAACTAACCTAGTTGGTTTTAATCTTGACTCATCAACCACAACCATCTAATGATGTATTCATTTTTGAAAGCTAAACATCAACATTCGATTTGATTTAATCTTTAGTCGCCAATCAAACCAATACAAAATCCAATTATAGGCTTGGACTAGCCTTTATCCCAAGTTTCTTTCCCCCAAAGAAACTTATGAAGAAAATAAAATATAATTTTAGCATAAAATAAATAAAAAATAAAAAAACTTTTTTGAAGTGCAGAGAAGAAGCTGAATGATTGATCTTTTGAAGCTTGATTTCTTTTCAATCAATGCTTGACGGGATGTTGAGGATGTTGGAGAAGATTACTCTTGGAAAGCTCTCAATTCTATGCAGTCTTATCCCTCTCTTTTAATTTTTCTCAATGATATTCAATAACCATAACATCCCGAACCAGCAAATAGAGAATTAAAAGATTTTTATTTAAGTATGTATGGTATTGATATCTTAAAACATATTCAAAGTAATATTGTGGGTATAATAATTTTGAAGTATAGATTATGACTATCTGTCACTGCGAGTCTTAAAAATTTTCTAAGTCTGAAAGCTAACACCTATAAGGGGGGCTATATGAAATATGTATTTTCATAGAATAAAAAGTCCCGGTAATTGATCCTTAGGTGTTGGTAAGTTGCAAAAAAAATTTTAATGAATATTGAAGATCATTTAACCTATTTATTTTGAAGCAAGAAAGTTTTAAAAGTTTTGGGTTTGGAGAATTTGAACTAGAACCTAAATTTTGGATTCCTATTCTTAAGAATTTTGACTTTTTTTGATATGTTTATTGAATCCAAATAGGGGGGTGTTCCTAATTTACATTTATGTGTTAAAGTTAATGGAGAGTAAAACTAAATAAGTAGAGTTTTGAGTAAAGCTGTGAGCAGAGTATGAAATTTTTTTTTTTGAAATCTTGGTATCCAAGTTGACCCAAATTGAAATCGAGCCAACCCAAGTCTTAGGCTACAATGATGGGTATTCTATTTTTCTGAGATCGCCAGCTCGATTAGAGTTTGAGCTAACTCAGCTGATATTTGAGCTGACTCAATTTAGGACCAAGCCAGCTCAGTCAGCGGGAACAAAAGAGTAATGCAGGCCATGAAGCTTTAAAAGTGATGTTTTAAATGAATTTTTGGTAAAGAAACTTAATAGGTGGCCTCCTTAGGTTGTTCCTCAAAATTAGAAGAGAGAGGGAGAGGTTTGTTGGCTTTCTAAAGGAGTGACACCTAGCAGGCAGCTTTCTTAAATTTATTATATTCCAAGTTTAGTCCCTAGTGTTCTCTTGAGTTGTTCTGAGTTCTCTAGCACAACAGAGAGTTTGAGAGACAGGGAGGGCTGGAGAAGATCCTATTCTCAGTTAACTTCAAATAGAATTTTAGTTGAAAGTAGAGGATTTAGTTATAGATTGATTGGAAGAGCTGGAAGTTGCTGATTGTGGAAAAAGTAAGAAGCTGGTGTTGATGGCAGTAGAGTTCTAATTCTTTGAGGTAAAAATTTAGTCCCTAAGCTAAAATTAAAGCAAAGCTTCAATCTTTATTACTAAGCATGAGGTTTTAGTAAGTCAAATTATGAATTAAACTAGAAAGGAGGATGAATTAATGCTGTCTATTTTTTTCAAAGTTTCTAGACAGTTTTAATAATTAGTTAAACTATGTTGGCTAAACCTAAAGCTATTTGTGGAATGAAAATATAATTGAATTGCTGTAGTTCCTGATGTTTATGTTGGAGGTTAGTAAAACCTAAGCTAAAGCAAAGCAAGGTATATTCTATTTTCATGTATCATATGGTATGATATTGATATGTGTGTGTACTCATTTGATAAAGAAGGAAGAGAGCTCAAGTGGGTGTTTTGAATGATTCAAGCACTAAGATAAGATAGATACCAGAGTAGCTAGCCTGAGCTGAGGTGAGTGGATTTTTTATCTAACTCTAGTTTTTTTCATATGGTATTTATTATGAAAGAGATAAGTTTTGCAAAGTAAATAAGTTTACTTCCTGTTGTTTTCAGCTTATACGTATATATTTATGCAAATAGGGCAATAGGACATGAGTTTATATGAGTATGTGAATTTACTTTGAATAGTATGGTTAACACAGTTTATTGACACTCGTTTGGAAGTGAATGGTTCTTCATTTAAGTTGCATTAATTATGTGACTGCAATCTTGGTGATGAAAGTGATTGTCATGGTTGACAAGTTATATATATATGTTATGCTTATGTGTATATATTCCTGTGGGAATAGCAAAGCAAGCTTTAAGTAGAAAGTATTTTATTGAATTGATTTTCAGCAGGTGACCCACAGGAGTGATCAACCTGTGTGGTTAATTATGATATTGCTTATGGAAAAGAAATATTCAGCTGGCTCTTGGTAGTGAAACTTTGCCCAGTGGGGCTCTATATTTAACTAGCACCTCCACAGTCATTGCCTGATGGAGCTCTATACTAACAATATCGTATCGACTATCCTTGATAGGGGTGCGTTGGGGTATAGTCGATAGTACTAATGAGCTAGCACCACCACAGTCTTATTTGATTTAGCAGTGATCGTATCGACTGTCCTTGGTAGGGGTGTGCTGGGGTGTAGTCGGTGGTAGTTAGCAGCTTGATGTTATTTAATTGGTTATATGGTTGTATTTTTATTCAGCAAGCAAAAATTTTCTTGAATATATTATTGACTAGTGCTATGTATGTGAGACATAGATCTCAAATGAATCAGTGATTTATTATTATGTTTTAATTCGATGGGGCATATATTTTAGCTTGTGAAGTAATAAAAATAGTTCTTATATTCCAGTGATTTGTTGTTATATTTTAACCCAGTGGGGTATATGTTTCAGCTTTGTGAAGCTCTTTGGTATTTTACTTAATCCGATAGGGTATATTTTAGTCTTATGAAGCTCTTTAGTATTTTGCTTAATCTAGTGGGATATATTTCAGCTTTGTCAAGCTTCAAAAAGCAATTCTTACATATCAATTTTTATTGTATATATTTTAGCTTTGTGAAGCATAAAAAAAGTAGTTCTTATATTTCAGTTGCAATGGTTATATCGAATTACAAGATAAGCATTTCTAAATTTTTTCATTGGTACATTGATTATTCACACACTGAGACTTCCCCAAGTCTCACCCCTCACTCTTTCCTATTTGTAGTTTTGGAGTATCAAAGCTTAGAAGTATGTTTCAGCTTATGTATCAGCAGTATCTTTTGAGAAGATGTTGATCATGTGTAGTAGAGAAAAAGGCAGTTCATAAATTTAAGTTGTATTATATTTTGGGGGTTGTTTAGATCAGAAATGGTTATCTATATATATTTTAGTTTGTTTTGAAATGATATGTATTAAAAGAATAGTGTTATGAAAGAAATGTATATGTAATACAAAGTGTAGTTTTATATATGAATTACTTAGTTGTTGATATGAAGTGAAAAGTTAAGTTAGAGTGCTTATTTTGGCAAACAAGGAATTTATATTGGAATGCTTGTGATGAAAATGAATAAATGATTCAGCTAAATCGAAAGCAGGTTATTATCTGATGTTATGGTTCAGCTTAAGCATAGTTTAAAATCTCCTTAACCTTTAGATAAGGGTAGGGTGTGGCACCATCACCAGATTTAGGGGTGGGGTATCATAATAACCCTCTCTTAGTTTGAAGATTTTCTCTTTTTAATCCACTTTCTTGCTTTTTCCATTGAGTCTATAGCTTTTTCTATACTTAAAAGTGGTTGGAGAATGAGTTTTGACTGTTAGAACCCTTGAAATAGCCGTTGGGGGTCATTGTAGATAAAAAGTTGAAGTTCTGAAAAATTAGCCATTACAGTCACTGGGTCGGCTTAGTTTTTTACTGGATCAGATTAGTTTCTAACTGGGTCCACTCAGTATCAGTAAACTTCAAAAATCAGCTTTCTATCTTTTTATTTTCTAAGACTAAGCCGACTAAGTTTTTCACTAAGCTGACTAAGTACTGAGCTAGCTTTGTTTTTCACTGGGTCATCTTAGTTCTCAACCTTCAACAATTCTACATATATTTTTGCATGAGTGGCTTTTATCTTCAACTTTTGAGGACTTTTTTCATCTTGATTTTTATGATCTTTTACATTAAGGCTTTTAAAACTTCTTGTTTGAGCTTTATTTAAGCATTTGAAATCATTCTTTTCTTTGACTTTTCTTCTTGTAAGAAAATTTCTTCTATGGATAATTTCTTCATTTTAAGAACTTGAAAAGTCCTATATATATTCTTGAAACACGTGATTAGTATCATTTATACTTAATATTTTGGAATCATCAAAATTAATCTTTGGATCAATAGAGGTTAACCTCGTTGTAGCGATGATGAAGGCCTCTGGTTATTTAAGATAGGAGGTTAACCTCATAGCAAGGGTGAAGGCCTCTGGTTATTTAAGATAAGAGGTTAATCTCATCGTAGTGAGGGTGAAAACCTTCAATTATTTAAGATAGAATGTTAACCTCACCACAGTGAGGGTGAAGGCCTTTGGTTATTTAAGATAGTGGGTTAACCTCGTCGAAGCGAGGATAAAGGCCTCCAGTTATTTAAGATGGGAGGTTAACTTCGTTCTAGCAAGATTGAAGACTTCCGATTATTTAAGATGGGACTATGGATACAAAGACTTCTAGCTTATAGATGCTTCAAATTGAGTTCAAAAATCCTTGTTCATAAATAAAGGGGACAAATACACAAGACATAGAATTGAAGCTATTATTTCGAGACAACGTCAACACTAGGCGCAACAAGAAAAATAAAGAGAAATAGCAAGTATCAAACCAAAGTGGAATATAGAAAAGTAAATAAAAAAAAAATCATTGCATTAAAATTAAAGTTCATTATACAGGTCTTCAAGACTAGTTACAAAAAGAGAGAAAAGAGAAGAAGACAAAAAAAGAGAGGCCAAAGTCCTACTTGGAATCAAACTTCGGACTGTCGGCCCCAGCTAATACAAGAGCATGCTTCAAATCATTAACTTTTTCTTCTAAATCTCCCCTTACTGCTAAACTCTCATCAAGTAATTTGTTAGCTCTTCGGAGATCATCTTCTGTTTCTCTTAGTCTTTTCCTCAGAACCATAGATTTGGCTTCGGCATCCTTCACTACGTTCTCATTATAAGTTGTTCAGATCTCGAGTTGCAAGAGTTCAGCCTTCATCTTCTCATGAATCATTGAAAGATTTTGCATGATCCTCCTCAAAGAGGCAATCCCCTCTGGATCCTCTTTCAAGTCGGTCTGAGCTTTATCTACCAACTGCTTTCGAAGCTGGGACACCTCAGTGTTAGCTGCATGAAGTTTATTTTTTAGATCTTCAATCTGCCCAAACCAGTCGATTTGATAAGCATCATATGCAATCTCGGCATCACGTAGTTGTTTCTTAAGGTCAGAGAATTTCTTTGACCAGTCCCATGTTGGAAAACATGCAGGGTTTCATGCTTGTATTTCAAAACTTTTTTGAAAACTGATGCAATGAAAGATATAGATTAAACTATTTAATCTATTAATGCATGTAATCTAATCACTAAACCCTACAACTAGGATCTACAACATGTCATGATGCAAGGATAAATCTAAAAATTAAATAAGGATGATTGGTATTGATTAAATCAATACCTAGATCTAGAACTATTTTAGAAAACCTAGATCATATCTTGGTCAGATAAAAAATCAAATCTTATACCTTTGCATGGGTCGAGAACACCGCAATTTAATCTCAACATTGTCCCTTATTGCTTAGAGCCACACAATGCATCTAGCCTCTATGAATAGCCCACACAAGACTGTAACATAGATTGGAGGTTCAACAAATGAAGATCTGCTTGAAATGCTAGCTTCTCGCAGATCCCTTCTGATGGTTAATCTAAAAAATATTCTTTGGATCTCTTGAACACTTCAAGAGATGAATAAAAAAAGGAGGAATAAGGAAGAAGACCAACTTTTGGATCTACTAAAAATCAAAAAATAAATAAGTTAAGAAAGATCCTAAGAGAAGACACATCTTCTCTTTTCAGGACATCAACCGTTGATGTCCTAAACAGATATCCAGACTTCAACAAGAGGAGACCTTCTCCTCTAGCATTTTTCCATGCTTCTAGGTCTTTTCCTTTCTGATTTTTTAATAGAAAAATCATACACAAATTAAGAAGAAAAGGTTCTTAAAAGAACCCTAAGGGAAGACCATCTTCTCTTCCTTTTCTTCTCATCAGGACATGATCAAATCATGTCCAAAAGAGACCCTGATGCCCCAACAATTTGGAGCATCCATCTTCCATGCCCTCTCCCTTTCTTTCTGATCTTTCTCATGAAAATAATCTAAAAAGATGGAGGAGAACAAGATCCAGAGGAAATCCTAGAGAAGACAATCTTTTCTTTCTTACCTTTTTCTCTACAAGACATCAACTTTTGATGTCTTAAAAAAACTTTTCCTCCAAGAAACATGGCGCCTCATCCTCCCATGCCTCTCCTCCTTTTTCTTTTGATTTCTGCTATGGAATACCAGGGACTCTTCATGCCTCAACAACTTTCTCAAAAGGTGCCATCCCAATATATATATGCAGGACTAGGTCAAAACCTAGTCCTATAAGGAACCAAAAGGAAGTTTGGGGGGCGTCCAACCTCTTGGATGCCTTCCCCTAAAAACTTGGCATGACACCCTGCTTATCCACATACAAAACAAAATAAAAAGGGCTGAATAAAATAAATATGGTGTGGAGAAAATTGGCTCAAGAGAGGAGGAGGTAGTTTGATTTCATGGGACTCTATTAAGTAGAGTTTAAACCAAAACAAACTTTCTAATTTGACCTATTCAAAATAAATTCAAATTCTCCGGACTAAGGGGTATGGAAAAGCACTCTTAGGCATGGGGAATACTCAAATAAAGATCTAAAAACAAATGTGTGGCATGGGCTTTTAGTGGCGCAAGGAAGGAGTCTTAGTCTAACTAGGACTCTCTCCTATTTTGACTAGGTCAAAATCTTTTGAACCCAATTCAAAATAGTTTGGAGTCAACCTGATTAACAGACAATCCTAATCCAATTAGAAGCCTAATAAAATTAGATTATCAAATTTAAATTTGATTTAATTTTTAATCAAATTAAAAATTAGGTATACTCAAGTCCTAATCGAACTAAGACTTGTTTTTTCTTACAATTGGCTTATCCAATAAATCAATTAGACTTAATCTAATTAAATTCAAACTAATTCTAATTGAATCTAATTTAATTAGACTTGATCTACCTGATTACTCAATCAGATTGAGCCAATTAGCAATCTAATTGCTAATCGATCCTTCTACAATACTTGCACTTGATTGATCATTAATAACATTCATGATTTGATTACTAAATGATTCTTAATCATCAATCAACCATCTGATCAAGTAACAACCTCTAATGTGTGTAATCCCATAGGTTTGAACCTAAGCCGATAGCATAAGAACTAATTTCTGTACCAATCAAAATTACCATCTAATAATGGTATCCGACGTCCGGATAGATCGAATGTATGCAAAGCAATAATCTTAGAACCCTTGCCTATGGTTACCGTATACTTCATCTCTTCGACCAATAATGCTAAGGATGATATCGAGTTAGTTGTTAACACTCATACAAGTCATCCATATTGTATCTCAAAATTTTGTAAGTCTTGTGACTTCTCATGAAAATTACTCGAGTCTAGGTTTTGCTAAATTGAAATACAATGAGACATTCTCTTTCTAAAATTAATTAGGAGTGCTCAATCCCGTCTTGACTCATACCCCAACTCTACAAGTATTTGATTGTACCAAGAAATCTTCCATTATTGTATTAGAAATATAGGTAGGTTGGCAGCAAAGTACAGTGAGTTGCTTATAAGTCACCATGGTGATCTCAGATCGGAGGGACATTTATATCCATTAGCCTTAACTAGCTACTCTTGACAGTAGAGTGCTACATGAAGAAAATCATGCAAAATTTTTAGCATGCTTTTCAAAATTTTTTCAAAATTTTATAACAGCAAAAGTAAATATTAATCTAAAATTAATACTAAGCATACATTGATCATATCAGAAATCCTACATCTGGATCTAGATATGTTAATATGTAACAAAAAATTAAATGCATAATGTTAGTAAATCATATCAACTAACCTACTCATGTTCAGAACATGATACCAATGCGTGGGTAGCTGATCTCCATGATCTGAATATACCAAAAGAAGATATGGCATCATACTGCAATCACACATTTAACCGACTTCTATGGTTGGTCCACATGGAGCTCCTGATCCCGACCAGCTCCACCGGAGTGCTAGCTCTTCATCGGGGCCTTCGATGGCTGATCTCAATCGATCCAATCGATAGTCTTACTCTTGATCTTCTGGATGCTCTAGAAGATCAGATGGTGTGCTTCGGAGGATGACTAGGTGGTGTTTGAAGTTTGGTGGTGATCGGGCACTCACAGTACTCTATCTCTCCACCCTAACCCAAAAACCTAAATCTAGGATTTCACACACCTAGAAAACCATGACGCCCAGAATCACTTTCATGCCCACTCCCTTTTGAATTTTTCTATAAAATAATTTTTCATGAGTAGAGGCACTCCCCCTCTTCGAATACCCACTCTCAAAATAATTTTTAAATAGGAGCATAAAGAGATAAAAATCATAAAGTAGGCATGAAGGGAATGTGTGAGCACAAGAGAACCTTTCTCTTGTTTTCGACTTTTCCATGCACAATACTTGCGCCCCACTCAATATTTTCTCTCTCCAAGAAGCTCTTCTTGCCACTCTTAGATATCACATGCAAAACCATGCATGCCCAAGAAAAAACTCTTTTTAAATGGGTGCAAAGTAGTGGATATTGCGTGTGGAATGGATAAGGCTGCAATGGTTGAAGTTGTTTCAATCGTTCTCTTAAATTCAAAATTCAAGAGAAGCATATCCACTTCCAATGCCCAATCCAAGGAGTTTGATGCATAGAGGGACTCTCCTTCTGCATGCCCATGCCAAAAAATCTTAGAGAAAGTGTGACGAAAGAGAGTGGCGAAGGGAAGAGATAAGTTTTGGAAGTTAGTAAGGTTCCAACCACTTGCCTAAATTTGAAATTCAAGCAAATGCCTCATCCAATCTCAATGCCAAAGACCAAGTCAAGGAGCACTAGAAACCTTCTTTCTGCAAGGGAAAACTCATGAAAAAATTAGAATGTGCATGAAAGAAAAAATGGATAAAAGGTCAAAGTGTTAGGCACAGGGAGATTTGAAATTCAAATCTCATTTGATTTTTCCAAATTTGTTACAACCAAACTAATTTATTTGAACTTAATTAGATCAAGTCAAATCCAACCAAATTAGGCTTAACCCAATCTAATAAATTCCTAATTAAATTAAAAATTAATTAGGTCCAGTCCTTGATCAAATCGGGATTGAATCTTTCATAGCGATTAAGTTATCTTATGACCTAATCGGGTCAAACCAAATTGAATCAAATTCAATCAAACTTGATCAAATCCTCATTGCTCAATTAAATTAAGCTAATCAGTAATTAAATTAGTAATTAATCCTTTAATAAATATAGAATCCTAATTGGATGGATGTCTGGACAATAGAGTCCCATCTATATGAAATTCTTGAAGTGCTCCAAAGTAGTGGGACTCTTGAACCCAATGTACTAAATGAATGGAACTCATGATCATAGAGTCCCAAACTAGTAAGACTCTTGATCAAAGAGTCTTAGATGAGTAGGACTCAGAGTTTCAATCTAGTAAAATCCATAAAGATAGAGTTCCAGTCCAGTGGGACTCTTGACCATAGAGTTCCAAACCAGTGGGACTCTTGATCAGAGAGTCCCAGACAAGCAGGACTCAGAGTTATAATCCTGTAAGACTCTTGATCATAGAGTCCCTATCCAGTGGGACTCTTGACTATAGAGTTTCAAACCATTGAAACTCTAGATCAACCATCAGATCAGGTAGAAACTCCTATTGTGTGACCCCATAGGTTCGAACCTTAAGCTGGTAGCACAAGAACTAATTTTCTATATCAATCGATGTGACAATCTAGTAATGGTACCTGACGTTCGAATAGGTCGAATAGTCGCAACTCAACATCGACGAACCTATGGCATATGGTTACCATATAATTCATCCCCTTGACCTTAATACTTAAAAGATGACCTAGGGTTTAACTATCAATCCTAAAAAATTATTTATAGTGTATTTTAAAATTCAGTATCTATCAAATAGACTATCTCGATTGAGATTTTGCTAAATTAAAATACAGTGATGCACTTACTACAACACTTGGAGGGGTCAGTCCCATCTTGACTCATGTATTAACTTCATAAGTACTTGACTGCATCCAGTAGTCTTCCATCATTGAATTAGAAATTCAGGTAGTCCAGTACCTAAGTGCAGTGAGTTACTTCCAAGTCATCATGATGATCTCAGGTTAAAGGGACACTTATATCCATATCATTCGTTAGCAACTCTTGACAGCAGAGAGCTTTGTAGTTGGATCATATTCAATGAAATGTATCCCTATACTTCATCTGCATGCCATAACAGTATCTTCATACTTCTTGATTAAGAGGACAACCAACATTTATAGCACACAATAACCTACACTCGATACATTATTGTCCTAGATAACAAAAAATCATTTGGTCGCGAACTGATTTAAGGACTAAACGATAAATCCTTCTTTATCGAATCTAAATAGTCCTTAGGACTTCATCATAGAAGAGTTCATTATAGAAATATGCATAAACATGATGAAAAGCCAGAAAAATAATTTTATTTATTTATAATTTAAATATAAATTACATTCAGCTCAACCATCTACAACCTAGATGATTGACTTCAGTATACAATTTTCAACAACTCCCACTTAGACTAAAGCCACTCAAAATAGTATCGAATACCCATCTTTCATTTGTGATTGTCGAGCTCTTTGATTCTGAGAGCTTTAGTAAATGGGTCAGTCACGTTCTTCTTTTCGTCGATCTTCTAAAGCTTGACATCATCTCATTTCACGATCTCTCGTACAAGGTGGTAGCGACACAGAATGTGCTTAGTATGCTGATGTGCCTTCCGCTTCTTTGCTTGAGCTATGGCCCCAATGCTGTCATAATATAGCAGATCCACACCATCCAAGGAGAGTGCCACTCCCAGCTCGTCTATGAACTTTCACAGCTACACAGCTTCCTTTACAATATCAAATGCCATAATATATGCCACCTTACACACAGAATCAATCCTAGTGTGTTGCTTGAAACTCTTCTAGTAGACCGCTCCTGCATTTAGGATAAACACATAACCTGATACACTCTTGCTATCAACATGATCTGACTGAAAACTAGAATTAGTATATCCCATAAGTTTCAAGTCAGCATCTCCATAGATGAGCCACTAGTCCTGGGTATTTCTTAAATACTTCAGGATTGCCTTCACAACCTTCTAGTGATTCTCACCTAGATCAGAATGATATCTACTCACTACTCCTAGTGAGTATACCACATCTAGTCTCGTACACATCATGGTGTATATAATAGAATCCACTATCGAAGCATATGAAATTCTACTCATATGCTCTCTCTTTTGAGGAGTTGTCGGATAATTCCTCTTTGAGAGAGTAATTCCATGGTCTATTGGAAGATAGTCCTTTTTAAAATTTTTTATATTGAACCTCTTAAGCACTGTACCAATGTATGTGGACTAGGACAACCTAAGCAATCTTTTAGACTTATCCCTATAGATCTTCATCCCTAGGATGTAGGAAGCTTCTCCCAAGTCCTTTATGGAGAATTACGATGATAGCCAAACCTTTATTTATTGTAGAATAGGGATGTCATTCCTAATTAAGAGAATGTCATCTACATACTGTTAGATATATGTGCCCTAGAAGCCAGAATTGGCTGACACTTGTAATACACTTCTAGGGGCAAAATTATAATTTTGACTAAAATCAATAAATGGGTTATTTTCTATCACATATGTGTATTTAGTGTCTGTGATACATCCTTTGAGTTAATGGTAATGATAATTCGTATTTTCAAGAGTTGAAAATTTAAGACATGAATAATCATTATTAACTCATAAATTGCTCCTGACCATAGGATCATCACGAGGATGGTGATTGATCCGGAAGGTTGGTGTACAATCGCTTCTCTTTAGTAGATGAGTCTTGAGTCTACGGTGTGGAGACACCGAAGTGAGAGTACAGGTACTCGTTAGAGAATGAGGGCACTGAGCGTGACCACCTCGAGTAGTCATTAGGGAGTCTACCTTCTCGTCAATGACTGACTCGATGCTGCAGTAGTGTGTCTGGTTCTTTGACCTGAGGTGCATCGATAGTTCACCTTGAGGGTGTTATAGTTTGACTACACCATTACTCGGTCTCCTAGCCATATGGAATCCTGAGGTGTATGTTGGCTATAGCATGTTCATTGTAGGAACTGGATGGCATCAAGATAGAATCTATCTACCTCGGTGGTAGAGGAGCAGCCCTATGATAATCATGAGAATCAAGTCCAGAAGCCCATGGCCATGGCAGAGTGAAATAATAGAAAGAGTTTCTATTTAGATTTTCACATTGGACTCGAATCGAATGATTACATCATATGACAGAAACTAGGGTTTGATGAGTTTACCTTAACCCTAATCTGATCGGGGCTCAAGATAGAAGAACTTAATCACACAGGTAGCTGCACCAAGAGGTTCGCATTCAGCTCTGATGGGTTGCCACCATATACTGCTAGGTGTCACTGGTGGATTTTGGGAGCAATTAGAATGATTTAGATGATCGATCATTCTAGCTGTTCGAATCAGAAGAGTTCTGATCCATCGAAAGGAGTTTCGATGATGTCGATGATAGAGATCATGACATATCCCATTATCATATAGAACTGAACCTAACTGGGTCACACAAACAAGGGTTTGAATCTGGTGATCATCAATTGAACTGATCCAGTTCAATTGATCTGAATGAGATTCAATTAGGTTCAAGAAAATCGTGCTAGCACTCGATTGAACCTAACGTTCTTCTTTTGCTATCATAAATAAGTTGTCCTATCTGAGCCAAAGGAGTTTGTGCTCAATCAGAGGCCTTCATATGGTCTGACAGGAGGAGTCCAAGTCAGAATAGGTTGTCTTATTTTGTAAGACATTACCTGCCATTTTTGGTCACCTGCCATTTCTTGTTCTTTGACTTTGGTCAAAAGTCTACCTTTGACTGGTCAAACATTGACCATTGACACTTTGACTTTTGACCACATGTCATGCACCTATTGGAGAGCTGGTGGGGGCCTATCCCCCTACCAGAACCTGACAAAGAGGAGGGCGCACGCCACCCTAGGCATGTGCCCAAGTTGGAGGCGCCTAGGAGTCCTTGTTGGACAAGGACTCCATCTCCTTTTTGGATTCCAATTAGAGTTCTTCTAATAACCAACTTTGACTGGTCTTAGGCACCCTTTAAGGAGGAATCCAGGGGACTCTATTCCCACCAATCAGATTTAGATCTGATTTCACAAAGGGTTGTGATTGATTGGGAAGAAGAGGAGTTGGATCACAGTTAGTCTATAAATAAGACCCTATACCCAACTCAAATTGATATATGATTGAAAAAAAGAGTTTCCATACGCCCCAAGGCTGCCTCTCCCCTCCTTCTTAATTGATGTACCTATTTTAACTATCGAGCAAATGGTTTCCTTATTAATGGTCTTTATCAGCTACATATTGATGTACCTATTTTAACTATCGAGCAAAACATGAATGCCAAATGACCTAAGGATAGTCTAAATGACAGATATCTATGGCACCTGAGACTAGGTCATATAGCAGAAGATAGGATCAGCAAATTGGAGAAAAATGGGCTATTGAATCCGTTGACTTTCGAGTCATATCCAACTTATGAATCTTGTCTTTGGGCAAAATGACTAAACTCCCTTTTGTAGGACATGGGGAAAGGGCCACAGATCTCCTTGCCCTAGTACATACTGATGTGTGCGGCCCATTTGATGTGCCGGCTAGAGGCAATTTTGTCTACTTCATTACCTTTACCGATGATCTGTCTAGGTATGGGTATGTGTATCTTATGAGACACAAGTCTGAAGCTTTTGAAAAGTTCAAAGAATTCAGACATGAAGTAGAAAAACAAACAGAAAAACCCATTAAGGTTCTTCGATCAGATCGAGGAGGTGAATACCTTAGCCGGGAATTCCTAGACTATCTAAAGGAAAATGGCATAGTCTCTCAATGGACTCCACCAGGAACACCTCAACTCAATGGGAGTTTCAGAATGGAGAAATCGGACTCTATTGGATATGGTTCGATCCATGATGAGCTTCACAGACCTCCCTGATTTTCTTTGGGGATACTCATTGTTAACTTTAATTTATCTACTGAATAGGGTTCCCTCTAAAATCGTTCCTACCACACCGTATGAGATATGGCATGGTAAGAAACCAAGTCTGAGTCATCTCAGAATTTGGGGTTGTCCGGCTCATGTCAAAAGACAACAAGCGGACAAGTTAGAGTTTAGGTCCTTTAGAGCTCGATTCATAGGATATCCTAAAGAGTCATTAGGATACTATTTCTACATTCCAGAAGACCACAATGTGATTGTGAGTCGACATGCCATCTTTCTTGAAAAATAGTTTATTCAAGACAGCGGCATTGGAAAATAGATCAAGCTTGATGAGAAAGTCTCACAAGTGGAACGAGCTAAGGACCAAGTGGAACCTAATCAATTTGAGCCAATAAGAACACTACCTCCTCCACCTCGTAGATCGAAAAGAGTTTTCCATCCCCCTGAGAGATACTTAGGTATTATTTCAGAGGAAGTAGAGAAAATGTTCCTCATAGGTAATGGTGCTCATGGTGATGATCCCAAAACCTACAACGAGGCGATATCAGATATCGACTCCGAGAAATGGCTAGAGGCAATGCAGTCAGAAATTGACTCGATGCACTCAAACCAAGTCTGGACCTTGGTAGATCCACCAGAAGGTATAGTACCTATTAGGTGTAAATGGATCTTCAAGAGAAAGATTGGTGCAAATGGGAAATGTGGAGACATTCAAGGCTAGACTAGTGGCAAAAGGTTATAGTCAACGCGAAGGCATTGACTATCAGGATACCTTTTCCCCAGTGGCTATGCTAAAATCCATCCGCACATTGCTTGCCGTTGCAGCCTATTTCGATTATGAAATATGGCAAATGGACATGAAAATGGCATTCCTAAATGGATATCTTGAGGAAGATATCTATATGGAACAGCCACTAGGTTTCACATCCAGTGATACTGATCACAAGGTTTGCAAGCTGCAAAGGTCCATATATGGACTTAAGCAAGCATCTCGGAGCTGGAACACTCATTTCAATGATGTGATCAAAAAGTTTGGTTTCATCAAAAATGAAGAGGAATCGTGTGTTTTCAAAAAGGTCAGTGGGAGCGCTGTTGTCTTCCTCGTATTGTACGTGGAATGATATTCCCATGTTGATGACAGTCAAAATGTGGTTGTCCAAAGAATTCTCCATGAAAGACCTAGGTGAAGCATCCTTTATTCTAGGAATTAAGGTCTATAGGGATAGACCGAATAGGATGCTAGGACTTTCACAGAAGATGTACATAGAGGAAGTACTAAAGAGGTTTAGTATGGAAAACTCTAAGAGGGGATTAATACCCTTCAGACATGGTATTCATCTTTCCAAGAAGATGTGCCCTAGCACACCTGAGGAAATAGAACGCATGAGTAAGATCCCTTATGCTTCTGCAATAGGGAGCCTCATGTATGCCATGCTATGTACACGACCTGATATAGCCCATGCTATGAGTGTCACAAGCAAATATCAGTCAAATCCAGGTGAAGAACACTGGACTTCTGTGAAATGTATTCTTAAGTACTTGAGAAGAACTAAGGATATAATGTTGGTCTTTGGTAATGGAGTACTAAGTAATCAAGCAAACAAGTTGCTTGATCACTTAGGAGTCTTAGATGGTGCATAACATAAAAAACCCTTCTCATGCCATATTGATGCAACATAAGAAATATTCTCCCATGCCTAAAAGGCTGTCGCCCCTTCCATCTTCCATGCCCTTTCTGATCCTCTCTCTCCCTTCTTTTATGTGCCAAAGGTTGGAAATAAATCTGAGAAGAAGATCCAATTAAAATTGTAAAGAGTTCAGCATCTATGCGATGGTGTTCATAAGATGGACAAGCCACCTTCTAAAATTATTTTGAAGGTTCTTTAGATTAGATCTAGATCTAATCTTTAAAAAAAAGATTCATGAGGAGAAGACGTCTAGATCCTACCTAAGTGGACATCGGTAGAGGCCAGGCACATGCGTGGCTCCTTCCAGAACCTTAGGATAGATCAGGATCATCGTAGGATAATCTAGTTACCCAAAACAAGGTATAAAATTAAATTAGATTTAATTTTATTTTAATCTTAATATCAGATCTTAAAGAATTAGATTTGAGATGTCTTAGATATTATTATGATCTTAGAAGAAAAGTTTTTGAAATGTTTTTTTAGATCTAATCAGATCTAAATGATCCTATACAAGAAAAATAGGATTTCTCCTTCAAGAGGTCCTTGATGAAGAGGCAGGACCGTCCACTGTTGTAGTCGATCCTTTTCCTATCGAAGCTATTCTTGAGCCCTCTGAGCTTGCCATTGAGGGGTCCGAATCTGCACTAGAGTCAGAGGCGGTAGAGAACACTCCAACCTCGCCCACCATTGTTCCTCCTAAGGTCTAAAATTTTAAATAGTTGTACTTCTTTTTTCTTTTTTTTGATGTATATTCAAATATTTTGAGAAATGAAAATGAGTTTTCTTCTCATTATACTTATGCCATGGTGAATGTTATTTAAAATCCTTCTAGTGACCAAAGTCAAGGTCAATCATCTCCAACCAATGCTAAACCACCATCCAAAGGTATCCCTTTAAGATCTATAGTAAAGGATTTGAAGAGAAAAATCCATCACCTAAAGAAGAAGTTGAAGAAGATGGAAGACGAGCTTTAAAGATCTAGAAAAATGCTTCAAAGGCAACAATTGAAGTCACTCACCTTCGCAAGTTGCACATGAAAGATTTCTTGAGCTTCAACATTAGGAAAGATAACATTGAGAGAGAGTTGGCCAAGCTTAACAAAATCGCTAGTGAGAAGTCCGGATGTTAACTATGAAGGCTAGCTCCCTCAAAGTCAAGCTCAAGGTGATGAAGGAGAAAATTCGTCTGTTGGAGGGGAGTTTGCCATGGTCTTCCGATAAGGCCTAGTATGAATGGGATTGGTCGAAAAAATTTTTGGAGCTCCAAAAGCAACTTCAAGACATCGAAGTTTGGCACAACAATTGTAGAGGATGCTGGATGAAAAAAGTGTCTAGACTTGAATGGGAGCTCAAGGAGGCCAGAGATGAAGTAACTTGTCTTTGAAAGCAGTTGGCTGATAACTAGCAGGTTGGTGCTGATAGAGAGTCGGAATAACTTGCCTTCTTGAGGAGGTCCTTTGGAGAACTTTCTGAGCTATGTGCAAAGAAGAAGGCCAAACTTTAACAGCTGAAAATTCAAATAGCCTATGAGTGGCAAGTGATCAAGGATGCAGAGGTGGAGTTAGAGGTCCTTAGAAGATAGTTGAGGGAGTCTAGGGATAACTTCCAGTGGGCCGATAGATTATTCATGGAGAGCTTGTTGAAGAGAAAGAAACTCGAAGAGGAAATCGCTAGCTTGAACCAATCCTTGGTGATGGCCGGTGTTGGTGCAGAATCTGATTGACATCGGATCGAGTTGGAGTTGAGGAAGAAGAGGTCACCATCGGTGACCTACAAAATAAAGTTCTATCTAGAGTTGGTGGTGGTGGCTCTGATAGGACCCTCTGACGATCAAGTCAGCTCTTCTGACCAAAAAGAATAGAGTGCTCAGGAAAGAATTCAGTAGAGTTCTGAAAAGAAGAAGAGAGCTTAGAAAAAATATATCTAGAGGGTCCCTTTTATAGATGAAGTTCGGAGCAGACTGATAGTGACAACCATAATCATCCGATCGTGGGCCGTTTGGAGCCACATAAAATTTATTATGGAGAGAGGTGTCATCTGTAGTAGACTGATAATGATAGTCGTAACCATTTGGTAGTGGGATCATCTATAGTAGACTTATAAATAACAGTCGTAACCATCTGATAGTGGGCCGCTCGGGGTCATGTGGAGTTTGTTACGAAGAGAAGTGTCCGTTATCGTCATGTGCCCGTTCGTTGAGATTTAATAGTCAAAGTCTGAAGGAAGCAAGTATTGGTTGGTGAAGATCTTTGACATATATCTATTTTAGAGGAGTTCAGACTCCTAAAGAAAATACGACAAGAGGGGATCATTCGGGAGGAATACTACTTGAAATCTAAAAGTAATCCACTGGAGGAATTCGGATGGAGTTCGACTAATGGAGAAGTCTAGAAGAAGTTTGACTCCTTGAGGAATCCAACTGAAGAAGGTTCGAAAGAAGTTTAGTTCTTGAAGGAATTCGACTGAAGGAGAAGTATGAAAGGAGTTTGGCTATTAGGGGAATTCGACTGAAGAAGAAGTTCGGAAGAAGTTCGACTGCTGGAGGAATGCAACTGAAGGAGAAGTTTGGAAGAAGTTTGGCTCCTAGAGGAATTTGACTAAAGAAGAAGTCCAGAAGGAGTTTGGCTGCTAGAGAAATCTGACTGAAGGAGAAGTTTGGAAGAAATTCAGCTCCTCAAGAAATCCGATTGAAGGAGAAGTTTAGAAGGAGTTTGGCTCCTGAAGGAATCTAATTGAAGGAGAAGTCTGAAAGGAGTTTGGCTGCTAAAGGAATCCGAATGAAGGAGAAGTCCGAAAGAAATTTGGCTCCTGGAGGAATCCAACTAAAGGAGAAGTCGGAAAGGAGTTTGGCTCCTAGAGGTATCCAACTGAAAGAGAAGTCTAGAAGGAGTTCGGCTCCTAGAGAAATTTGACTGAGGAAGAAGTTCGGAAGGAGTTCGGCTCTTGGAGGAAGACTGAAGGAGAGGTTTGGAAGGAGTTCGGCTGTCGGAGGAATCTGACTGAAAGTGAAGTCTAAAAGGAGTTCAGCTACTGGAGGAATCCGACTAAAGGAGGTCTGAAAGGAATTTGGCTTTTGGCTCCTGAAGGAATCTGACTGAAGGAGAAGTCCGAAAGGAGTTCGGCTCCTGAAGAAATCTGACTGAAGGAGAAGTTCAGAAGGAGTTCGGCTGTTGATGGAATCTGACTAAAGGAGAAGTTCAAAAGAAGTTTGGCTTCTAGAGGAATCCGACTGAAGGAGAAGTTTAGATGAAGTTCGGCTCCTCGAGAAATCCAACTAAAGAAGAAGTCTGGACTGAAGGAGAATTCTCGATCAAAGCTGCTGAAGGAGTCCGAACTGAAGGAGAATTTCCGATCGAAGCTTTTTTATGATTACCAATTATATTAGGCTAAGCATCACACTGGACTTCGGCGGGAGCGGGGTTTATCCCCAACAGTAGGGATCGATAGCCCAAAGTTTGAAGACTCTAATCCTTCTTCTTAGGACTTCGTCCACCTTATCCTTTTGCATATGGTCTTGCCAATCTTTATTCTATAATGAACTTCATCTTCAATGAAATTATATTTTTTTCAACCATCTTTCTATTTTGCTTGGATTCAATGTTTGTTGACTTCTTCATTTTCTTCATTCTTCTCTTGTTTCTTATAACCGAAGGTCTTCTCACATGTCAGGATGAGGTCCTCCTCCTATTTCTGATATAGTTGGCCTTTTTTGCTCTTCTATCAAGAGGAGGTTCTCCTTCTGTTCCTGACAGGATTGGCCTTCTTTTGTTAGGACGAGATCCTCCTCCTATCCTGAACGCAGGTATAGGAGCACAAAAGGACTGTTGAAAGGGTCTCTCCCCTTCTTTTTTCTTAAAAATAATTGAAGGTCTTCATCATCCGTGTCAGGATGAGGTTCTTCTCTTATTTCTGACATGGTTGGCCTTCTTATCCTTCTATTAGGATGAAGTTCTCCTCCTATCCCTAATGGGGTTGGCCTTCCTTTGTTAGGATGAGGTCCTCTTCCTATTCTAAACAAAGGTATAGAGGCACAAAAGGAATATTGAAAGGGCCTCTCCCCTTCTCCTATCTTAAATAACTAGAGGCCTTTATCATCTATGCCAGGACGAGGTTCTCTTCCTATTACTGATATGGTTGGCCTTCCTGTCCCCCTGTCAGGTCCAGGTTCTCCTCCTATTCTTGGCAGGGTTGGCCTTCTTTTGTTAGGACAAAGTCCTTCTCCTATCCCTAACAAAGATATAGGGACACAAAAGGGCCGTTAAAAGGGTCTCTTCCCTTCTCCTATTTTAAATAACTAGAGATTTTCATCATCCATGTCAGGATGAGGTTCTCCTCCTATTCCTGATATGGTTGGCCTTCTTGTTCTCCTATTAGGATCAGGTTCTCCTCCTGTTCCTGACGGGATTAGCCCTTCTTTGTCAGGGCAAAGTCCTCCACCTATCCTAAACAAAGGTATAGGAGCACAATAGGACCGTTGAAAGGGCTTCTCCCCTCCTCCTATCTTAAATAACTAGAGGTCTTCATCATCTATGCCAGGACGAGGTTGTCCTCCTATTTCTAACATGATTTATCTTCGTTGTCTTCTCTATCAGGATAAGGTTCTCCTCCTGTTTCTGATGGGATTGACCTTCTTTTGTTAGGATGAGGTCCTCCTCCTGTCCCTATCAATAGTATAGGGGTACAAAAGGACCATTGAAAGGGCTTCTTTCCTCCTCCTATCTTAAATAACTGAAGGTCTTCATCACCCATGTCAGGATGAGATCCTCCTCTTATTCCTGACATGGTTAGCCTTTTTTATCCTCCTGTCAGGATGAAGTTCTCCTCCAGCTCCTGATGGGATTGGCCTTACTTTGTTAGGATGAGATCCTGCTCCTATCTCCTACAAAGGTATAGGAACATGAAAGGACCGTTGAAAGAGCCTCTCCCCTCCTCTTGTCTTAAATAATCGAAGGTCTTCATCATCCATGTTAGGATAAGATTTTCCTCCTATTTCAAAAATGGTTGGCCTTCCTGTCCCCCTATCAGGACAAGATTCTTCTCCTGTTCCTGATGGGATTGATCTTTCTTTGTTAGGATGAGGTCATCCTCAGATCCCTAACAAAGATATAGGGGGTACAAAAGGGTCATTGAAAGGGATTCCACTCCTCTTATCTTAAATAATTAGAGATCTTCATCATCCATACCAAGATGAGGTTCTCCTTCTATTCCTGACATGGTTGGCCTTCCAGTCCTCCTGTCAGAATGAGATTCTCCTCCTGCTCCTGACGGGATTGGCCTATCTTTGTTAGAACGAGATTCTCCTTCTATCCCTAACAAAGGTATAGGGGCACAAAAGGGCTATTGAAAGAGTCTCTCCCCTCCTTCTATCTTAAATAACTGGAGATCTTCATCACCCATATCAGGATGAGGTCCCCTTATTTCTAACATGGTTAGAATTTTTTGTCCTACTATCAGGATAAGGTTCTTCTCCTATTCCTGATAGGATTGGCCTTTCTTTATTAGGATGAGCTTCTCCTATCCCTAACAAAGATATAGGGGCATGAAACGACCATTGAAAGGGCCTCTCCCCTCCTTCTATCTTAAATAACCAGAGGTCTTCATCATCCATGCAAGGATGAGATTCTCCTCATATTCTTGACACGGTTGGCCTTTCCGTCCTCTTGTCAGGATGAGGTTCTCCTCCTATTCTTGATGGGGTTAGTTTCTCTTTGTTAGGATGAGGTCCTACATCTATCCCTAATAAAGATATAGAGGCACAAAAGAGTCATTGAAAGGGCCTCTCCTCTCCTCCTATCTTAAATAATCAAAGGTCTTCATCATCCATGCCAGGATAAGATTCTTCTCCTATTTCTGACACGGTTGGCCTTCCTGTCCTTCTATCAGGACGAGGTTCTCCTCCTATTTCTGACAGGATTGGCCTTCCTTTATTAAGACGAGATCCTTCTCTTATCCCTAACAAAGGTATAGGGGCATGAAAGGATTGTTGAAAGGGCCTCTCCCCTTCTCCTATTTTAAATAATTGGAGGTCTTCATCATTTGTGCCAAGATGAGGTTCTCCTCCTATTCCTGATATGGTTGGCCTTCTTGTCCTCCTATCAAGATGAGGATCTCCTACTATTTTTGATAGGAATGGCCTTCTTTTATCAGAACGAGATCCTCCTCTTGTCTCTAACAAAGATATATGAGCATAAAAGGACTGTTGAAAGGGCCTCTTCCCTCCTTCTATCTTAAATAATCCGAGGTCTTCATCATCCATGCCAAGATGAGGTTCTCCTCCTGTTCCTAACATGGTTGGCCTTCCTGTCTTTCTATCAGGACTAAATACTCCTTCTATTCTTAATGGGGTTGGCCTTTTTCGATTAGAATAAGATCCTTCTCCTATCCCTAACAAAGGTATAGGGGCACTTAAGGGCCATTGAAAGGATTTCTCCCGTCCTATCTTAAATAACTCGAGGTCTTCATCATTCATGCTAGGATGAGATTTTTTTCTATTTCTGACATGGTTGGCCTTCCCATCCTTCTGTCAGGATGAGGTTCTCCTCTTGTTCCTGACAAGGTTAAACTTTCTTTGTTAGTGCGAGGTCCTCCTTTTATTTCTAATAAAGGTATGAGAGCACAAAAGGATCGTTGAAAGGACCTCTCCCCTCCTCCTATCTTAAATAATCAGAGGTCTTCATCATCCATGCAGAACGAGGTTCTCCACCTATTCGTGACATGGTTGGCCTTCCCGTCCTCCTGTCAGGATGAGGTTCTTCTCCTATTTCTGACGAGATGGCCTTCCTTTATCAGGGCGAGGTTCTTCTATCCCTAACAAAGGTAAAGGAGAACAAAAGGGCCATTGAAAGGGCCTCTCCCCTTCTTCTATCTTAAATAACTGGAGGTCTTCATCATCCATGCCAGGATGAGATTTTTCTCCTATTCTTGACATGGTTGGCCTTCCAGTCCCTCTATCAAGATGAGGTTCTCCTCCTATTCTTGATGAGGTTGGTCTTTCTTTGTTAGGACGAGGTCCTCCTCCTATCCCTAACTAAGCTATAGGGGCACAAAAGAACCATTGAAAGGGCCTCTCCCCTCTTCCTATCTTAAATAATCGGAGGTCTTCATCTTTGCTTATCGGTGATGTTCAGTTGGATCATTTCCTTTCATCACATGATTTTGTGTCAAGAAATAAAAATGTTGAAATAAAAAGATTTTATTAGGGTTGGATTACTAGTAGTACATTCATAGATTTTCTAAATTCGAAGATCATCGGAGCATAGATCCTTCAAGTTTCTTTAAATAATACATTCCTGGTTAGATGATTTCCACCACCTTATAAGGATCTTTCTAGTTTGGGATGAGCTTTCCTTAATTCTGAGGCTGTGAAATGTCCACTTGCCGAAGTATGAGATCTCTTATTTTGAAGGTTTTGCTTCTGACCCTCGAATTATAGTAGCGGACTACCCTTTGCCTGTAAGCTGCCATTCAGATCTGGGCCTTCTTCCTCTTTTCTTTCAGTAGATCAAGGTTAGCTTTGAGGTCTTGCGAGTTGCCTTGTTCATTGAAGGCCTCTACTCGTGCTGAGGGAAGTTCCAATTCGACCGGGATAACCGCCTCCATTCCGAAGGCCAGCACAAAGGGTCTTTCTCCAGTGGATAATCTTTAGGTAGTTCGGTAAGCCTAGAGCACATGATAGTGGCCTTTATCTCCTGAAGCAAAGTTTTATTTGTCACTTCTATCTCACCATTCGCTTGTGGATGAGCCACACGTGAAGTGGTGAGATATATTCAGACCTTCATGTAACTCAACAAACTTCGCACCTACAAACTGACGCCCATTATCAGTGATCAGCGTCTAAGGTAGACCAAACCTGCAAACAATCAACTTTTAGATGAAGTCTTGCACTTTAGCTTCAGTGATTTTTGCCAGAGGTTCGGCTTTGATCCACTTAGTGAAATAATCCACTGCCACTAGTAGAAACTTTTGCTACCCAGATGCCATGGAAAAAGGTTCGAATATATCCATCTTCCATTGTGCAAATGGCCAGGAGGTACTTAATGGTGTGAGCTACGAAGCCAACTATCTTTGAATATTTGTATTTCTTTGACACCTGTCATACTTTCTCATATAATCCACTGCATTCTTATGCATTGTCAGCCATTAGTATTCCTGATGGAGCAACTTGTATGATAAGGATCTCGCCCTTAGATAATTTTTGTAAATTCCCTCATGAACTTGTCATAAAGCATAGCTGGCCTCTGAAGGTGAGGAATGGCAATGGGTATGACCTCTTATACAACCTATTTTCATACAAAATATAGTGGGAAGCTTGATTTCTTAACTTCTGAGCTTCTTTGTGATCACTAGGAAGAGTTTCTTTCCTGAGATATGCTATCAATGGATCAATCCAGCTGGGCTCATGATCAACCTGCATTATCGCCTAGGGCTCTTCCAAACTCGGGCATTGTAGGACCTCAAAAAGTATTTCTTTTGGTAGTTCGTTTGGGGCTAAAGTGGCCAGCTTAGAGAGGAGGTCGGCTCTGGTGTTCTCCATCCTAGGGATCTGCTGAATGTCAAAATTATCAAAGGCCAAACTTAGGCTCTTCATCTTTTTCAAGTACCTTTTTATACTTTCCTTCCAAGCTTCAAAGGAGTTATTAATTTGTCCCACTACTAGCTGTGAGTCACTATAGACCTTCAAATGTTGCACTCCCAATTTTTTGGCTATCCTCAGTCTTGCAAGTAGGGCTTCATACTCCACTCTATTATTAGTGGTGGGAAAGTCAAAGCGTGATGTGTACTCTGCCATAACTCCTTTTGGATTGATGAGAATCAAGTCCGCACCTACCCCGGAGGCATTGGATGAACTATGCACATAAAGGGCCCAGAAGTTTTTAGGAAAATCGGTCTTCTCTTCTAGGAAGCTAGGGATAAAGGCTTCTTGATGCTCTAGTTCGATCTCCTCTGGAATAGTGCACTTTACTATGAAATCGATCAGCATTTGAGCTTTATTGGAGGGCTGAGGTTGGAAATAGATGTCAAACTCAATCAGCTTAATTGCCCACTTTGCCACTCTACTAGATGTATTGGGTCGATGAAGAACTGCCTTGATGGTTGATCAGTAAGGAGAGTAATAGTGTGCCCCTGAAAGTAAGGTCGAAGCTTCCTGGCTATAATCAACAAGACATATGTCAGTTTTTCTAATTTGGTATATCTTGTTTTCACAGCCCTCAAGACTCTACTTATGCAGTAGATCGGCTTTTGAATTTTTGCTTCTTCTCTGACCTGTATGACCCCAATAGCTACAGGAGATATGGCAAGGTACAGGAATAATTATTCTCCAATTTAGATTTGGCAAGTAGTGGGGGTGAGCTGAGATAGCTCTTCAATTCTTCAAGGGCCCGCTGATAGTCGGGAATCCAGCTGAAGTTCTTGAGCTACTTGAGTACTTGAAAGAAGGGCATGCAGTGCTCCACCAACCTTGATATGAAGCAATTAAAAGTTGCCACCTTGCCTCTGAGGCATTGAACTTTCTTTATTATTTTTGGGACAGTTATTTCTTTGATGGCTCTGATCTTGTTTGGGTTTGCTTCGATGCTGTAGCTTGACGCCATGAATCCTAAGAACTTCCTCGAGGTTACTCTGAAAGCACATTTCGTAGGATTCAACTTCATCTTGTACTTTCGGAGGGTACTGAAGGTCTTCTCAAGATTGGCGATGTGGTTTGGCGAAGATCGACTTTTGACCAGCAAATCATCTACATAAACCTTCATGTTGCGGCTGATCTGCCCCTTAAAAATTGTATTCACCAGATGTTGGTATGTTGCACCTACATTTTTAAGCCCAAACAGCATGATCCTGTAACAATAAAGACCATGGTCAGTAACAAAAGCAGTCTTCTCCTCATCCTCTGGTGCCATCTCGATTTGATTATAATCGAAGAAGGCATCCATGAAAGTGAGGAGCTTGTAGCCTGAAGTTGCATCGACCAGTTGGTCAATCCTGGATAGGAGGTAGCTATCTTTTAGGTAGGTTGTGTTTAAATCTGTGAAGTCTATGCATATCCTCCGCTTGCCATTTGCCTTTTTAACTAGGACAACATTTGCAATCCAGTTTGGATAAAGTACTTCTTGAATGAATCCTACCTTAAGAAGTTTGTCGACTTCGTCCATTATCGTCTTCCATCTCTTCAGTGCAAAATTGCATTTTTTTTGTTTCACTGATTGTCGCTTAAGATTTACATCCAGGCAGTGCTCTATGACTTCTGCATCAATCCCTGGCATGTCTACAGGCGCCCAAGCGATGACATCAGTACTTTTTTGCAAGAATGTAATGAGCTGCTTTCTAACCTCTTCTTTTATGTTCGAGCCAATCTTCACAGTATGTTCTTTATTTCCATCATTCAGAGGGAGCTCCTTAAGATCATCGATGGATTCTCCTCTTTCTTCAGATAGATCATCACGAGCATCAAGTCCATCCACCGAACAAAGATCTACTTGTCTTCCTTCCTGTAGAGCAATACTATAGCAGTGCCGAGCTAGTGCTTGATCTCTTCTGATCTCTCTGACTCCATACTTGATTGAAAACTTCATTTTTAGATAGTAGGTAGATACTACAGCCCGAGCGGCATACAAACCAGATCGACCAAGGATCACATTGTAGGCAGAAGGGGCTTTGACTACCAAAAAATCAAATTATGCTGTAGATTATTTTTGGTATCGACCAGCTACCATAGGCAACATTATTATTCCTTCCACCGACACTGCATCACCTGTGAATCTTACCAACGGAGAATTTATTGAACCCATCCTATCATTAGAAATGGATATTTTGAAAAAAGCATCATAAAATAAGACATCAGTAAAGCTTCTATTATCAATTAAAATATGGCATACATCATAATTAGTAATATTTAAAGTAACTACAACTGCTTCATTATGTGGAAGTTGAACTCCCTAGGCATCTTCTTCAATGAAGGTGATGGATTCTTCAGTCCACTGCCTCTTTGCCAGTTTTGCTGATCCACTAGCCTCTCCTCGTTGATGTCCCCCAGCAATAGTGTTGATGACTCCAAGAGGAGGTCGATCTCCTTGGAGCTCATCCCATCAAGGTGGTTCAAGTTGTGGCAGGGCTCTCGAATGATCTTCTCTTCTTTCTGGCCGATGCTTGATGAATCGATCCAACTGACCTCTTCTGATCAGCACCTCGATCTTGTCCTAAAGCTGGATGCATTCTTTAGTATTGTGACCATGGTCATGATGGTAAAGATAGTACTTATTAGGATTGCGCTTGATTGGATGAGTCCGCATCTTTTCAAGCTTTGCCAGTTGCTTTCTTATCTACATTAGCACCTGAGTCTTGGATGCATTCAAGGGAGCATAATTGTTGAACCTTTTGGGAGGGGAGTTCCATCGAATCCTCCAATTCGGGCTCCCCTATCAACAAGCTTAAGGAGTTTGGGCTCGTCTATACTTGGGAGGAGTTCAGAAGTGCAGTCGAGCTTCACTCGGCTTTCTTTTAGGCGTGGACTTGTTGGGTTCGCCCGCTCGCTGCTCTCTTGCGGCCTCGTCATCTTTTAACTTGAAAGCTTCCTCTATTTGGGCATAACCTTCAGCCTGGGCCAGTATATCAGCAAAATTCTTAGGATACTTCTTTTCTAGGGAGGATAGAAGGTCATTCTTTTGAAGATCGTACTGATATCAGCAAAATTCCTGGGATACTTTCTTTCCAGGGAGGATAGAAGCTCATTCTTCTGAAGACCATCATTTAGTGCGGTCATGGCTATAGATTGGTCCAGGTTTTGAACCTCCAATACAGTAGCATTAAAGTGGCTGACATAATCTCGGATGGACTCCCCCTCTTTCTACTTTATGTTGATAAGAAAGTCCGAACTTCATCTTGGATGCCGGTTGCTTATAAAATAAGCTACAAACTGATGGCTCATTTGGTCAAAAAAAAAGATCGTATCCGACTTAAGGCTCGAGTATCAGTTTCTCGCTGCTTCTTTCAAGATGGATGGAAAAGCTTGGCACAGGATGGCGCCCGGCATGCCATGAAGTAGCATCATCATTCGGAAGGCCTCCAGATGGTTGACTGAATTAGAAGTCTCGTTGTAGGTCTCAAACTGGGAGAGCTTGAAGTTTGGTGGGACAGGCTCTTGTATGATTTTGATAGAGAAGGGAGGATCGGTGTAGATATCATCATGGTGAATTAGGGTGACATATGTAAGGGATAAACCTTACAGCAGGACAATCTTATGGCAGTATTAGAAAGATATCAAATATCCTTTCTTTCACTTGAGTTCATGGAAGTCCTTAGTTCCAAGGCCTTAGCAAATGGGCCAGTCAAGTTCTCTTTTTCCATCAATCTTCTAAAGCTCGACATCACCCAAATCTAATATCTAAGGTGAAAGCGATGCAGAATATGCTAATCCTTGGATTCTTTAGCCTGAGCTATGGCTCCAGTGCTACGATAGGACTGGACCATTGGTGGAGGGTGTCACTCTCAACCAGCTAATGAACCTCAGCAATTGTGCAGCTTACATGGCAGCATCATATGCCACGATGTACTCTGCATCACTAACTAAATAGACTAAAGTATACTGCTTGGAATCTTTCCAGCAGATTGCTCCTATAATTAGGGTATGACCCGACATTCTCTTGTTGTCACCTTGTTTTGATTGAAATTAAAACATCCACATGTTTTAAATTAGTACTTCCATATTTGAGTCACTGAACCTTAGTATTTCTCAAATACTTAAGGATTGTCTATACAATCTTTCAGTGTCTCTCACTTGGATCAGATTGGTATCTACTCACTACCTCTAGTGAGTATACCATGTTAGGTTTCATACATGGAGAAATAAGATGACAGCTAAATCTTTATTTCTTGCAATGCTGGAATGCCATTCTCGATTAAGAGAATTTCATCCTCAAACAACATAAAGAATAACACTACAGAATATTTTGTCCAATTACAAACGTAGGGTTTGTCTTTGTTCATAACAAAGATATACGTTCAGAACATATGTTCAAACTCTAAGATGATACTCAGATGGGCTTTACAGGTCCATACCTTCCTATATGCACTACTCTGATCCAATTAAAAATTCATTCACACCCAATGGGTTTTATCCCTTCAGGTGAATCAACTAGTGTCCATACACTATTGATATTCATAGACTTCAATTTTAATCATATGGCTCCAAGCCACGTCTCAGAGTCAGGCCACTGCATTGTATCCCTATAGGTGATTGAATCCTTGTTATTCTCATCGAGCTCAACAGGATCGCTATCCTAGACCTAGATACTAAAGTATCTGTCTGGCTAATATGGTACTCTATGGGATCTCCTTAAAGATGACACTTTAATGGGCTCCGGATTTGATCTAATCAAATCTGGTTCTATAGGTTTACCAGATAATGTTGGTTCTTTTTTTCCAGTCAAACTTTTACAAGTTCAACTTGACAGGCATCAATTCCTTCTCTAAGAAACTCCTTTCTAAAAAGGAATGCCCTATTGTTGATGAACATCTTATATTCTTTAGCATAATAAAATTAATAACCCTTAAACACTTATTGGACCAGGATCCAAGTTTATCTATGTGCAAATCATTGACATAGCCTGATTAATCCTAAAATCGAAGGTGAGAGAGTCTAGGTCAATGCCCGATCCATATCTAATATGGAGTCTATGCGATAGATTTACTCAGAACTTTTTTCAGAATAAAATAAGTAGTCAGTAAAGCATAACCTTGAAACAGATAGACTAGTGAACCCTATCATGGATTGAACCATATCTAATAAAGTTTAATTTCTTCTTTCAGATACACTATGTTTTCAAAAGAAATCCATTGAGAGAGAATCCAATTCTCTCCTAGATATGTCACAAACTTTACTGGATAAGTATTCATCTCCTCGATTTGATTGAAGAATTTTAATACCTTATCCAGTTTGTTTTTCTATTTCATTATTGAATCATTTGAATATTTCAAATGATTTAGGCTAGACGCATCCATGACCAGATGGTCGTTTATAATGAAATATTAATATCTTCCTTTGGCACTTAAGTTCATAGGTCCACATATATCACTATGTATGAGACCTAGAACTTTATCGGCTCCTTCACCTCTTTTAGTAAAAGGTGACTTTATCATCTTCCCAAGAAGACAAGATTCATAGGCTATTAATGATTCACAATTATTGATGTCAAGGTTTTCCTCTTAAGCTAACCCATTTATCATGTTCTTGTCAAGATGATTAAGTCTATAATGCCAAAGATAGATATCCATGACATAATCTAACTTGGATGTGTACATTACACTTTAACAGGCTATATAAATATTAAATATCAATTCTTTATTATTTATGTATTACTATAATATTATTCATAATAACATTACGACAATCTTCTTTATTGATAAATGATAACCATCTCTGATCAAAAGGCTAACAGAGATCATATTTATCATAAACAATGGACAACAGTGACAATCACTCAAAATGACATCTTTTAAAAATAAGCTTGATAATTTCTAAAGCTAGGATTGGAATAAGACTTTCATCCCCAATGTTCAGATATTTTTCATCATTTTCAAATATCCCACTTACTTATAGTCTTTGCAATAAATTGCATAAGACTACAGACATCTAATATCCATATAGTAGAATTATATACAGAGAAATTTTAAGGTGTTATCATATAACATCCTTAATGAGCAACTTTTGCTCCTTTCTCGTGTTTAGCCTGTTGACAAGAATGCAATGTTGTCGTTATGACACCATGTTTATTAGTTTAATCCAACTTCTTAAAATAATTAAAAATACATAGATAGCAGTGAGTCGGATCAAATCCATAGGGAAGGTAGTGTTTTAGATTTGAAATCTTTGATTTTTGAAAAGAAAAGGAAAAAGATTTGAATTTTAGAATAAAAAATGAAGTCGAAAATGAAAATTAAAAGGTGCAGGAATTTAAATTTGATACTAAAATCTACTAGTCAGATCTTAGAATCTATTTGCAATAAAATAAAAAGCAACAATTAAAGTGCAAAAATTAAATTACAATAAAAATAAAGAGCATAAAATTAAAGTGTAAAAAAAATAAAATTTTTATTAATTAAAATTTTAGAATTTAAATACATGGAACTTAAAAAAAATAAATAAAATAGCCTGATCTCTGATCTTAGATTGATATTGGCAGAAAGATGGTGTAGAAGCTCAGCTCTTCTTCTCGACATCCGTTGCTTTGAAGTAGACTTTAACCCATAGCCTAGCTTCATCCTGTACCAAAACTTCATTTTGATCGAAGATGTTGATTTCTATAGGTCTGGGGTCCTTTTTATAGAGCTAGGAGGGCTGGAGAGTTTTCTTCTGGGCAATGTGGGACTAAGGAGCTCTTTCATCATCAAAATATGAAAAAATTCAAGTAAAAATTGGATTAAAAGAAGTCCTAAATGAATTCTACTGCTCTAAAATTTGACCGTTAATAGAAATCTAATGGACCAAAAATCATCAAAATCAGATGTGTATCAGCCTAGATCAGGTTGGATTAAATTCTGGCCGTCCGATTGCTCGTTGATGGAGGAAATCTGGCCGCTACTCATGCGTTGTGAGTCCTGATCATCATTGGGAGCTTTCTGGACCATTGGATCTTTATCGGCTGGTTTTCTGGCCATCGAATCATGTCAGATTCCTGATGGAATTCGAATCAAACCCGAAAATAACCACCGACGTTCGATCTTGACCGCAATCAATCGGATCCATCCGATCGCACCTTTACTGTTGCCATGGACTGTGTGGACCAGCTGCATTGTACACCATAATCAATCAGCACTCGCTATTTTGATGCAAAATTACCTTTTTATACTATAGACCATGATGGATTTTCTGTGAACCCTTTAAGGGTCTAGGTCCACCACGTGTCGCTCCATGATTCATCGGTTTCTGCTGAGCTGACGGTCCACGTTTGGATCATGGACTGGCTGATGGCTTCCATGGCTGAGTCAGCTTTGACGACTTGGCTTGGCTTGGTGGCTTGGCTTACGGAGCCGACTGAGTCATTTTTTATTTATTTATTTTTTTCTTTTATCTTTAGAAATTCATATCTTCTCCGTTTTAGCTCCATTTTGCTCGAAACTTATTTTATTGTGATAAAAAAAATGAGCTCTTTATATTGATTATAAAATTTTTTTTTTATATTTTTATTATTTTTTAATTAATTTTTTAATTAATAAAAATATGAATTTCTCAAAAAATATATATAAATTAATTATTAATTATTAAAAATTAATATAAATTAATTAATAAATTAATACTTTTATTGGTGAATTTATGGTACTTATCACACCCTCCAACTTAAGTTTTGCTCATCCTCGAGTAAAGAAAGAATTTAGTTTTAAATACCGTTTAACTTTAGAGTTTTGAATTTTACCTAAATAATTTTCAGAATGGCCATTGATATTCAGTAGAGCTTAAGTGAGACATATCATTGGAGTATTAATACTTATCAATAGAAAAGTTAAGTAAAGAATATTAAATTTTTTTGAACTTTTTCTAAATTATCCCACCTTTATCTCTGATTTATCTAAACTTTCATATAGGCAAGTGTATTGCTACTTCCGCCCTTCATTTATTAATTTTTATTTTTATATTATCCATTTTTGAATGTGAATATCAGTGTTTACTTAGGCAATGAGACCCGATTACTCAGTAGAAAACCAATATTTTTTTTAAAAAATATTATACCATTATTGAGTGTCTTAACTCCTTAAGCTTTCTATTTGATCCATGTAGCGAGTCTTGGGCTAATGACTTCCAAACTAGTTGGCTTTAGGACACTAGGTATAGAATACCCCTCGAGCTTACTAGCTCGAATCAAACAGGCTATGAGTTAAGACTAGCTTTACAACGAGCTTCTTTGCCCTTTCCATCTTTTGATGCGAAACTCAATGCTTGCTTAGGCAAAGAGGTCCGATTACTCAATGAGAAGTACTTGAAAACTATTTTATTTAATTTTTTATATGAAATCTATTTTATTTATTTTTTTTATATGAAGAAACGTATAGATATCCTACACAAGCTTATAAAAAGTAGATTTTTCTTTGATGCTAGTAGAAAAAATTAGAAATGCTCTCAGAAAAAAAATTTTATGTTCTAGACTTAATTCTTTATTGAATTTTCTTAATACTTGATTCCTAAATATCTCATAAATTCTCTGATCTGTGCATCAATTTTCTTTTAAAAATACTTAGTTTAATTCAATTCTTAAGCATAATTAGGTATTTTAATATTAAATACTAACTTTTTTGAGGACTTAAAATTTTAAAATTTTTATTTTTCTCTTCCCCAACTTAATCAACATTATCCTCAATGGAGAAGAAAAAATAAAGGATGTAATAAAGAATATAAAAGAATACACTTGACTATATTTTTGGTCCAGCACATGTCTTTGAAAATTTAAGCTCTCCATCTAGCTTATTCAAATTATCCTAAAAAAAGATCAACTAAAAAAATAAATTAAACTAAAGAAAACTAAATATTGGGTTGCCTCCCAACAAGCGCTAAGTTTACCATCTTCAGCCAGATATAATGCAGCTTACTATCCTGTATCGAATATTGGATTGACAAATTCTAATGGTTCTGGATTGTCAATCTCAAAAAGTTGATTTATCATTCCATTATTGATATATTCATTGTTAATTAGGGAAACATAATTTGTGAACCCATTCTCAGACCCATGTTTATTAAGAATTTCTCCTATTTGTTCTTCTAAAATGCTCATGAATAGAGTTTTAGGAGAAGTTTGATTCAATGGGTGCTGGAAGGGTGTCTAAAGATGATTTTAATTTTGGAGGTAAATTAATATAATCTTGCTTAAATAATTTCATTAGCACTTCATTACATTCCTTTTGATTTTTGTAAGAACAACCGCTTCTAGGGTTGAAGGGAATAGGACATTAAGTTTATAAGTCTCGGATAAATTATCTATTCTCTTTTTTTCTTTTTCTATCTCATTTAAACTAGAACTAGCATCAGTACTAATTTCTGACTCGGATTCTTTTATGTGGTTAGTCTCAGTACGAACCTATTCTTCTAAATTTTTATTTTGGCTAGCATCAGTACTAGCTTCTCGCACCTAATCTTGGTATGGATCCATAAGAATCCTATAGCTTTTAAGTTCAGAAATTACTTTGGCATTCTCAAATTGGGGATTCTTAAGTGAGACATTAAATTAATAACTTGGTCCAGGTGGTTGGTGGATGATAGGTGGGTTGTTTGAAATTGGTAGGCTCGATAGTTGATCTAGTTCTCTTCTCGTATTAGATTCAACTAATTATTTTATTTGAACTTTTAGCCTGACGATATATTATTGTTGAGTCAGAATCAATTGTGAAAGTTGGTTAAATCTATCATTGGCTAGATTGGTCTGTTGAGGAGGTGGGTATGATAGCTGGTTATTATATGATGCTGGGTAAACTGATTAGGCTGACCATTATTATTGGCATAGGTTTGGTATTGGAGCCTATTTTGATAGTTTTGGATACGTGAAATTTGGATCTGAGCTTGAGTCTGTTGGGATGTCCAAGAAAAATTAGAGTAGTTACTCCAATGCTAGTTATATGAATTTGAAAGAAGATTATTAACTGACTTACAGTAGCCATGAGTAGCTTGAACTTGTTCTTGGATAAAATGTGAAAACTATGCAGCATGATGGATTGGGCTAGGTGATGTGAATTATGCAGGAGATTGTTGACCTAGGATTAGAAGTTGATCTAATTTCTGAGCAAGAAGGTCAATTTTTTGTAATTTTTGGACTATTAGGTTCAGATTAACCATTTGATTATCAGGTTTAATGTGAATTAACCATTCAATTAAGTTCAACTAAATCAGAAAAAATGATTTCCTGCCATGCATGTATTAGTGTAACCCTAATGTATGGTTCAAAATTTTTTAATTTTTTTTTAGAATTTATATATATATATTATTTTATTATATTATTATTTTATATTTTTTAATTATTTTATTTATTATTTTTAATTTAATTTAATTTAATTTAATTATCATTTTTAATATTTTTTTAGTTAGGTTAATTTAATTTTTATTTTATTTTATTTTATTTTTAGAGGAGAAAGGAGAAGAAAGAAAGAAAAGTTCTAAAGAAAAGGTCTTAAGGAGTCCTAGAACTAAGAAGAGAGTGAAGAATTAGGTTTAATTAGGTTTGATGTTGGTTAGCAATCAAGTTGATCAATCAATCCTGACATGGTTATCCTAGATCTAGACAGCTCCTAACTACCAAGGTCACCTTCAAGTCCTCCAAGTGTAAGATCAGCCAATCAACTGACCAGATAAGTGTAAGGTCAGTGGGAGTCCCCCCGTTGCTTGCCTTAGACACTAATTGTGCTTGGCCAGGTAAGTGAATGAAACCAATTAAAAATCATCTTCCTTTGGGCCCAGTCATCTCTGAACCCACTTTTCTAGACACCAGTCAAATTGACTAATCCTAATCTAATTTAACTCTTAGGATTTCTTATCCTATTGAGCTCGAGTTCCTAGGGCTGATGTCTAATTGATTTTAAAATTAAAGACTTAGGTCAATGTAGGATACTGGTTGGTTGTTTGTGGGCTAAGGAAGGATGATCAAATTCCCATCTTATCTTATTTAATTGGGTGTTGCCCTTAATTTGATTTAATATAATATATAAAAAAAATAAAAAATTTAATCAAAGGATTCTATTCAATTTAAACTAGATGTATGCAACTAATTGAATTCTGAAAGGCTTACCTTACCTCTAGCAATCACCAAAAAAAATAAAACTAATGTGATGCATGCTCTAAATAGTTAGGATTTCTAATCTTATCATGAAAATTTTAATTAGATTTAAATGGATATTTTTTTTAAAATTAATTTAAAAATAAAATAAATAAATAAATAAAAAGGAAAGAGGACTAGAGTTAGGATTGATCTCACCAAGATTAGATGCTTTCTTCCTTTTCCCTTTTTTTTCTTTTCTCTTTTTTTCTACAAAATAAATAAATAAAATGTTAGTAAGCAATATTTAAAAAAAAATATTTACAATTAATTTACAAAAAAAATCAAAGAAATTAAAAAAAAAATAGCATCTATTCCTTCCCCGATAATGGTGCCAAAAACTTGATAGGAATGCGATGTTGTTGTTAAGACACTGTATTTATCAGTTTAATCCAACTTCTTAAAATAATTAAAAATACATAGATAGCAGTGAGTCGAGTCGAATCCATAAGGAAGGTAGTATTTTAGATTTAAAATCTTTGATTTAAAAAAAAAATAAAAATATTTAAATTTTGAAATCAAAAGTGAAGTGAAAAATGAAAATTAAAAGGTGCAGAAATTTAAATTTAGTACTAAGATCTACTTGTTAGATCTTAGCATCTATTTACAATAAAATTAAAAGTAATAATTAAAGTATAGAAATTAAATTATAATAAAAATAAAGAGCATGAAATTAAAGTATAAAAAAAATAAAATTTTTATTAATTAAAATTTTAGAATTTAAATACATGAAATTTAAAAAGAAAAAAATAAAATAAAATAGCCTGATCTTTGATCTTGGATCGACATTGGCAGAAGGATGGTATAGAAGCTCAGCTCTTCTTTTCAGCATCCATTGCTTTGAAGCAGCCTTTAACCCATAGCTTGGCTTCACCCTGTACCAAAGCTTCACCTTGATCGAAGATGTTGATTTCTAGAGGCCTGGGGTCCTTTTTATAGAGCTAGGAGGGCTAGAGAGTTTTCTTCTAGGCAATGTGGGACTAAGGAGTTCTTTGATCATCAAAATATGAAGAAATCTAAGTGAAAATTGGATTAAAAGGAGTCCTAGATAAATTTTGCTACTCTAGATGAAATCTGACCATTAATAGAAATCCAACGGACCAAAAATCATAAAAATCGGATGTGTATCAGCCCAGATTAGGTTGGATTAAATTCTGGCCGTTCGATCGCATGTTGATGGAGGAAATCTAGCCGCTAATCATGTGTTGTGAGTCCTGATCACCATCAGGAGCTTTCTAGACCATTGGATTTTCATCGGTTGGTTTTCTGGCCATCGGATCGCGCTAGATCACTAATGGAATTCGAATCAAACTCGAAAATAACCACTGCCATCCGATCTTGACCGCAATCAACCGGATCCGTCCGATCGTGCCTTTACTATTGCCATGGACCGCATGGATCGACTGCACCATATACCGCAATCAATTAGCGCTCGCTACTTTGATGCAAAATTACCTTTTCATCTTGCAGACCGCGATGGATTCTTTGTGAACCCTTTAAGGGTCTAGGTCCACGTGTCGGATCGTGATTCGCTGGTTTTTGTTGAGCTGGTGATCCACGCCTGGATCGTGGATTGGCTGATGGCTTCCATGGCTGAGTCGGCTTTGACGGCTTGGCTTGGCTTGGTGGCTTGGCTTGCGGAACTGGTTGAGCCATTTTTCTTTTTTTATTTAATTTTTTTCTTTTATCTTTAGAAATTCATATCTTCTCCGTTTTAGCTCCATTTTGCTCGAAACTTATTTTATTGTGATTAAAAAAATGAACTCTTTTTATTAATTATAATTTTTTTAAAAATTATTATTATTTTTTAATTAATTTTTTAATTAATAAAAATATAAATTTCTCAAAAATTATATATAAATTAATCATTAATTCTTAAAATTAATATAAAGTAATTAATAAATTAATAATTTTATTGATGAATTTATGGTACTTATCACCTGTTATGGTTAAGGAAAGCGAGATAATTCTTCTTCCTATGATCCTGCTTCTAACAGTAGAAGAACTATGTCTGATTTGGGTTAATTTTAGACTAATTATTTTTACTGGGCTAAGAGACTCCAGTATGAATCCATTCATACTACTGAACCAAATTTAATTTTTGATACTAATTATCAAAGTTGGATCCCATAAGTCATCTCTGTCTAGTAGTGATAGGAGCAATTAGGGTTTAGCCTTATTTCGAGAAAAGAGAATAATGACCTAAGTATATGAATTATATTAAGCTAGAGACTTGAACTTTAGTCTTAAGGTTTTCCTACTATTTTATTTGAATTGGTAGCCTCTACCCCTAATTTGAAAAATTATTTTAATTTTTTAGTAGGTACTAGAATCCACATAGACTACACATAAACCCAACTATGGTTGGTCAACCCATGTACATCTAAGGATAGATTCATAACCAATTGTTTCTCCAAATAACTTCTAATAATTTAATTTTATTCCAAAAGCCTAATCAGTAGGCTAGGACCTCCACTGTATGGATCCAATTAGATCCAATCATTAACATGACTATACTTGGTGCATCTAACCAATGAATGATTAAGTCTAACTATGGTTGGTTAACCTAACCACCATTAGAGAGACACATCTAAGCCGTCATATGATGAATGATAATTTCATTAGTAAACAAGCACCAGGTCTATGGGGCTCCAATGATTATTGAGTTAATGGATTCATTATCAAACACCTTAATGGGAGGCTATGACTCGATTATCTCCATAACTTCATCATTTTAAGGACCTAATAATTTTAAAGGATTTAAATTATTAGTGATTTAAGGATAGAAAGGATATGGACCAATTTGCTCCTACTAACTTCACCAAGTCAAGTCTTCTTACTAACTTCTCAAGTTATCAATAAGGACTAGGATCAATTTCAGTCCATGGGCACTTAGATCAGTCTCACTGATTTTCTATATGACATGGATTAGCATGAATCAATGAGAAACCTAATCAAAAGCTGATTAACCATATTGGCCAGGTAAGTGAGATCGATGGGAGGATCTGCCAAGGCTTACCTTAGATACCATAAAAAATGACTAGGTAAGCGGGTTGCTAATTAAAAACCACTGGTCTGAAATGCCAGACTTATCTTAGACATTAATCGATTTATTAGTTTTGATTTGGTTTGCCTAAAGACTCAGGCTCGACCACTAAGCCATGATCAGTATCCATTTGTTAGATGTATGGACTTTGATCAACTACAATTATTGAATTGATCTAAAAAAATGACGTAATCCTAATTAACTATTAATTAGATTTGATCAATTTCTTAACTAAGTTCATATTTAATTTAACCCTAAGTCTAACCCAATTAAAGATCTGATCAATGCTAACCCATTACCCATTAACCCATGTTTTATGAAATTATCTTAGGATCTTCAAATTACAAACCTAGATTCTAAACAATCATTTAATTCTCAATTAAGTTCAAGCTTCTGAGTTTGGATTTATAGAACCTCAAAACTAATTTTTGATTTTATTATTTAAAATATTTTTAAATTATAAATACTTTACTTTGAATCAAATTCAAATGATGGTTTTAGATCTAATTTGTTTCAATGTTTCGATCATATCCTAGGATTTTGAATCTAGGGTTTTGCAAAAAGTAAGTTTATAATTTAAATTCTATAAAACTTATATGTCATACATATGCAAACTAGATTCAAAAATGAAGCTACATATCAACATATGCAACATGAAGATCTTGATCAAAACATGAAACATATCATATGGATCTCATCTAAATGATCAAAATCAGATCATAAAATATTTAATATTAAATTTAAAATTTAAAAATAAATCATAAATTATTTTAGATCTTATCTAACATATTTATGATTTAGATTTCTCGGATCAGCACATATTAGGATAACCTTTTCACTGTAAGGGATAAATCTTACAGTAGGATAATCTTATGGTAGTATGTGCAATTCTGATATTATTTAGATCTAATCTAAATAATCTAAAATAGATCTAATATCTATTTAATTTTAGATTTAAATCAAAAAATTGAATCATAATTTTTTTTAGATCTAATCTAAATAATTCATGATTTAGATTCAGATCAGCACATACTAGGACAACCTTTTTACTGTAAGGGGTTAACCTTACAACAGGACAACCTTATGGTAGTATATGCGATCTTTAATTAATTTTAATTTTTAAATTTATTCTTTAGCATATATGAACATGTTATAAAAGAACCTAGATGCTCTGATACCACTGATGAAAAATATGTATGCTTTCATGCATAGATTTTAAAATTTTTTCGAAATTAAAACAGCAGAAAATATAGATTAAATAGTTTAATCTACAATATGCATGTAATCAGATTATAAAACCCTACATTAAGGATCTATAACATATTATAATATAAATATAAATCTAAAAATAAATTAATTATAAGTGGTATTAATCATATCAATACCTAAATCTAGAATAATTCTAGATCTGACCCTAGATCATATCTAGGTTACTAAAAGATTAGATCTCTTACCATTGCACGGGTCAAGAACAACATGGTTGATTTTTGTTGTTGCTTTTAGAGCCGCATATGCATCTAGTCTCTACACGTGATCCACACGAACCTGCAACATAGATCGAAGGTTCATCAAATAAAGATCTGCTCGAAGTGCTATCTTCTTACGGATCCCTCCTGATGGTCAATCAAATACATATTCTCCAAATCTCTTGGACACTCCAAGAGATGAAGAATAAAAGGAGAAATAAGAAAGAAATTTAACCCTTATTTCTTTCATAAATTAAAAAATAAAATAAGCAAAAATAAATCCTAAGAGAAGATAAATCTTCTCCTTTAGGACATCAACGATTGATGTCCTAAAAATATCTCTATGCTAGGACAAGAGGAAACCTTCTCCTCTAGATTTTTTCTATGTTTCTAGATCTAACATCTATGATTTTTACTTTAAAATTTTTTTACAAAAATAAGAAAAAGAAGGGTTCTCAAAGAAATCCTAAGAGAAGACCTTTCTTTTCTTCTCCTTCTCTCATCAGAACATGTTCGGATCATGTCCAAAGATGATCACTATGCTCCAGCACCTTGAAGCATGGATCCCCATGCCATCTTACTTTCTCTCTCTCAAATTTTTATCATAAAAATATCACACATGAAATAAGAAGAGAGAAACATAAAAGAAAAATACAAGAGAAAATGATGTTCTCTTACCTTGTCTTCATCAAGACATCATCGTTTGATGTCCAAAAGAAAGATCCTCCTCCAAGAGTCTTGGCATCCTCCTCCAAGAGTCCTGGCATCCCTAAATCACCATGCCTTCTCCTCTTTTTCCTCAGGTTTTCAATGAATTTTTTGAGATTTATCATGTCCTCCAACCATCTCATAGGAGGTGCCCCAATAATATAGGGATGACTAGGTCAAACCCAGTCTTTTATGGACTCCTATGGGGAGTCCAACTCTTGGATGCCCCTTCCTTGATCTTAGGTGTGAGAACCAGAGAACCAATGCACAAAATCCTAGGGAGAAGGCTAGAGAAAAGGTTGGGTGGCATGGGAAAAAATCCGAAAGAAGGATGGAAGAAGTTTTGGTCAAAGGAGACTCTATCAAATAGGAAACTAATCCAAACCACTTTCTAGTTTTGACTAAGTCAAAATAAATTCCTAAATGAATGAGAAGTGGAGCATGGAGACTCTTTCTTAGTCATGGGAATTCATGTAAAACATGAAAAATAAAAGGTGTGGGTGTGGGCTTTTAGGTGCAAGAGAAATAGAGAGAGTCCCAATCCAACTGGGACTCCTCTTGTTTGACTAGGTTAAAATAAGTTTGAACCTAATTTAAATTCTATTTAAATTATATTAAATATAACTCAATAAAAAATGATCCTAGTCCAACTAAGATCCTAATTAAATTAGATTAAATAAAGATTTAATTCTGATTTAAATCCTAAGTCAATTAGGTGCACCCAAGTCCTAGTCAAATAAGAAATTATTCTTTCTTGCAATTAGCTTATCTAATAAATCAATTAGACTTAATCTAATTAAGTCCAAACTAATTCTAATCGAATATAATTTAATTAAACTTGAACTCAACTCGATTGCTTAATCAAATTGAGTTAATAAGCAATCCAATTGCTAATTGATCCTCCTACAATACTTGCATTAGGTCAAACATCAGTCGCATTAAATGTTTGACCTCGAAATGATTCTCAATCATTGATTAACCATCTGATCAGGTTACAAGCTCTAATATGTGTGACCCCATAGGTTCGAACCTAAACTGGTAGCACGAGAACCAATTTTTGTACCAATCAAATTTACCATCTAGCAATGATTTTCGATGTCCGAATAGGTCGAATGTATGCAAAGCAACATTCTTAGAACCCTAGCCCATGATTACCGTATAATTCATCCCTATGATCAATAATGCTCAAGATGACTTTGAGTATGCTGTCAAACACTCATATAAGTTATCTCCATTGTGTCTCAAAATTTTGCAAATCTCGTGACACCTCATGAGGATTACCCAGGCCTAGGTTTTGCTAAATTAAAATATAGTGAGTTATTCTCTTCCTAAAGTTAATCAGAAGTGGTCAATCCCATCTTGACTCACACACCAACTTCACAAATACTTGACTGTATCCAAAAATTTTTTGAACCTATGTTAGAAATACAGACAGTCCAGCATCAAAGTATAGTGAGTTGCTTGCAAGTCATCATGGTGATCTCAGGTCGGAGGGACACTTATATCCATTGGCCTTAGCTAGCTACTCTTGATAGTAGAGTGCTACATTAGTCATGTTTAGTATAGATGTACTCCTACATCCCATCTGAATGCCATACTAGTATCTCCATATCATTTGGTTATGAGGACAACCAACACATATGGTATACAGCGACCTAGACTTGATAAGTTATCATCCTTGTTAATAACTTATCATTTGGTTATGAATAATTTAAGAACCATCCGATAAATCCTTCTTTATCAATTGATTGCGATTCTAAGGACTTCATCATAATTTAGGAGTTCATTTAGGAAAGATAGAATTTTTATGATGAATCAGCCAAATAACTATTATTATTAGATAATTTATATACTAATTTCAATCATCTACCACTTAGATGATTGACTTTAGAACATATTTTTCAATAGCATGGTGGAGCTCCTCAATCCATCGGTTCATGTTCTAGAGCTTTTGGTCTAGAGTATCATCTCAACCATGGATCTCAGAAGGCTGCCAACTATAGATGAAAAAAGTCTCCTCTAGAAAAGAATCATGATCAGAATAGGACTTCCTGCTCTCTATTTCTCCTTCCCCAGGGTGATGGGTTTGCTGACCTAGGTTGCCCTTCTTGGTGCTAGTTCCCAAAGCTCCGACTGGACTACCATTGGAGGTTGTTGTATGGCCTGTACTATTTTGGTGAGGTCCCGAACCTATTGCATCAGTAGGTTGAACTACTTTGGATCCACCATGATTGCTGGTAGAGAAGATTGGGATGCAGATGATGGGATCAGAATGGGTGGATCCGGCTCAGATCTGATGGTAGAAGTAGTAAACCGTCGGGTGGTTGTCTTCTTTGGAGGTATTTCTAAAGCCAAAAGAGATCAAACAGAGATGAATTTTGAAGGATCAAAAGAGAAAAATAAACAAAATTGACTGAGCACTTCTTTTAGAATAATGGCTCAGACTCTCTTCCTCTAGTGTCGATCCTATTGGTGTGAAAATCCATGAAGACGTCGAAGGTGGCTGGAGTAGAGAAAGTGAGTCCATCGATGGGACCTGCAAAATAAAGTTCAAATTGAAGGTGGGAGGCTTCGACAAGACCCTCTGATGCTTAAGTTAATTTTTTGGCTAACTAGAATGGAGTGCTCAGGAAATAAAAAAATAGAGTAGCAGAAAGGAGAAGAAAGCTTAGAGAAAATGTATCTAAAGAATCTCTTTTATAGACGGAGCATATAACAAACTGATAGCGAAAGTCGTAATCGTCTGGTAGTAGGTCGCTCAGACCATGTAGAGTTTGTTATGGAGGGTGGTGTCCATTGTCGTGACATGCTCATCAAGAGTGGTATCCATTGTTGTGACGTGCCAGTCGAGAGCGGTGTCTGTTGTCGCGACTTACCAGTTCGTTGGGGATTAATAGTTGAAGTTCGGATGGAGTAAGTGTTGACAACAAAGAGCTTCAAGCCACAATAGTTCTAGGAGAGTTTCGGCTCTTTTAGGGTCGTCTGCATGTAGGTTAGTTTGTATTGTATTGAAAGCCAAATTCATGTAGATGATGGGGTCCTTCTGGATCACCATAGGAGGCTCGATCGAAAGAAATTCGATTGGAGGAGTTCGAAAGAAAGTCTGGCTTGAAGGAGTCTGGATGGCTTATTACTGGAGGAGTCCAGATAGAAGGTAGTCTGGATGGCTTGCGACTGGAGGAGTCTAGAAGGAAGGGAGTCTAGATGGCTTGCGACTAGAGGAGTTTAGAAGGAAGTCCACTAGAGAAGTTCGGACGGCTTGCGATTGGAGGAGTCTAGATGGAAGGGAGTCCGGACGGATTGCAACTGGAGGAGTCTAGATGGGAGGGAGTTTGGTGGCTTGTGACTGGAGGAGTCTAGATGGAAGGGAGTCGGATGGCTTGCGATTGGAGGAGTCTAGATGGCTTACGATTGGAGGAGTACGTGAAGGAACCAGATTTAGGGTTTCATAGGTAGATCTTGAAACTTTTTTAAGATCAAGCAACAAAAGACTTAAATAAATTAAATATTTATTTAAATAAATATGAAAATACCCTAGATCTAAGATTTATTACATGATCAAGGCATGATATTAAATCAGAAATTAAAAACATAAAGAAAAGATTAACATGTTGATCTCATCAACATGTTACAATACTATATCTAATACAGCTATAAAACTAATAGATCAGATCTATTATCTATGCAAGTTAGACATTCTAACTTACTAATCTAGGCTTGAGGATGAAGTTGTGATCCACACACACGTCTGGCCTCTAGGAGTCATCCTCATAAGCCCACGAGCATGATCAGAAATCCCGATGCAGGAAATCAGCATAGTATGCTAGTACTGTACTGATCTTTCTTCGATAGTCGATTAGATTTCTTCTTCTTCTAGATTTGGATTCTTCTAAAGAGGAGAAGGTAGAGAAGAGGTTTCAGATCTGAGACTCTCTCAAAAAACCTAAGGAAGAAGGAAGGAAGATGATGAACACAATAATCTTAGAATAAGACCCACTTCTTCTTCTCTTTGCTCTCACCTAGACACCTAGTTTGGTGTCTATGGAACCCCAATGCCTAAAGATCCTCTCCCTCTGATTCCATCTATAACTTAGATGGTGTGGGTGTGAGAGGCTTTGATGGCACAAGGTGGAATTCTAGTCTCACTAGGATTCCATCTATGACTTGGTCAAACATGATTTCTCAGACCAAATTAAATCAAAACCAAGTCAACTAAATAAAATAAGATTCTAATCAAATTAAAAATTTAGTTAAATCAAATAAAATTAAATTTAAATTTATTATAATTTTTTAATCAAATTAGAAAATTGGGTTGATCGAAGTTCTAGTTGAACTAGGACTAATTTTTCCTTGCACTTAGCTTATCGAATAAGCCAATTGGACTTGATCCAATCAAGCCCAAACTAAATCTAATTAAATCATATTTAATTTGACTTAATCTCACTCCTTTGGCTTAATCAAATTAAGCTAATTAGTAATTGAATTGCTAATCGATCCTCCTACAATGCTTGCACTAGGTTAAAAATCAATCGTATTGATTGTTTAACCTTAGAATGATTCTCAATCATTGATCAACCATCTAATCAGATTCTGAGCTTTAATGTGTGTGACCTCATAGGTCCGAACCTAAATAGGTACCATAGGAATAGATTTCTATACCAATCAAAGAAACTATCTAGCAATGGTATCCGATGATCAGATAGGTCGAATGTGTAGAATAACATCCTTAGAACCCATGTAGATATAGTTTCCATATAATTCATCCCCTTGATCAAAATGCTTATAGGATACCTCAGAGTTTAACTGTCAACTCTAATCAGGTTGTCCACGTTATATTTCAAAATATCAAATCCATTTGATGGATTATCCTGGCCAAGGTTTTGCTATATTGAAATATAGTGATACATTCTTCTCCAACTCTTAGAGTGGTCAATTCCATCTTCATCACATTCTAACTTTGCAAGTACTTGACCGTACCTTAAATCCTTCTATTATCAAATTAGAAATTCAGTTAGTTTGGTACCAAAGCACAGTGAGTTGCTTGCAAGTCACTAAGGCGATCTCTGATCTAAGTTACACTTATACCTATATCCCATTAGAGACATTCTTGATAGCAGAATGCTCTAGAGTTGGTCACGTTCAATAACGATGTACCCATATATCTCACCTATATGCCATACCAATGTCTCTACACTTCTTGGTTAAGAGGACAACCAACCCATATGGCATATAGCGATCTATGCTTAATAGATGTTGTCGTCCTAATTAACAGTCTATCATTTGGTCGTGAACAGATTTAAGAACTAATTGATAAATCCTCTCTTTATCGAAGCTAAATAGTCCTAAGAACTTCATCACAATAATGGAGTTCATTAGAAGATGAATACTTTATAATAAAAAATATCAAAAATATATTTTATTTATTAATGAATCAATTATAGATATAATGTAACTCAACCATCAACAGATTGATGATTGACTTTAGGACACATTTTCCAACAACTCCCACTTATTCTAAAGCCACTCGGCATAGAATCTAATATCTCTCTTCGACTTGTGGTTGTCGAACTCCTTTATCGCTAAGGCTTTAGTGAAGGGGTTGGCCAGGTTCTACTTTTCATCGATCTTCTGAAGGTCAATGTCACCTCTATCCATGATCTTTCGGATCAGGTGGAAGCGGCGTAGAATGTGCATTGTTTGTGGGTATGCTTTTGGTTCTTTCGCTTGAGCAATGGCACCAGTCCTGTCGCAGTAGAGCAGGATCGAACCATCAAGAGAGGGTGCTACTCCAAGATCGATGATAAACTTCCTCAGCCATAGCTTTTTTCGTGGCATCTGATGCTGCAATGTACTGTACTTCGCAAATAGAGTCTGCCACAGTATGCTACTTGAAACTCTTCCAGCAGATAGCTCCACCATTTAGAGTAAAGATATATCTAGACATGCTTCTACTGTCATCATGGTTAGATTGAAAGCTAGAGTCTGTAAACTCCATAAGTTTTAGATCTGACTTGCCATAAACCAACCATTGGTCCTTAGTATTTCTCAAATATTTAAGTATGGTTTTAACCACTTTCCAATGGTTTTCTCCATTGTCAGACCGGTATCTACTCACTATTCCTAGTGAGTATGTCAAGTTTGATCTCGTACATGTCATGGTGTACATGATAGATCCCACTATCGAAGCATATGGGACTCTACTCATACGCTCTCTCTCTTTTGGAGTTGTCGGACAATCCTTCTTAGAGAGAGAAATTTCATTGCCTATCGAAAGATAGCTCTTTTTGAAATTCTCCATGCCGAGTCTCTTCAGCATAGTATCTATGTACGTAGACTGGGATAACCCAAGTATCCTTTTAGATCTATTCCTATAGATCTTCATCCCTAGGATGTAGAATGCTTCACCCAAGTCCTTCATGGAGAACTATGATGATAACCAGACTTTTATTTTCTATAGTGCGGTGATGTCATTTCTGATTAAGAGAATGTTATCCACATGTAAGATAAGAAATACTACTACTAGACCATTTGTCCATTTGTAAATGTAGGATTCTTCTCCGTTCTTAATGAAGCCATACATTTTGATCATTTTATTAAAATACGTGTTCCAACTCCGAGATGCCTGCTTCAGTCCATAAATGGATCTCTGAAGCTTACACACCTTGGACTCATCTATTGATGCAAACCCCTTAGGTTGTATTATATACACCTCTTCAGTCAACTCTTCATTCAGGAAAGTTGTCTTTACATCTATTTGCCAGATCTCATAGTCCAGATGGACAGCAATCGTAAGTATAATTCGAATGGATTTGAGCATTGCCACAGGAAAAAATGTCTCGTTATAGTCAATACCATAACATTGACGATACTTCTTGGCAACCAGATGGGCTTTATAGATTCCACCTTTTCATCTGTGTCTTTTTTCTTTTGAAGATTCATTTACACCCAATGGGTTTAACCCTTTTAGGGGGGTCAACCAATGTCCACACATCATTGACCTTCATGGACTTCATTTTGAATTTCATGGCCTCAATCCATTTCTTGGAATCAGGTCTTTGCATAGCATCCATATAGGTGATCGGATCCTCATCATTCTCATCGAGTTCAATGGGATCACCATCTTGGAACAAAAAATTATAGTATCTATTCAGATGATGTCGTACTCTCTTGGATCATCTTAATGATGCAGGTACACTAGGCTCTAGATCTGATCTAATCAAATTTGACTCAGGTTCAGCTATAGGTATCAGTTTTTCTACCTATTGAACATCATTAAGTTCAATCTTAGAGGTAACAATTTCTTCACCAAGAAACTCCTTTTCCAAAAAGGTTGTCTTAAAGTTGATGAACACCTTTTGTTCATCAGCATGGTAGAAATAGTATCCTTTGATCTCTTTTGGGTATCCTATAAATATGCACTTGTCAGACCTAGATCCAAGTTTATCTATAATTAATCATTTGACATAAGTCGGGCACCCCCAAACCTTAAGGTGTGAAAGTGCTGGCTTATGCCCTATTAATATCTCATATGGAGTCTTAACTACAGACTTACTTGGAACCCTATTTAATAGATAACAAGTTGATTCGAGTGCATATCCCTAGAAGGATATCAACAAGCTGGCAAAATCCATCATGGATCAGACCATATCTAACAAAATCTGATTTCTTCTTTTAGACACACCATTATACTGTGGTGTTCTTGGAGGAGTCCATTGGAAGATAATCCCATTCTTTCCTAGATATGTGAGAAACTCACCAAAAAGTTATTCCCCTCCTCGGTCAAATCGAAGAGTTTTAATACTCTTTCCAGTTTATTTTTCTACTTCACTTCGAAATCGTTTGAATATTTCAAAAGAATTCGACTTATGTTTCATCAGATAGATATATCCATACCTGGATAGATCATCTGTGAAAGTGATGAAGTAGATGTATCCACTTCTAGCACTTGTGCTCATTGGTCCACATACATCAATATGTACTAGACCTAAGAGCTCAGTGGCTCTCTCATCTTTTTCAGTAAAAGATGACTTGGTCATTTTACCAAGAAGACAGAACTCACAGGTTGGAAGTGATTCACAATCACTGACTTTGAGGATTCCATCATGAGTCAACCTGTTTATCCTGTTCTTATTTATATGACCTAGCCTACAGTGCCATAAATAGATATCTGACACACTATCTAATCTAGGATGCTTGCTAGTGGAATAGACTACGTTAATAGATTGTGATAACATATACACACCATTGTTCAAATATCCATAAAAAATAGTAACATCAGTCATAATAATATTACAAACTTATTTCTTTATTGATATTTCATAATCATTTTTGGCTAGAAGGCCTATAGAAATAACATTCAAAAAGAAACCAGGACAGAAATGATGATCTCTAAGAACAATGGTATGGGACTTAAATACAAGTTTTAGAATTCCTAAAGCTAGAACTAGAACTGATCTTCCATCTCCATCATTCAAGAACCTTTCACCTTGCTCGAATCTCTTACTGACCTGCAACTCATGCAACGAATTACAAATATGGTAAGGGCTACCGATATCCAATACCCAGTCAGTAATATCACAAATAGAGAAATTGTAAGGAGTTATCATATAAACACCTTACCCAGTAATAGCTTGCTTCTTTCTCTACCTGTTTGGGTTTAAAGAGGCAATGTACTGAGGACAGTTCTTTTTTTAATGCTCCTGCTTCTTACAAAAGAAGCATTCAGCTTGACTCTTATCGAGCTTGATCTTTTTGGTCTGGCCATGCACAGATGTCCTAGCGTAAACTTGCACCTTCTTAGCTTTCTTCTTCTTATTCTTATTTCCTTTCTTAAAGGGTCGAGAATCAGAAGATGAATCTCCCACTAAGTTCATCGAGTCCTTGTGGAGTTGGTGATCCTTCTCAAAGTTCTGAAGTAAACCCCAGTAACCTGTGGTAGTCTACTTCAAGCTTTGTCATTCTGAAATGAGTAAGGAATGGAAGAAAGGACTTGGGCAACAAGTTCAGTATTGCATCCTTCCTAAGCTATTTATGCAAGGAAAAATCAAGCTTGCTCAATTGCTCTATCATCTCGATCATGTATAATATATGATCAATGATAGAGGAACCATCTCGCATTCTAGTGTTGAAGATGGCACAACTAGTTTTGTGCCTCTCCACGTCATCGAGTATGCCAAAGGAATCCTCTAACACTTGAAGCATGTTCTTTGATTGAGCTGTCTCAAATTTGTGACTGAACTCGTTGCTCATGACAGCCAGCATGATGCGGCGCATCATGGTCCGATCACTGAGCCACTTCTGATAAGTGTCTCTGACTGTACCACATGCATTGGCAGTTGGCTCCTCAGGTGCAGGATTCATCAGCACATACAGGATCCATTCATGCTCCAGGACTATCTTCAACATTCGATACTAGCTACCAAAGTTGGATCCCATCAACTTATTATTGTTCAACAATGATCGGAGCGATAGAAAAGTGGCCATATCTGCACCAAGAAAAATCATAACTTAAATAGTAATTGGTTCATTAAACCTAAAGATTTGGACTTTAATCAAAAGGTTCTTCCACTATTTTATTTGAATTGGTAGCCTCTACCTCCAATTCGAGGAATTATCCTAATTTCTTAGTAGATACTAGAATTCACATAGACTACATAGGAGCCCAACTTTGGTTGGCCAACCCATGTGCATCTAAGGATAGGTTCATAACCAATTGTTTCTCCAAATAATTTCTAGTAACTAAATTTTGTCCCAATCCATAATCAATAGGCTTTGGCCTCCATTGAAAAGGTCCGATTAGGTCCAACCATTAACATAACCATACTTGGTCCATCTAACCAATGAATGATTAGGCCCAACTTTGGTTGGCTAACCTAACCACCATTTAGAAAGATGTAGCCTCAAAATCATATAATGAATGATAATTCCATCAGCCGATAAGCACCAGGCCTTTGAGCCTTCAATGATTATCCAACTGATGGATCCATTATCATCCACTTAATGGGAGGCTATGATCTAGTTATCATCATAACTAATTCATTTTAAGGATCTAATAATTTTAAAAAATTAAATTTTTAAAGAAGAGGAAAGGTCAAATGAACCAGCTTATCATGATTCTCCCACTGACTTCACCAAGTTAGCTTAAGGGTGACCATAAATAGGCTAGTCAAGGAGCACCTAAATCAGTCATACTGATTTACCAAGTTGACATGGATCAGCTTGAATAGTCAAGTGATCTGATCAAAACATAATTTCACCAAGAGGTCAGATAAGTTCGATCAGTGGGAGGGTCTGCCAAAGCTTATCTTAGACACCATAAAAAATGGTCAGGTAAGTGGACTGCCAATTAAAGACCACCGATCTGGTTTACCTTAGATACCAACTAGTTTAATTAGTTTTAATTAGATCAACCTAACAGTTAATGCTAGACGTCGTAGCTAAAAATTAAGTCCATCTTGGATCTTGTTAAAGATATGGACTTGACCAACTACAACTATTATATTTAATCTAGAGAATCCTTGATCTAATCTAAGATAATAATTGATTAGATTTAATCAATTCTCTAATTAAGTCCATTCTTTAATCTAACCCTAGGTCTAACCCAATTAATGAACCTAATCTCTACTAACCCATTTAACCCAATGTGTTATGATTCGTGTCTTAGGATCTTCAATTTACAATCCTAGATCCTAATCAAACAACTTTTTAATTCTTAATTATGTTTTGGACTGAGAGTTGGGGTTTAGCTTTTCGAAAATGATTTTCATATTTGTAAAATATTTTTACAATATGGTTCTATCAACCAAGTTGCATGTTTGATTCATAATTAAAATGCAAGTAACATAAACATGAATCTACTTTAGATCTAATCTAAATAGGTTCATGTAATTGAAATAATTTCAATACCAATCAATCATAAATCAACTTAGATCAAATCTAACATATTTATGATGATTAAAATTAGATTAAAATACTTTTAATCAGATCATAAAATCTCTTAGATTTAATCTAAAATTTTACGATCAATATTTTAGGTCAGCACGTACTGGGACAATCTTTTCACTGTAAGGGGTAAACCTTACAGTAGGACAATCTTATAGTAGTCCGTGCAATCTAAAAATTTTATTTTTAGATCTATAAATATTTTAAATATATTAAATTATAAATAAAATTAGATCAAATCTAATAAATTTATGGTTAGAAATAGATCATCACGAACTAGGACAATCTTTTCATTGTAAGGGATAAATCTTACAGCAGGACGATCTTATGGCAATTCATGAGATCTAAATTTTTAATTTTAGATTTAATAATTAGTTTATAAATTAGATCTAATCTAATAAATAATCTAAACATGCTCAAGAAAATCATGTAATAAGAACCTTGGCTCTGATATCAATTGAAGGAACCAGATCTAGGGTTTCATGGGTAGATATTGAAACTTTTTCAAGATCAGGCAGCGAAAAATTTAAATAAATTAAATATTTATTTAAATAAATATAAAAATATTCTAAATCTAAGATTTATTATATGATCAAGATATGATATTAAATTAAAAATTAAAAATATAAAAAAAAGATTAACATGTTGATCTCATCAGCATGTTACAATGCTACATCTATTGCAGCTATGAAACCAATAGATCAGATCTATTACCTATGCAAGTTAAACATTCTAACTTGCTGATCTAGGCTTGAGGATAAAGTTGCGAGCTATACATGTATCCAGCCTCTAGGAGTCGTCCACACCAGCCCATGAGCACGATCAGAAATCTCGATGCAGGAAATCAGCACAGTATGCTAGTACTGTGCTGTTCTTTCTTCGATGGTCGATCAAATGCCTCCTTCTAGATTTAGATTCTTCCAAAGAGGAGAAGGTGAAGAAGAGGTTTTAGATCTGAGACTCTCTTAGAAAACCCAAGGAAGAAGAAAGAAAGATGATGAACACAGCAACCCTGGAAGAAGACCCTCTTCTTCTTCTCTTTGCTCTCACCTAGACACCTAGTTTGGTGTCTATGGAACCCCAATGCCCAAAGATCCTCTTCCTTTGATTTTTACACATCCTAAAGCACTTTTAAAGGTCTATATTCCACAAAAGAATCAAGTCAAAATTTATCCTAAATAAATAGGAATAAAAGAGTCTTTGTTTAGGTCAAAAATTAGACAAGGAAAGGTCAAATAGGGCAAGACAAGGGGGCGCCCAACTCTTGGGCGAAGGAGTTGGGCGCCTCCTCCAAAAAATTTGTCAGGACCAGCAAGGAAGGATGCACAAAAGATTCTTCTTTTACCATGGAATTCAAAGAAAGAATAGGAGATGGGGCGGCACCATTTGGAAGGAGGTGTTTTGGTTTATAAGGATTCTATCTCATAAAATCCTAAATTAACTAACTTCTCTTTTTGACTTGGTCAACCACCAAATTTCCATATAAGAAAGAGAGGAGAGGAAGGTGTGCTTGAGAATGTCTAGGAGAAGGATTTTTGTCGCACAAAAAAAATGAGAAGGAGGGCGTGGGCATGAGAGGCTTAGATGGTGCAAGGTGGAATCCTAGTCTCACTAGGATTCCATCTATGACTTGGTCAAACATGGTTTCTCAAATCAAATTAAATAAAAACTAAATTAACTAAATAAAATAATATTCTAACCTAATTAAAAATTTAATTAAATTTGATTAAATTATATTTAATTTAATTTTTTAATCAAATTAGAAAATTGGGTTGGTCGGAGTCCTAGTTGAGCTAGGACTAGTTCTTTCCTACACTTAGCTTATCCAATAAGCCAATTGGACTTGATCCAATCAAGCCCAAACTAAAATTAACTAAATCATATTTAATTAGACTTAATCTCAATCCTTTGGCTTAATCAAATTAAGTCAATTAGCAATCAAATTGCTAATCGATCCTCCTACAATGCTTGCACTAGGTTAAACATCAATCATATTGATTATTTAATCTTAGAACGATTATCAATCATTTATCAACCATCTGATCAGATTGTGAACTATAATATATGTGACCTCATAGATCCGAACCTAAGTCGATAGTATAGAAACTAATTTTTATACCAATCAAAGTAACCATCTAGCAATGGTAACCGACAGTCGGATAGGTCGAATGTGTAGAACAACATTCTTAGAATTCATATGGATATAGTTTCCATATAATTCATCTTCTTGACCAAAATGCTCATTGGACATCTTAGAGTTTAATTGTAAACTCTGATCAGGTTATCCATATTGTATTTCAAAATATCAAATTCATCTGATGGATTATCCTGGCCAAGATTTTGCTATATTGAAATATAGTGATACATTCTTCTCCAACTCTTGGAGTGGTCAATTCCATCTTAATCACACTCTGACTTCACATGTACTTGACTGTACCTAGAAGCCTTTCATTACTGAATTAGAAATTTAGTTAGTCCGATATGAAAACACAATGAGTAGTTGCTTGCAAGTCACTAAGGCGATCTCAGGTCTAAGGGATACTTATACCTATATCCCATTAGAGATATTCTCGATAGTAGAATACTCAAGAGTTGGTCAAGTTCAATGATGATGTATCCATACATCTCATCTGTATGCTATACTAGTGTCTCCACACTTCTTGGTTAAGAGGATAACCAACCCATATGGCATACAACGACTTATGCTCGATAGACGTTGTCATTCTAATTAACAGCCTATCATTTGGTCATGAATAGATTTAAAGACTAATCGATAAATCTTCTCTTTATCGAAGCTAAATAGTCCTAAAGACTTCATCACAATAATGGAGTTCATTAGAAGATGAATACTTTATGATAAAAAATATCAAAAATATATTTTATTTATTAATAAATAAATTATAGATATAATGTAGTTCAACCATCAACAGGCTAATGATTGGCTTTAGAACACATTTTCCAACAGTCTGGATGGCTTGTAATTGGAGGAGTCCAGACGGGAGGAAGTCTGGATGACTTGTGACTAGAGGAGTTTGGAAAGAAGTCTACTAGAGAAGTCTGGATGGAATTTGCTGGAGGAGTCCATCTTGGAATCATTCCAAGACAAGATGCCAACAAACTTCGGTAGGAGCAGGTCTAACCCCGATAGCGAGGATGTGTAGTTGTAAATTTCAAGAGCTCACAAACATCAAGTATTCTCATTCATTCAAATGAAGATTCATTATTGAAGATTTTAGAGAAGATATTTTAGATTGGATATATCTTTCAAGAAGTTAAAATGAAGATTAAATCAAGGCAAAAAGATAAATCTAGCCTACAAAGGAATTTGGAGAAGAAACGATCATAAATAGTCTTTGGCATGCATGGTATGCAAACTAGGCTGATCTAGTTTTAGACTGGGCTGACCTAGTCTCAGTGGAAGCTAAAGATAGAAAGGATAGAAAGTAGAATTTTTTATGACCCGGGGGACTGAGCCGACCCAATAACAACTAGGTTGACTCAATCAGAAAAGTAGCCATCCTAGTCTCAGAAAATATAAGATGATAGAAATAGGTATTTTGGGATCTCTGAGACTGAGCTGACCCAACTGAAAACTAAGCTGACCCAATTAAAAACTAAGCTGGCCTGGTGCCTGTAACGATTAGTTTCCAATTTCATAGTTTTTTCATTTCACACGTCTTCCAACGGCTATTTTCGATCTACCAATGGCTAGATTACTTCTAGAAGCCTATGTTAGTGACTTGTAATGGTTGGAAACCTTTGGGATATTTAAGAAAACACTTGGTGTTAGATGTGTGCCCTAGAAGCCAGATTGGCTAACACTTGTTAAATACTTTCTAGAGATATTTTTATAATTTTGACTTAGAATTAATTAAAGAATTATTTATTCTATCATATTGTATATTAAAGCATCTATGACATATCCATTGAGTTAATAGGCATGATAACACATATTCTCAAGAGTTAAGAATTTAAGGCATGAGTTATCATAATTAACTCATAAATTGCTCCTGATCATAGGATCTTCATAAGGATGGTGATTGATCCAGAAGATCAGTGTACGGTCACTTTTTTAGGATAGATGAGTCTTAAGTTTATGGTGTGGAGATACCAGAGTGAGAGTACAGGTACTCGTTAGAGAATGAGGGCACTGAGTATGACCACCTCGAGCAGTCATATGAGAGCCTACCTTCTTGACGATGACTAGCTCGATGCTGTAGCGTGTGTCTAATTCTTTGATCTGAGATGCATCGATAGTTCACCTTGAGGATGTTATAGTTTGACTACACCATAACTCGATCTTCTAGCCATTTAGAACCCTAAGATGTATGTTGGCTATAGCATGCTCATTGTAGGAATTGGATCGCACCAAGATGGGATCTATCAACCTCGGTAGAGGAGTAGTCCTATGATGATCATAAGATCGAGTTCTAAAACCCATGGCCATGATAGTGTGAAATAATAGAAAAGAGTTTCTATTATGATTTCACATCGGACTCGAATTGAATGATTCATTCATATGACGGGTGTTGGGTTTGACGAGTTTACCTTAACCCTAATCCTGTCAGGGCTCATGATAGAAGAACCCAATCACATAGGTAGCTGCACTGAGTGGTTCACTATTCAATTTTGATGAATTGCCACCATATACTGTTAGATGTCACTGATGGATTTTGGGATCAATTAGAATTGTCTTGATGATCGATGATTCTAATTGGATGAATCGAAAGAGTTCTGTTCCACCGAAAGGTGTTTTGATGATGTCGATGATAGAGATCATGATATATCTCATTACCATATAGAGCTGAACCTAACTGGATCACACAAACAAGGGTTTGAGTCTGGATGTCATCAATTAAGCTAACCTAGTTTAATTGATTTGGATTATATCCAATTAGGTTCAAGAAAATTGTGCTAGCACACGATTGAGCCTAACATTCTTCTTCTATAGTCTTTCTGGATCATCTCGACTGAGCCAAATTGAATTTGACTCATCCAAAAGCCTTGTATGAATTTATCCTAGTCTGACTAGAACTTGTCCAGATCAGAAAAATCTTGTCCTAACCTGATCTAGGCTTATCCTAATCCATCGGATGGAAATAGGACAAGACCTGCTAATTTCTGAAACTATTTGGACAAGGCTTATCTAAAAGCTCTGTAGGGATTTATCTTGATCTAACTGGATCTTGTCTTGGCCTGATCAAGACTTATCCTAAATCCCATAAGATGGGAACAAGATAAGGGTTGTCTTTGCTAGATTAGGGCTTGTCCTAAAATCATGAGATGAAATTTGGACAAGTCTCTCTCAAAAATTCTAGATGGATTTTTCTTGATCTGATTGGGCTGAGTCCTAGCCTGATCAAGACTTATTCTAACTTGGTTAGGACTTGACCTAATTTCATTGGATGGGACTTGAAAAATGTTTATCCAAAATCCCATGAGATGGGAACAGGACAAGGGTCAAATGTTGACCTAGTATGCTGGAAAGAAGAGATATGTCGTGTGCCCCATAGAATTTATCTGACGGTGCACGTCCATATGAGATTTATGTGAGGAATAAGGGGCACACTCCCCCTTTGGCCGTGCACCCCATATGGATATGTATGGAGGTGTCCCATTCAAATCAAGTTTGAATGGGCCAAAAGTTTGAATAGTTCAAAGTCTTGGGAGATAAGAGTTGTGCGCCAATTTAATCTTATCCTAAATTATTCCACGCCATATCCCTTTATTTATATGTGACAAAAATCTAAAAAAAGGGTGTGGGGCATGGAGATCATGAGAGAGTTCTTTTGCTTGTTGGCTTTGTTGCCCAGAGGTAGCAACCCAAGAGGGGGGGGGGTGAATTGGGTTCTTATAAAAGCTTTGGCTAAATTTAACTCTAAGCAATTACGTGCTTTGATTTTAATCTAAGTGGTGAGGATGAGATGTATATAATATGAGCAGTGGAATTAAGATAACAAACTATGAAAGTAAAGTAAGAATTATAAGCATGCAAAGTATATAGAGAGATAGAAGAAAAAAGCACAACACAAACACACAAAAATTTATAGTAGTTCGGAGCAATCCACTCCTACGTCCACTTTCTAAGCTTCCTTTGGGAATTCCACTATAATCTTCCATTGATTATAGTGTGTTTATTTTTTCAAACTCACAAACAAACCTAGTTGGTTTTCATAAGAGCACCAACCAAAACCTTACACTGTTAGTTTTTTGGGTTCACTAACAACCCAGTTGATTTTTTGGGATCACCAACCAAAACCTACAATGTCTAATTTTGAGCTTGGATGGGCCTAAACCCCAAGTTTCTTTCCCTCAAAGAAACTTGTAAAGAAATCAAAAAATACAAGTAAAGTTTTAGCACAATATAAAAAATAGAGTATAAGCTTTTTTAAATCCTAAAGAATAAACCGATAATGTGCTTGATTGAAGCTTGGCTTTTCTTCAAATTATACTTGAAAGGATGTGAAAGATGTTGGAGAAGATTGCTTTGAAGGCTTGCTGAAATCTGTGCACAACACTCCTCTCTTTTTTCTTTTCTTTGGATATTCAATGTTCCTCATAAAATCTAAAAGATTCTTTTTCTAAATCCCTTAATCTTTTTCTTCTATTTTTTAAATTGATTCTCCACCTTTAAATACCTTTAGAGAAGGTTGCAGTGAGAGTTCTTAGCCGTTGGAAGCTCTGAAATAGCCATTGGGGTTGAAAAATAGTCATTGGAAAACTATCCATTGAAGGCTGTCCGTGCAGATCGAGACCTCTCAATTTTTCATGAGATCTCTCATCAGATTTTGAGATCTCTCAATTTTTCATGAGACGTCTCGTCAAAATCATGAGACCTCTTGAGAAATCTACAAGACCACTCACTCTCAGAGCATAGAAATGAAGTTTCTATCTTCTGAGAACGAGATGTCTCAAGTTCAACTCGAGACCTCTCGAGACTGTGCCAGAATACTATTTTATTGTGCCAGACCACTCGAGAGCTCTTGGAAAAAATTTGAGATGTCTCAAAAAATCCTGACTTTCATTTTTCTTCAATGTTTGACCTTCCAAACTTAAGTTTCTTGGCCTCAAACTCTTTTAAACATAATTGCTTCATTCAATTTTAATTTCTCTTCTTTCAATCATACTTTTTTCATACCAAGCCATCCAAATATATGTGAATTTGCTCTTTTAAGCATTTTGGCATGGCATGAGGATTTATTCTTGAGATAACTTCTTCATTTTGGATACTTGAAAAATCCTACACACATTCTTAAAACACATGATTAGATACGTAATATACTCAATATTTTGGAATCATCAAAATCAATCTCAAGGTCAACAATCTCCCCCTTTTTTATGATGACAAAATCTTGAGTATATGCATAATAAAAGCAAATAATGTATTTTTATGCATTTTGCTAAAATGTATCATGAAGTATATATTAAACACATGAATAAGTACTTCATGAATGTTCTCAATTATTTTTTTGGTTCATTGTACATATTTCATATACTCATAAAAAAAATGTTTCAATTCATATTAGTGAGTATTAAGTTTTCATTTCAAGTATCAATACAATTTGAATGAGTACTTCAAGCATATGCTTAACATTCCTCTCCCCCTTTTTGACAGCATCAAAAAGCTCATAAAAAAGAAATAAGAAATAATCATCAAAATTAATAGTATGATTGTATCAAAGTAAGAATTGCATTAAGTTCAGAAAATTAATTTATATGAGTCATCAAAATCAACATCAAAGCATTAAATTGAGAGATGTATTAAATTAATAAAATTAATTTAAATGAATCATCTCTCTTTTGAAAATTTGTCATTTGACTCAAAATAAGTTTTAAATATTTATTTTAATTTCAAAAATTAGCTTGAATTTAAATATTATATACTTTTCCTCTTTTTGAATGAAAATGCTCTTTATTCAGATTTTCAAATACGCACTTTTAAGTTTTAAGTGGAATAGAGCTTTTCAAAATATTTGAATATGAAATCAAGTATAATATATACTTTAATATTCTAACTTTTTTTTTAAAAAAATTTTGATCAATTAGATTTAGAAAAGGTATGTATCAGAAATGTATCGAGCAAAGTAAAATAAATAGTATCAAAGCATAAGATAGTCATATTTTTAAATTCATACTTTGAGTAAAATATTATTTTAAAATAAATAATTCATAAGAATTTTGCAATGCACATGAGAAATTTAGGATCAAATTTGAATTTTTAAATGGGTTTCAAAATTTATTCCTTAGAGTAAGAATATGTTTTTAAATTAATCAAAAAAATTTTAATCGAATCAAGTTAGAAAATATCTCTCTTCCTATTTTTCATACTTATAGCAAGATTAATTTACTTTTCAACTTTCTTCCTTTCTTTATTTCAAATCAAGCAAATTCAATATGAATTTAACCACTAAATTCAAATTTTTAAAATTTAAAATATATTTTTAATTTTAAAGGTCTTTTTTATTAAATGATTACTTCTTCTTTAATATTTTCTTTTCCTTACTTTAACAAATAGAGTCATATCTTTGAAAGATTTTCTTGAGACCAATTAAACTAAGTTTTAGATCAAATCATGATTTTCTTGCTTCAATACCATCTAAAGATTAATTTGCAAATTCAGCTTGATACCAATATTTTTAGTTTTGAATTAAATCAAGATGAATTGATTCAAATTAAATAGTTTAAGAATTTAGAATGATAAATCAATTTGAATTGATATCAGCAAATTAGTTAAGGCAAATCATAAAAAAATTTTCATTTATTCTTCAAAAAGATCATTTCTTTCTTTTCATAAGAAATATCAAGTAATTAGGTTCAGAAAAGATATGTATTTTTAAATTTATTTCAAATGATATCATATCAAACATATAGCTGTGTAAAATCATATTTAAAACAAAGACATTCTTCTCTTTTTGCCAAAAGATAAATCAATTAGATACATGGCAATAGTAAGTTGTTTGATATCAAATAATTAAAACTGAAGTTCTCTATGAATATTTAGCAATTTAAAACATTCATATCCAATAAGAATCTTTTAATTTAAATTCATTAATTATAAAATTGATATGGAGAGACTTAAAATATTATGCTAAATTTTAAAATAAACCATTTCATCCATAGCATGATATATAGAGGAGAGCGTATTAATCTTTAAAATCAAAGCATTCAAATTATTGCAAGCATTAAAATCAATCATACTTATCAAAACATGAAAGAAGTTATCATATGCATACGTATTAACAAATCATTAAAGTTAATACATCAAACTTTCAATTCATAGAGTATGATCATTTTAAGCAATGATAAATCATCAAAATCAATCAAACATACTTAATAATTATGCTAATTAATAATTAAAATATATTTAGCAAATAAAGATGGCATGGTGTGAGAATAGTTTAGATTTTACCAAATAGCATCATCCATCTATTTTCATTTTCAAGACATCCTTAAAAATTTTCTTCTTTTAGCTTCATTGGATCCTTGGTATACCTGCAAGATTACTTCATAATTTTTGATACCCAAGCTATCTTGGGTCCATAGGAGTTAGTATTTAAGGTTCCTTTTGGAATCCAAATTTGTCTAACCAAAGTATGGCCAATTCTTTTAAAATTACATTCAAAAATTTTATGGTCAGTTTTATTGCATTTAAAGCATTTAATTGACTGATTTTTAGTTGAAGCTTTTTTAAACATATTCTTAACAAATTTCTATTTTCTTAAGGGATTAAAGCTAATTCCTATCTTATCGAAAATAGCCTTTTGATTATTTAAAATTGTTTGAAGCTTTTGAGACCCAATAGTAAATTTTTCGAGCTTAGGCTTCAAGTTTTCAATCCCTCTTTTTAGTTTTTCATTTTCTTCCATAAGATATTTTTCAGATTTTGATAATTTTTTGTTTTTTTCAATCAAAGATTTTTTTTCTTCAATAATTCATTTTTTTCAATCTCACTCTTAATCTTTTCTTTCATGAAATCCTCTTTTTCAATTAAGAGTTTATTCTTATCTTTCACTAAAGATTTTTCGGATTTGAGAAGTTCTTCCTTTTCTTTAGCTAAAGCATTCTTTTCTCTTAAGATATCTTCTTTTTCATTCAATAGATTACTCTTTTCATCATCCAAAAGAAGATTAGATCTTTTAAGCTCTTTATTTTTTAGTCTTAGTTTTTTGTATTCATCCATTAAATTATTAAAGGCTTCAAACAATTCATCAAATATAAATTGAAAAAAAAATTTTGAATTTACCTCATCTTCATTGGTCATGAGGCAAAGATTTGTAGCATTTACTTCCTCTTTCTCTTTTTTTTCTTACTTTGCTCCCCCTTAATTGATGCATTCTTCTTCTTTTATTTCTTCTTCTTTTTCTTCTTTTCATCCTCATGAGATATGAGGCATAGGTTGGGGCGAGCTTCTTTCTCTTCTTGAGAGCTTGATTCTTCTATTTGATTTGCTCCCTCATAAATTCTTTTCAATTTCTTCCATACATGTTTTGCTAAAATACATGAAGAAATTGCATTAAATACATTTAACTTTAAGGAGTAATAAAGTATATTCATGGCCTTAGCATTAAGTTGGGCCATTTCTTTATCATGCTCTTTTAATGCTTTGGGGGTGCATGAGCCATCGATTATAATCTTCCATAGATTATAATCATGATCTTGTATGAAGATGCAATGCATGCTTTCCAATAACTATAATATGAGCCATTAAAAAGTGGAGGTCTATCCATAGAATATCCTTCGACAAACAAAGACTCCATTTGGGTTGCCATAATATTTAGCTCTAGATGGTTAGGTCAATAATCAATAACAGAGCACCTACTCTGATACCAATTGTTGCCCAGAGGTTGCAACCTAAGAGGGGGGGTGAATTGGATTCTTATATAAGCTTTAGCCAAATTTAATTCTAAGCAATTAGTGCTTTGATTTTAATCTAAGTGGTGAGGATGAGATGTATATAATATGAGCAGCAAAATTAAGATAACAAAATCAAACTATGAAAGTAAAGTAAGAATTATAAGCATGCAAAGTATATAGAGAGATAGAAGAAAAAAGCATAAGACAAATACATAATGATTTATAGTGGTTCGGAGCAACCCACTCCTACATCCATTTTCCAAGATCTTTTTGGAAATTTTACTATAATCTACCCTTGATTATAGTGTCTTTATTTTTTCAAGCTCACAAACAAATCTAGTTTGTTTTCACAGGAGCACCAACCAAAATCTAACACCATTAATTTTCTGGATTCACTAACAACCTAGTTGGTTTTTTAGGATCACCAACCAAAATCTACAATGTCTAATTTTGGACTTGAATGGGCCTAAACCCCAAGTTTCTTTCCCCTAAAGAAACTTTTAAAGAAATCAAAAAATAAAAGTAAAGTTTCAGCACAATATAAAAAATAGAGTATAAGATCTTTTAAATCCTAAAGAACAAGTCGATAATGTGCTCGATTGAAGCTTGGCTTTTCTTCAAATTATGCGTGAGAGGATGTGGAAGATGTTGGAGAAGATTGCTTTGAAGGCTCACTGAAATATATGCATAACACTCCTCTCTTTTTTCTTTTCTTTGGATATTCAATGTTCCTCACAAAATCTGAAAGATTCTCTCTCTAAATTTCTTAATCTCTTTCTTCTATTTTTTTTAATTAATTCTCCACATTTAAATACCTTTAGAGAAGGTTGGAGTGAGAGTTTTTAGCCGTTGGAAGCTCTGAAATAGCCATTGGGGTCAAAAAATAGCCATTGAAAAACTATCCGTTGAAGGTTGTCTGCATAGATTGAGATCTCTTGATTTTTTATGAGACCTCTCATCAGATTTCGAGACCTTTCAATTTTTTACGAGACGTCTCATTAGAACCATGAGCCCTCTCGCTCTCAGAGCATAGAAATAAAGTTTCTATCTCCTGAGAATAATATGTCTCGAGTTCAACTCGAGACCCCTTGAGACCATGCTAGAATACTGTTTCATTATGCCAGACCACTCGAAAGCTCTCAAAAAAAATCTGAGACGTCTCGAAAAATCCTGACTTCATTTTTCTTCAATGTTTGACCTTCCAAATTTGAGTTTCTTGGCCCAAACTCTTTTAAACATAATTACTTTCTTTAATTTTAATTTCTCTTCTTTCAATCATACTCTCTTCATACCAAGCCATCCAAATATGTGTGAATTTGCTCTTTTAAGTATTTTGGCATGGCATCTTGAGAGGATTTATTCTTAAGATAAATTCTTCATTTTGGATACCTAAAAAATTTTACACACATTCTTGAAACACATGATTAGATACATAATATACTCAATATTTTGGAATCATCAAAATTAATCTCAGGATCAACAGGTTTTGACCTGTTCAAAGTCACATGCGAAGAGACTCTTGGTTTGGTTTATAAATAGGGCCCTACGCAAGTTGTTGTGCATAGAAAATTCTCTATGACGAAGCCCTACCAAAATCATCATCTTCATGCCTCCCCCTCATCTGATCCTCTCCATCTTCTCCATGCCTAAGAGTTGGGCAAAACCTATGAGTAAAGATCAAGTCCCGTTGGTGTGAAGATCAGCAAGAGACGATGGTGTTTGTAAGACAAACGCGCAGCTTTTAGAGTTCATTTTGAAGGCTTTATAGGAAGACATCTGATATGATCTTCAAAGATCAGATCTAGAAGGAGGAGACTTCTAGATCCAATCCAAATAGATACTGGTAGAGGTTAGGCACGTGCACGACTCAATCAGAACCTCAGATCAGTCGTCAGACCATCACAACTGGTAAATGATTTATCCGATCAGATGATATCTATTATCACTTTTTTTATTTTTATTTTAATTCTAAATTTTAGATCAATTTAATCAGATTTAAGAACTCTCAGATCTAATTAGATCATAAAAAAAAAAATTTAAAATTATTTTGTTGCAAATCTTATCCGATCAGATGCATCCTATGGTAGGAAAACCCTAGTTTTTTCCTTCAACTGGTATCAGAGATCAGGTTATTGCTTCTAGATCTATCTTTAAATTGATCTAAAAGTTTTTTTTATGATCTAATTATTTGATTTTCAATATTACATAGGATGTAATTAGATTTGAAATCAAAAATTACATATTTTATATATATATGTTTGACAGAAACAATGCATGTTCTAGTCTAGATCTGTTGTTCTATATCATGATAGTTTTCAAATATATTTTAGATTAGATTTGATTTAATTTTTTATGATTTGATCATTTATATTTTGGATGTTATATTAGATGTAATTAGATCTGAAGCATAAGGTCTAATTTAAAATTTTGATATATATCATACAGGCAGCATAAGTCTAGACTAGATCTCTAGTTTAATCTCATGGTAAAAATAAAAAAATTTAATGAAATATTTATTTAATTTTCTAAAGATTATATGATTAGAATAGTTAAATTTTAGATATCATATATAATTTAATTAGATCTAAAAGTATGAAATGGATTTAAAAATTTCATATGTATGACATATGCAATGCATGTCTAGACTAGTTCCATAAATCTATGCCATGAGTAGTCTAGATTAAATTTTTTTTTTGATGAGATCATTTAAAATTTTATTTTTAAATATTACATCAAATGTAATTAGATCTAAAACATAAATTTAAATGTTAAATTTAATACATAAAATGTATGCAAAACATGTATAAATTAGATCTTAAATCATGTAATAGTTATATGGTTTAGATCTAATAGTTTTATAGTATAGTTCATATTTCTAATTAAGGCATTTCCCTTGGCCATCCGGTCATAAGAGTAAGAAGGGTTTAAAGGTCCTCTCTTTTCATTCGATGGGGTGCTCTTATGGCGTGTAGGGGTGCTGCGCGTTTGCCCTTAATCAAAAATCGAAAACTTACTTTTCTGCAAAATTCTAGATCCTGAAATCCTAGGATTTTTTTTACATATTTTGTTATTAAACCCTTGGACTTAATTAAGAATTAAGTTTATGAAAATAATTAGGTCTAAAGTTATGAATTTTTAGATCTAAGATACCTTCATAAATCATGAATTCAAGTGTGGATAGCTCAATTAGGTCTAGCGGTTGATCAAACCGAATCAAGAGTTGGTTAGATGGGATCAAGAGTGCTTAGATTTGACCAGCCTAATAGGATTAAGTCTAGATCAAGGTCGACTCACAGTCACATGTGGTCGATCAAGTTAAGAACCAATTTGGCTCCGTAGTTCAAGCCTAGATTGTAAGCTAACCCGATCAGTTCTGATCAGACAAGTCAGTGTCTAAGATAAGTATGGCAAATATGACCAGTGGTTTTTAATTGAAAGCTACTCGATCTGAATGCATTCACGATGACTTAATGATTTATTCCTCCCACTGATCTTACTTACTTGGCTGATTAAGTCGATCCGGTTCTAGTTTGAGGTGGCTAACAATTCGAGCTAAATATTATGACTAGTTGAGTCGAAGAGACCAAATCAAATCTTCCTAAGAAAATATTAAGTCCTAGATCTTCCACCATTATAAATGCATGGGCCCTTTTCAGGGTTGATTGTTCTTGGCTGGATGCAGTGGTTCAGTTGCATCGAAAAGATGCAACCATGTCTATTAGGCATTGGATGCTATGGGTTGGAGGATAGGTTGGGCTCAATATTTTGAATATGGTGAGGGATCCAATCAGAAATCCAATTTATGCAAATGGTGGATTTGACTTAACTAAGGAGTGGAGCAATATTCTGGGCATAGTGAGCTTCATGAATTAGAGACCAGGTTTGGGTGCACCATGTTTCGAGAAATATTGGACAAGAGTTGTCCACTCATCGATTGACCCATATCAATAATTGTTAGGTGAGATCGTGAGCTAGTCAGTGGGACCGCACCACCCACTAGAAATCAATGATCGTGGAGATTTTTGCATCTCTACCAAGAGAGTGTAGGAATCTAAGAAAATAGTGGAAGCCTAATTTATTTAAAAATAAAGTCCCAAAATAAATTGGTTGAGTCAAATTAAAAGTCTAACTAGAAACTTTAACTCTCTATAGGAAAATGTCTGCAATGAAACCCCTAACCCGAATCCTAAATATACATAAGTTGATCGATCAATTTACAGGGATTGGCTAAAGAACTTCAAAATTATTTTGGATTCGAAAAAGTTGACCTATGTATTAGACCAGGACCTCCCCTTTACCAGCCCATCTGACTGTTGATCAGAGAACATCTCATGAAAAGTGGTCTGACGATCATAACAAAGTAAGGTGCCACATGTTGGACTTAATGTCAGATGAATTACAGCACCAACATGAAGACATCAGGATTGCTCACCAAATATTGGCATCCTTGCAATAGTTGTTTGGTAATCAGAGTCGCTTAGCACGTTATCAAGTCTTGAAGAGACTTTTTAAGGTGCAAATGCATGATGGATAGTTGGTCCAAGATTATTGGTTGGCAATGATCAAGGATCTAAAGAGCTTGAGAAGCTTACAGTCTTGATGGATAAGGAACTACAGATTGATGTGATCCTGCAGTTCTTGATTGATTCATATGGATTGTTTATTATGAACTTCCATATGAATAAGCTCCAATGCACCTTGGCCGAGTTAATAAACATGCTGGTTACTATTGAGTAAAATTTGAAGAGTTCAAAGAACTTAGTTCTGGCCTTGAAGCAGATTTCTTCCAAGAGAAAGTCTTTTGGAAAGAAGAACAAGTCTGCCAAGAAGTAGAAAATAGAAGGGAAAAAGAAGGGTGAGCCGAAGAAGAAGACCATGAAGAAGGAAAAATATTTCCATTGCAACTCCAATGGCTATTAGAAGCGGGACTGCCCTATGTACCTAGCCAACTAGAAGAACAAGTAGGAAGAAGGACCTTCTAAAGGAATGCTCGTCATTTAGTCTGTTGAGCAAAATGTGAATTCCATAAGATCAAAATGATCTAGAGATAGTATTAATGAAAGATATCTATGGCACCTTTAGGCTAGGTCATATAGCTGAAGGCAGGATTAACAAATTGGAGAAATCCAAATTAATGGATCTATTGACTTTCGAGTCATATCCGATTTGTAAATCATGCCTTCAAGGCAAAATGATCAAGCTTCCTTTTGTGGGACATGAGAAAGGGCCACAAACCTACTTGCCCTGGTACATATAGATGTGTGCAGTCCATTCGATGTGCTGGCTAGAGATAATTATGTCTACTTTATTATCTTTACCGATAATTTATCTCGGTATGGGTATGTGTACTTGATACAACATAAGTTTGAAACCATTAAAAAGTTCAAAAAATTTAGACACGAAGTAGAAAAGCAAACCAAAAAGTCTATTAAGATTCTTCAATCAGATCGAGGAGGTGAATATCTTAGTCAAAAATTTTTGAACTATCTCAAGGATAATGGTATAGTCTCATAATGGACTTCACTTGGAATGCCTCAACTTAACAGAATTTCAGAATGGAGAAAATGGATACTATTAGATATGGTCCAATCCATGATGAGCCTCATAGATCTTCTTGAGTTTCTTTAGGGACATAGTTTAATAAGGTTCCATCTAAAACCATTCCTACCACATCATATGAGATATGGCATGGTAAAAAGTCAAGTCTGAGTCATCTCAGAATTGGGATTGTCCGATGGCGGACAAGTTAGAGTCTAGGTCCCTTAGAGCTCGATTTATTGGATATCCTAAAGAGTTATTATGGTATTACTTCTATCTTTCGGAAGATACAATGTGATTGTGGATTGACATATAATTTTTCTTAAAAAATAGTTTGTTCAAGATGGTGACATCGGAAGATAGATTAGGCTCGAGGAGAAAGTCTCCAAAGAGCAAAAAGCCAAGGAACCTGAGAAACCCAGTTAGTCTGAGCCGATCCATAATTCACTACCTCATCCACCTCATAGGTAAAATAGGATTTTTCGTCCTCCTAAAGGTACTTAGGTACTATTTTAGAGGATGTAGAGAAAATATTCCTCATGAAAAATGGATTCATAGTGATGATCCCAGAACCTATAATGAGGCTATATCAGATATCGACTTCGAAATTGGTAAGAGGCAATGAAGTCAAAGATTGACTTGATGCACTCGAACTAAATCTGGATCTTTGTAGATCCACCTAAAGGTATAGTACCTATTGGGTATAAATGGATCTTCAAGAGAAAGATATGTGCAGATGGAAATGTAGAGATATTCAAAGCTAGGATAGTGGCGAAAGGGTATCAGATTACCTTCTCGTCAGTGGCCACCATCTGCACATTGCTTGCCATTGCAGTATTTTCAATTATGAAATATGGCAGATGAATGAAATAATGGAGTTTATAATTTGATATCTTAAGGAAGATATTTATATGGAATAGCCATTTATTTTCACATCCAGTGATGGTGATCACAAAGGTCTGCAAGCTGCAAAGATTCATCGATAGACTTAAGCAAGTATCTTGGAGTTGGAATGCTTGATGTAATCAAATTGTTTGGTTTCATCAAGAATGAGAAGAAATCAAGTATGTTTAATAATGTCAGTGGGAGCGCGGTTGTCTTCCTCGTATTGTACATGGATGACATCCTCCTAATTAGAAATGATATTTTCATGTTGATATAGATCAAAGTATGGTTATCTAAGAAATTTTCTATGATAGACCTAGGTAAGGCATCCTTCATTTTTGTTTTTAAGATCTATAAAGATAGACTGAAGAGGATGCTGGATCTTTCAGATAGAGGAGGTGCTGAAGAGGTTCAGCACGGTGAACTCTAGGTCCAGGGGTATGCAGACTCAAACTTTATGTCTGACATAGATGATCGAAAGTCGACATCTGAAAGTTTATTCCTATGCACTAGTGGTACTGTAAGTTGGAAGAGTTCCAAGAAGATGGTTCCACCTTATCTGTGATTACCTCGAGAAGAAATACATCAAGATTAAGAGAGTCAACTCCACAAACCATGCGGTTGACCCAATGATGAAGCCTTTAGGCCCGTAGAAGATCCAAGCCCACCTTAAGAAGATGGGACTTAGATTTATAGCCAATTGGCTTTAGGTCAAGTGAGAGTTTGTTAGATATATGCCCTGGAAGTTAGATTAGCTGACACTTGTTTAATACTTTCTAGGAGTATTTTTATAATTTTGACTTAAAATTAATTAAAAGATTATTTATTCTATCACATTATGTATTAAAGTATCTGTGATACATTCATTGTTTCAAGAGTTGAGAATTTAAGGCATGAGTTATCATAATTAACTCATAAATTGCTTCCAATCGTAGGATCATCATGAGGATGATAATTGATCTGAAAGATCGATGTACAATCACTTTCTTAAGATAGATGAGTCTTGAGTCTATGGTGTGGAGATACCAAAGTGAGAGTACAGGTATTCGTTAGAGAACGAGAGCATTGAGCGTGACCACCTCGAGCAGTCATAAGAAAGCCTACCTTCTCATCGATGACTAGCTCGATGCTGCAGCATGTGTCTAGTTCTTTGACCTGAGGTGCATCGATAGTTCACCTTGAGGGTGTTATAGTTTGACTGCACCATAACTCGATCTCCTAGCCATTCGGAATCCTGAGGTGTATGTTGGCTATAGCATGTTCATTGTAGGAATTGGATCACATCAAGATGGAATCTATCAACCTTGGTAGAGGAGTAGCCCTATGATGATCATAAGATCAAGTCCTAAAATCCATGGCCATAGTAGTGTGAGATAATAGAAAGGAGTTTCTATTAGAATTTCACATCGAACTCGAATCGAATGATTCATTCATATGATGGGTGTTGGGTTTGACAAATTTATCTTAACCTTAATCCCGTCAGGGCTCATAATAGAAGAACCCAATCACAAAAGTAGCTGCACTGAGAGGTTCGCTATTCAATTTTGATGGATTGCCACCATATACTGCTAGGTGTCACTGGTGGATTTTAGGACCAATTTGAATTGTCTTGATGATCAACGATTCTAATTGGGTGAATCAAAAGAGTTCTGGTCCATCGAAAGGTATTTTGATGATGTCGATGATAGAGATCATGACATGTCCCATTATCATACAGAACTGAACCTAATTGGATCACACAACCAAGGGTTTGGGTCTAGATGTCATCAATTGAGCTAACCTAGTTTGATTGATTTTGATTAGATCCAATTAGGTTCAAAAAAATCATGCTAACACACGATTAAGCCTAACATTCTTCTTCTGTAGTCTTTCTGAATCATCTCAATTGAGCCAAATTGGATTTGGCTCACTTAGGAGCCTTGTATAGATTTGTCCTAGTCTGACTAAAACTTGTTCAGATCCAAAAAGTCTTGTCCTAACCTGATCTAGGCTTGTCCTAATCCATCGGATGGAAATAGGACAAGACTTGCTAATTTTTGGAACTATTTGGACAAGTCTTATCCAAAAACTTTGTAGGCATTTGTCTTGATCTAACTAGACCTTATCTTGGCTTGATCAATACTTGTCCTAAATCCTATAAGATGGGAACAAGACAAGGGTTGTCTTTGCCAGATTAGGGTTTGTCCTAAAATCATGAGATGAAATTTGGACAAGCCTCTCCCAAAAATTCTAGATGGATTTTTCTTGATCTGACTGGACTGAGTCCTAGCCTAATAAAGGCTTATTCTAACTTGGTTAGAACTTGACCTAATTTCATTAGATGGGACTTGAGAAATGTTTGTCCAAAATCTCATGAGATGGGAATAGGATAAGGGTCAAATGTTGACCCAGTATGTAGGAAAGAAGAGATATGGCGTGCACCCCCTACAATTTATCTGAGGGCACAAGTCCATATAGGATTTATGTGAGGAATAAGGGGCACACTCCCCCTTTGGCCATGCACCCCATATGGATATGTATGGAGGTGTCCCATTCAAATCAAGTTTGAATGGGTCAAAAGTTCGAATAGTTCAAACTCTTGGGAGATAAGAGTTGTGCGCCAACTTAATCTTATCCCAAATTGTTCCATGCCATATCCCTTTATTTTTGTATGACAAAAATCTAAGAAAAGTGGTGTGGGGCATGGAGATCATGGGATGGTCCTTCTACATGTTGGCTTTGACTTGTTCAAAGCCATATGCAAAGGGACTCTTAGTTTGGTCTATAAATAGCGCCCTGCGCAAGCTGTTGTGTATAGAAATTTCTCTATGGTGAAGCCCTACCAAAATCACCATCTCCATGCCTCCCTCATCTAATCCTCTCCCTCTTCTCCATGCCTAAGAGTTGGGCAAAACCTGCAAGTAAAAATCAAGTCCCATTGGCGTGAAGATCAGTGAGAGACGATGGTGTTCGTGAGACGAGCACACAGCCTTTAGAGTTCATTTTGAAGGCTCTATGGGAAGACATCAAATGTAATCTTTAGAGATTAGATCTAGAAGGAGGAAACTTTTAGATCTAATCTGAGTGGATACCGGTAGAGGCCGGGCACGTATGCGGCTCAATCAGAACCTCAGATCAGTTTTCAAGTCATCACAATGGGTAAACGATTTATCCGATCAAGTGATAACTATTATCACTATTTTTATTTTTATTTTATTTCTAAATTTTAAATCAATCTAATCAGATATGAGAACTCTCAAATCTAATTAGATCATAAAAAAAATTTTAAAATTATTTCACTACAAATCTGATCCGATCATATGCATCCTACGGTAGGAAAACCCTGATTTTTTTCTTCACTTGAGACAAGAAAGAAAACTTTTGAACCTACAAGAGAGAGCTTCCAAGCCAATTTTTAGTTTTTCAAGTGTGTGAGCCAAATAGTAAAAATCAAGGAGTATTTATTAGAGTTTTTCTTATCCTTCTAACATCCTTAATTAGAGAGAAGTTAGGCCATCACCATTGAAGATCAATTCCTACTTTTTTCAAGCACTCAAAGAGAAGAAATCAAGCCTACAAGCCAAGCTCCCAGATTTTCTTCTCTTAAGCTTTAAAGAGCTTATTTTTATTTTAATTATTGTATTTTTCATCTTTATTTCAAGTTTCTTGGAGTGAGAAAGTTGGGTTTGTCCAAGCCTAGAGTTGGACGTTGTATGATTTGATTGGTGAGCCAAAGTGAAAATCAGTCGGGGTTTATTGTTAGCCCAAGAAAACAATCATTGTATGACTGTGGTTGGTGAGCTAAGATCAAAATGAACTGGATTAGATTGTGAACCCAAGTAAAATAGTCAGACTGTAATCAAGCCTAGTGATTATAGTTGAATTTCTAAGTGGTTTACTTAGAAAGTGGACGTAGGTGCTGAGTTTGGCACTGAACCACTATAAAATTATTGTGTTTATGATTGTGTGTCACTATTCTATTGATTTCATTCACTGCATATTATATAGCTTATTAGATTTGGCACTTAATTAGATTAATCTACCCACATCTTAAGCTTAAAAATTTAAAATTTCTAATTCACCCCCGCTCTTGGGAAGCCATACTTGGGCAACACTAACACAATTCAACTTAAGGGGGCCAACCTCCAAACCATGTATGCTGGACGGACTTTATAGTGGTAACCATCCGCTCTTTTCCAACAATTATAGAACGCCCCCAAGGCATGACGAACTTCATCTGGTCGAACTTGAATAGTGAAGAACGTGATAGCTGACTCTGGTCTTGGGGTCAGCAGAGCCCTATCAAATAATGAATCCCAACACCCTTTGATTTTGTCTATGGCAGATCTTGAGTATGGTTGAATTTCTTTGTGGCATACAACATATCTCATTAACTTCATGGAAAGGACTTCATCCAGCTGAATTTCTCCCCAGTCAGACTCTATCCCGATCAAATTTCTTTATTCTACTTCATGGGCAGTGGTAGAACTCGGGTGTGGCCAAATTCCATCATCCCTTTCTGACAGTAGTGGATCTAGCCAGCCTATATGGTGCATATCAATCAGACGAGCTTAAGCAGTGAAAGAACTCCATCATCAGCACAAATTTGATTCTTAATCCAGAATAGTAGCCACTCCATAGATAATGAATCACAGCACTCCTTTAATCCAAACTTTAGGCCGATTTTGAAGCCAGTAGAGCTTTTAAAAATAAAGCAAATGGCACCAGCAAGAAGTTTACCTATTTCAACTCCCAGTCGATCTTGAAGATAGTCAAACTCCTTCAGAAAATCTAATAACGATGTAGAAAGTTCAACAATTCTCTCTCTGGCCTTTAGCTTGAATGCTCCCATCAATCCTTGGCCGACCTCAAAGACGGCCAAACTCCTAGAAGTTAGCCAAACTCCTCGACGCTATTGAAGATAGCATCAATAGATTCTAATCAGCTACAGATTTGTCACCTATCATTTACAAGCTGATCTCCAAGTTCAGCCCACCTAGCTCCAAGTTCTTCATCCCAACTTGTGCGGCCTACTAATAGATGTAAAAGCTACATCCAAACTCTAACAAATAGAACTCAACCATGTATAAGTCACGACAAATGATAGTTCACTCTCCATAACAAACTCCAAATGGCCCGAATGGCCCACTAACATTTTGTTATGGTTGTCACTTTCATTCTGTTACAAGCTCTATCTTTTAAGATCCTCTAGATATGTTTTTCTCTTTAAGCTCTTATCTCTGCTATATCTCTCCTAAGTACTTCATTCTTATTAGCTAGAAAGCTAACTTGATCGTTGGAGGGTCTTGCCAGAGCCACCCACCTCTGATTTGGACTTCTTCTTGCAGGTCTCATTGGCGGCCTTGTCTTCACCAGCTTCAGTGAACTCTGGCATCAGTATTATTTTCTGCACCAACAATATCGATATTACAATAGAAAAAAAAAAATAATAATAAGAGATAATCAAATATATGGATTAAGCCAAGGCTTACCTCCATGTAGCATGCAAGCTCCACTATGAGAAAAGAGAAAATTTACAAGAGATCACACCCTCAACTCTCATACACCAATCCCTCTCTCCTAATAAGAAGCACTTTCTCTCACAAATCTCTCTCTCTTTAGGAGACCTCGCTATAGCTCTGACCACTATCCATGGTCTCTGCCAACTACCAAGCCACACCTACTACCATAGTGTCTGTACGGCTTTTTAAAGGCCTTAAATAGAGTCCAAAATGGAGTCAAAATAGAGTCTTTATCTTCGATCAGGACTCAAAACCTCTCCCAGCCAGTTGATCAAAGCTACAACACATTATAGCCATTGAATCATGCTCTCCATCTAGTGCACCACATGCATAGACCATCTATTACATGAACCAGGCCATTGGATCTCACCCGTAAGATTTCTAGACTATTGGATCATGCATAGGGCCTGTATGCTATATTTCTCTCCTGTGAGCTACTAAGGGTACACTAGAGCCATGGACCGCATGGGAATGCTAGCTGGCTTCATGGACCATGGGGAACTGTATTGGGTGCCAACGTGCCATCTCCGCATGCACTGGCTGTTAGATATATGTGCCCTAGAAGTCAGAATTGGCTGACACTTGTAATACACTTTTAGGAGCAAAATTATAATTTTGACTATAAATAATAAAATGGGTTATTTTCTATCACATATGTGATTTAGTGTCTGCGATACATCCCTTGAGTTAATGATAATGATAATTCTTATTTTCAAGAGTTGAAAATTTAAGGCAAGAATTTTCATTATTAACTCATAAAAATGCTCCTGACCATAGGATCATCATGAGGATGGTGATTGATCCGAAAGGTTAGTGTACAATCGCTTCTTTATAGTAGATGAGTCTTAAGTCTATGGTGTAGAGACAACAGAGCGAGAGTACAGGTACTCATTAGAGAATGAGGGCACTGAGCATGACCACCTCGAGTAGTCATAAGGAAGCCTACCTACTCATCGATGACTGACTCGAAGCTGCAGTGGTGTATTTGGTTCTTTGACCTGAGGTGTATCGATAGTTCACCTTGAGGGTGTTATAGTTTGACTACATCATGACTCGGTCTCGTAGCCATTTGGAACCCTGAGGTGTATGTTGGCTATAGCATGTTCATTGTAGAAATTGGATTGCACCAAGAGGGAATCTATCTAGCTCGGTAGAAGAGGAGAAGCCCTATGATGATCATGAGAATCAAGTCCATAAGCCCATGGCCATGGTAGAGAGTGAAATAATAGAAAGAGTTTCTATTAAGGTTTTCACATCGAACTTAAATCGAATGATTAAATCATATGATAGAAATTAGGGTTTGACGAGTTCACCTTAACCCTAATCTGATCGGGGCTCAAGATAGAAGAACTTAATCACACAAGTAGCTGCACCGAGAGGTTCATTTTCAGTTTTAATGGGTTGCCACCATATACTGCTAGGTATTACTAATGGATTTTGGAAGCAATTAAAATGATTTCGATGATCGATCATTCCAGTTGTCTGAATCAAAAGAGTTTTGATCCATCGAAAGAAGTTTCGATGATGTCAATGATGGGGATCATGACATATCCCATTACCATACAAAACTAAATCTAACTAGGTCACACAAATAAGGATTTGGATCTAGATATCATCAATCAGACTAATCTAGTTCAATTGATTTGAATTAGATTCAATTAGGTTCAAAGAAATCATGCTAGCACATGATTGAACCTAACATTCCTCTTTTTCTATCATTAAAAGTTATCTCAACTAAGCCAAATGTGTTTGTGCTCACTCAGATACCTTTACTTGATCTGACTGGAGTTTTTCCTGATTAGAAAAGGATTATATTAATTTATGAGATAAATTTTGGATAACACCTGCCATTTTTCGTCACTTGCTAATTCTTGTTCTTTGACTTTGGTCAAACATTCACCTTTGACCCTTGGACATCTGCTCATGTATCATGCACCCATAGAAGAGATTTATTGACCAAGTCCACCTACCATTTGGTAGGTAGATGGAGGGTGCATGCCTAGGATGGCATGCGCCCCATGTGGATAAACACTGGAGTCCCATACGGATGGGACTCCAGGTTGCTTCTTGAATTCAAACTAGGTGACCTTTACCTATAGACTTTGACCAGTCTAAGGTGCCATCAAAGGATAAATTTATGGGGCTCTCATCTGATTGAATCAGGTGATCTCATCCCATCAATCAGATTTAGATTTGATTAAATGAAGCAACGTGATTGGTCGGGATGATGCAGCACTGCATGGCGCAGCAAGGTCTATAAATAAACCCTATCTGTGCCCAACTTTTTATGATTTCCTCTTAGCCCATGCCCCAAGGCTGCCCCTCTCCCTCCTTCATACCATCTTCTGATCCTCTTTCTCCTCTTCATGCCCAAGAAAGTTGGGATTCAGTTTGGTGCGATCCAGGCAAGAAAAGGCCGACGAGAAAGCAAGAAGGCAGCCCTGCTACAAGAGACAGCAGCACATCTTCAAAAGGAATTTTGAAGATCTTCAAAATTAGATTTAGATCTAATTTTTGGAAAAAAAAAAGAGAAGGAGAAGACCTCCAGGTCTAGCTCGAGTGGATACTCGTAGAGGTCAGGCGCTTGCGTGGCTAGATCCAGAACCTCAGGCAATCAACAGAATCATCAAAGGATAATCGAATTACCAAAAATAAGATAACATTAATTTAGATTTAATTTAATTTAATTCTTTTATTTATTAGATCATAAAATTAGATTTGAAAAGTGTCAGATCTAATTTAGATCTAAGAAGAAATTTTTGAAATATTTCTCTTGATCCAATCAGATTTGAATGAACCTAACCCGGGAAATCTGATTTCTCCCCTTTCAACTAGTATCAGAGCCAGGTTACATAAATTTTATTTAGATCTGATTTAATTTGATAAATTAGTAATTTTGGATATTACATGAGATATGATTAGAACTAAAATAAAAAAATTAAAAAATTAAAATTAATTAATCTAGATCTAAAATGTATGAGATACATAACTAGACTAGGAATAGAATTGTTCAATGTGTAGTCTAGTATAATCATAATTTTTATTTAATTGATTATGATTTTAAAATTTATTTATTTACTATTTTCTAATATTATAAATATTATAATCAGTTCTAAAAATAGAAATAAATTAAATTTAATTTGTTCATATTAGATATGATAGTTGCATGTTTAGACTAGTTGTAAAATAGTTCTACAAAAGGTCTAGATTAAATTTTATTTGATGTGATTAAATTTAAATTTAATTTTTTAGATGATTATGAGATAATTTAGATCTAAAAAACATACATGATATGATGTATGCAAAATATGTTTTAATTAGATCAATTTTTATATGAGATATATATTTAGATCTAATTAGTTTTGTTGATTAGTTATATTTCTGATTAAGGCATTCCCCTTGGCCATCCGGTCATAAGAACAAAGTAGGATTTAAAGACCTTCTCGTTCCATTTGATGGGATGTTCTTATGATGTGTTGGAGTGCTGTGCATTCATCTTTAATCAAAAATTAAAAACTTATTTTATGCAAAACCCTAGATCCTGAAATCCTAGGATCTTATTTACATGTTTTGTTTATGAACCCTAAACTTAATTAAGAATTAAGATTATGAAATATCAATTAGTTCTAAAATTGAAAATTTCAGATCTAAGACATATTCATAATATTGGGTTTGTGCTTGGGTAGCTCAATTAGGTCTAGTGGTTGATCAAACCAAATCAAGAGTTGGTTAGATGGGATCAACACTGCTAAAATTAACCAGCCTAATAGGATTAAGTCTGGGTCAAGATCGAGTCACGTGAGTGATCGATCAAGCTAAGACCTAATTAGGCTCAGTGGTTAGAGTCTGGATTGTAGGCTAGTTCAATTGGTTTTGGCTCAACAATTTGGTGTCTAAGGTAAGTTTGGCAGATATGACCGACTGATTTTTAATTGAGAGCAACTCGACTTGAATGCATTCTTATCGAGTTAATGGCATATCCCTTCCACTGGTCTCACTTACTTAGCCATGTTTGTTGGCTTAGTTCTGATCTGAGGTGGTTAATAATCCGAGCTAACCCATGCCACTAGGTTAGTCATAATGGTTATGACTATGTCAAGTCTAGTTTAATGAGACCTAAATCAAATCTCCCTAAGAAAAGATTAAGTCTAAGGTCTTCCACCATTATAGATGTGCGGACCCTTTTTGGGATTGATTGTTCTCGATTGGTTACAGTGGTTCAGTTGCACCGGAAAGACACAACCATGTCTATTAGGCATTGGATGCTACAGGCTGGAGCATGGATTGGGCTCAATATTTTGGATATGATGAGAGACTCAATTAGAAATCCAATCTATGCAAATGGTGGGTCTGACTTAACTAAGAAGTGGATTAATATTCCGAACATGGTGAGATTCATGAAATAGAGACCAAGTTAGGGTGCACCATGATTAGAAAGTCATTGAACAAGAGTTGTTCGCTCATTGGCTAACCCATCACCAATAACTATTAGGTGAGGTGATGAGTAAGTCGGTGGGACTGCACCATCTAATAGAAATCAGTAATTATGGAGATTTTCGCATCTCTACAAAAAAGAGTATAGGGATCTGAGAAAATAGTGGGAGCTAATTTATTTAAAAATAAAATTTTTAAACAAATTGGTTAAGTCTTAATTACAATATCTAACTAGAAACTTTGACTCTCTATAGAAAAATATCTGCATCTAACCCACTAGTACGTATCCTAGATACCCATAGACTGATCGGACCAAATTACAAGGATTGGCTCCAAAACTTCAAAATTGTTTTGTATTTTGAGAAGTTAACTCATGTATTGGACCAGGACCGTCCCACCTTACCAGCTCGTCCATCCACTGAGCAGAGAGCGTCTCTGGATAAATGGATGGACGAAGATAACAAGGCCAGATACTACATGTTGGGCTCAATGTCTGATGAACTTCAGCACCAACATAAAGATATCAGGACTGCTCACCAAATGTTGGCTCATCTACAGGAGATGTTTGGTGAACAGAGTCGTGCAGCTAAGTATCAAGTCACTAAATGACCTTTCAAGGCTAAGATGCGTGATGGACAATCAATCCAAGATTATTGTCTGATGATGATCAAGGATTTGGAAGAGCTTGAGAAGCTCAGAGTGAGATTGGACTTGGATCTATAGAATGATATAATTCTGTAATCCTTGACTGATGCATATCGGTAGTTTATCATGAACTACCATATGCATAAACCTCAAAATTCATTGGCTGAACTTATGAACATGTTGGTTACCGCTGAGCTTTCCATGAAAGATTCTAAAGGCTCAGTGCTTGCTATGGAATAGACTTCTTCCAAGAGAAAGTCTTTTGAAAAGAAGAAGAAGTCTGCGAAAAAGTAGAAGGTGGAAGGAGGAAAGAAGAAAAAGGCAAAGCTGAAGAAGAAGACCGCTGACAAAGAAAAGTATTTTCATTGCAATAATGATGGCCACTGAAAGTGGAATTGCCCCACTTACCTGGCCACCCTAAAGAAGAAGGAGGTAGGTCCTTCTGGAGGTATGCTCGTTATTAAGTCTAACCTTATGGTTTCTTGTGCATCCAGTTGGGTGCTTGACTATTGTTTTAGTGCTCACTTGTGCACTTGTATGCAGGGTCTTAAGAATAGCAGGAGACTGAGGGACGGTGAGATGATCCTGTGTATCGAAAATGGAGCAAGAGTTATTGTCATGGCTATGGGAGCATACCCTCTTCAACTACCATCTGGTTTAGACTTAGTGTTAAAAGACTATTATTATGTGCCTACAGCAAGCAGGAATTTGATTTCTATTTCTTGCCTTGCATTAGAAGGCTATGTAATTAGTTTTCTTAAGGACCATTGTAACATTCTTTATGAAAGAAATAAAATTGCAAGTGGTTTTCTTATTAACAGTCTTTATCAATTACATGTTGATGTACCTATTTTTAATTTCGAGCAAAATGTGAATGCCATAAAATCAAAACGACCTAGGGATAGTCCAAATGATAGATATCTATGGCACCTAAGGCTAGGTCATATAGCAGATGATAGGATTAACAAATTGGAGAAAAATAGGCTATTGAGTCCATTGACTTTCGAGTCATATCCAATTTGTGAATCTTGTCTTCAGGGCAAAATGACTAAACTCTCTTTTGTAGGACATGAGAAAGGGCCACGGATCTTCTTACCCTAGTACATACTGATGTGTGCATCCCATTTGATGTGTCAGCTAAAGGCAACTTTATCTACTTCATAACCCTTATCGATGATTTATCTAGGTATAGGTATGTGTATCTTATGAGACACAAGTCTGAAGCTTTTGAAAAGTTCAAAGAATTCAGATATGAAGTAGAAAAGCAAACAAAAAAATTCATTAAGTTTCTTCGATCAGATCGAGGAGGTGAATACCTTAGTCGGAAATTCCTAAACTATCTAAAAAAAAATGGCATAGTCTCTCAATGGACTTCACTTGGAACACCTCAACTCAATAGGGTTTCAGAATGAAGGAATCGAACCCTATTAGATATGGTCCGATCCATAATGAGCTTCACAGACCTCCCTGATTTTCTTTGGGGATACTATTTGTTAACTTGCAATTATACTTACTGAATAGGGATTCCTTCTAAAATCATTCCTACCACACCGTATGAGATATGGCATAGGTAAGAAACCAAGTCTGAGTCATCTTAGAATTTGGGGTTGTCCGGCTCATGTCAAAAGACAACAAGCAGACAAGTTAGACTTTAGGTCCTTTCAGAGCTCGATTTCATAGGATATCCTAAAGAGTCATTAGGATACTATTTCTACATTCCTAGAAGACCACAATGTGATTGTGAGTCGATCATGCCATCTTTCTTGAAAAATAGTTTATTCAAGATAATGGCATTGGAAAGCAGATCAAGCTCGAGGAGAAAGTCTCACAAGAGCAACGAGCTAAGGACCAAATGGAACCAAATCAGGTTAAGCCAATCCATTCACTACCTCCTCCACCTCGTAGATTGGAAAGGGTTTCTCGATCCCCTGAGAGGTACTTAGGTACTATTTCAAAGGAAAGTAGAGAAAATGTTCCGTCGTAGGTAATTGGGGCTCATGGTGATGATCCCAAAACCTATAACGAGGCGATATCAGATATCGACTCCGAGAAATGGTTAGAGGCAATGAAGTCAGAAATTGACTCGATGCACTCAAACCAAGTCTGGACCTTGGTAGATCCACCAGAAGGTATAGTACCTATTGGATGTAAATGGATCTTCAAGAGAAAGATTGGTGCAGATGGGAATGTGGAGACATTCAAGGCTAGACTAGTGGCAAAAGGTTATAGTCAACGCGAAGGCATTGACTATCAGGATACCTTTTTCCCAGTGGCTATGCTAAAATCCATCCGCACATTGCTTGCCTGTTGCAGCCTATTTCGATTATGAAATATGGCAAATGGACGTGAAAACGGACATTCCTTAAATGGATATCTTGAGGAAGATATCTATATGGAACAGCCACTAGGTTTCACATCCAGTGATACTGATCACAAGGTTTGCAAGCTGCAAAGGTCCATATATGGACTTAAGCAAGCATCTCGGAGCTGGAACACTCGTTTCAATGATGTGATCAAAAAGTTTGGTTTCATCAAAAATGAAGAGGAACCATGTGTTTTCAAAAAGGTCAGTGGGAGCGCTGTTGTCTTCCTCGTATTGTACGTGGATGACATCCTCCTTATTGGGAATGATATTCCCATGTTGACAATCAGTCAAATTATGGTTGTCCAAGGAATTCTCCATGAAAGACCTAGGTGAAGCATCCTTTATTCTAGGAATTAAGGTCTATAGGGATAGACCGAATAGGATGCTAGGACTTTCACAGAAGATGTACATAGAGGAAAGTACTAAAGAGGTTTAGTATGGAAAAACTCTAAGAGGGGATTAATACCCTTCAGACATGGTATTCATCTTTCCAAGAAGATGTGCCCTAGCACACCTGAGGAAATAGAATGCATGAGCAAGATCCCTTATGCTTCTGCAATAGGGAGCCTCATGTATGCCATGCTATGTACACGACCTGATATAGCCCATGCTGTGAGTGTCACAAGCAGATATCAGTCAAATCTAGGTGAAGAACACTGGACTTCTGTGAAATGTATCCTTAAGTACTTAAGAAGAACTAAGGATATGATGTTGGTCTTTGGTAACGGAGAACTCCAAGTCCAGGGATACACAGACTCGGATTTCATGTCCGATATAGATGATCGAAAGTCGACATCTAGGAGTCTGTTTGTGTGCAATGGTGGTGCTGTTAGCTGGAAGAGTTCTAAGCAAATCATGATAGCAGATTCCACCATGGAAGTAGAATATATCGCTGCATCAGAGGCTGTGAAGGAAGCATTCTGGTACAAGAATTTTACTGTAGAAATTGAAGTAATGCCATCAGATGCCATTTCTCTGTACTGCGACAACAATGGCGCCATAGCCCTTGCTAAGGAGCCGAGGTCTCACCAAAAATCCAAGCACATTGAGCGGCGATACCACCTCATCCGCGATTACCTCGAGAAGGGTTACGTCGAGGTCAAGAGAGTTGACTCCACAGATAATGTGGCAGACCCACTTACAAAGCCATTGGGCCAGCAGAAGATCGAAGCCCACCTTGAGAAGATGGGACTTAGACTTGTAGCCAATTGGCTTTAGGACAAGTGGAAGATTGTTAGATATATGTGCTCTAGAAGCCAGAATTGGCTGACACTTGTAATACACTTCTAGGGGCAAAATTATAATTTTGACTAATATCAATAAAATGGGTTATTTTCTATCACATATGTGTATTTAGTGTCTGTGATACATCCTTTGAGTTAATGGTAATGATAATTCATATTTTCAAGAGTTGAAAATTTAAGACATGAATAATCATTATTAACTCATAAAATGCTCCCGACCATAGGATCATCACGAGGATGGTGATTGATCCAGAAGGTTGGTGTACAATTGCTTCTCTTTAGTAGATGAGTCTTGAGTCTATGGTGTGGAGACACTGGAGCGAGAGATAGGTACTCATTAGAGAA
>QRFJ01001896.1:39803-105277 GCA_006176705.1 Cocos nucifera | reverse complement strand
TTTAATGGGTTGCCACCATATACTGCTAGGTGTCACTGGTGGATTTTGGGAGCAATTAAAATGATTTAGAAGATTGATCATTCTAGTTGTCTGAATCATAAGAGTTTTGATCCATCGAAAGGAGTTTCGATGATGTCAATGATGGGGATCATGACATATCCCATTATCCTACAAAACTGAACCTCACTAGGTTACACAAATAAGGGTTTGGATCTGGATATCATCAATTCGACTAATTCAGTTCAATTGATTTGAATTAGATTCAATTAGGTTCAAAGAAATTGTGCTAGCACATGATTGAACCTAACGTTCTCCTTTTTCTATCATTAAAAATTATTTCAACTGAGCCAAATGTGTTTGTGCTCACTCAGATATCTTTACTTGGTCTGATTGGAGCTTGTCCTGGATAGAAAAGGGTTGTCTTAATTTATGAGATAAATTTAAAATAACACCTGCCATTTTTCGTTACCAGCTAATTCTTGTCCTTTGACTTTGGTCAAACAATGACCTTTGACCCTTGGACATCTGCCCATGTGTCATGCACCCATAGGAGAGATTTATTGACCAAGTCCACCTACCATTTGGCAAGCAGATGGAGGGTGCACGCCTAGGATGGCTTGTGCCCCATGTGGGTAAACACTGGTCTCATACGGATGGGACTCCAGGTTGCTTCTTGGATTCAAACTAGGTGACCCTTACCTATGGACTTTGACCAGTCTAAGGTGCCATCTAAGGATGAATTTATTGGACTCTCATCTAATTAGATTAGGTGATGTCATTCTATCAATCAGATTTAGATCTGATTACATGAAGCAACGCCATTGGCCGGGATGATACAGCACTGCATGGCGCAGTAGGGTCTATAAATAAACCCTATCTGCGCCCAACTTTTTGTGAGTTCCTCTTAGCCCACACCCCAAGACTGCCCCTCTCCCTCCTCCATGCCATCTTCTGACCCTCTCTCTCCTCTTCATGCCCAAGAAAGTTGGGATTCAGTTTGGTGTGATCTAGGCAAGAAAAGGCTAACAAGAAAGCAAGAAGGTAGCCCTGCTACAAGAGACAGTAGCATATCTTCAAAAGGAGTTTTGAAGATCTTCAAAATTAGATTTAGATCTGATTTTTGGAGAAAAGAAAGAGAAAGAAAAGATCTTTAGATCCAGCCTGAGTGGATACTAGTAGAGGCCAGGCGCTTGCATGGCTAGATTCAGAGCCTTAGGCAATTAGCAGAATCATCAAAGCATAATCAGATTATCCAAAACAAGATAACATTAATTTAGATTTAATTTAATTTTTTTATTTATCAAATCATCAAATCAAATCTAAAAAGTGTCAGATCTGATTTGGATCTAAGAGAAAATTTTTAAAATATGCCTCTCGATCTAATCAGATTTGAATGAACCTGACCCAAAAAATCTGATTTTCTCCCTATCACTGGCCTATGCACGCTCATGCTAGGCTGCATGGGTTTGCTAGGCTGTGTGCTTGGTTGGGCTGTGCACCTGGTTGGACCGCGTGGGTGTGCTGGGCCGCACCCAGCTACTAGGCCATGCCCAGCTATAGGCCTGAAGGAAAAATCCTATTTTCCACCATAGGATCGTGCAGATCTGATTAGATCTGAAGAAATATTTTAAAAATTTTTCTTCGAAGATCATAATCAAATCTAAGACATCTCTGATATAATCCTTTAAGATTTGATATTAAGATTGAAATAAAATTAAATCTAATTTAATTTCATACCTTATTTTGGATAATCAGATTATCCTACGATGATTCTGATCTCTCCTAAGGTTCTGGAAGGAGCCACACATACACCTATACTCTACTGGTTTCCACTTGAACAGGATCTGAATGTCTTCTCCTCTTAAATCTCTCCTCCAAAAATTAGATCTGAATATGATCTAAAAGTCCTTCAAAAAATTTCTGAGGGCAGTGTGTCCGTCTCACAAAGACCATTACGTAGATCCTGAATCTTATGCCAAAAATCTTGGATCTTTAACTCAAATTTGTGCCTAACTTTTTAGGCATGTAGAAGAGAGGGAGAGAGAGGATAGAGGGGCATGAGATATTAGAGATCTAGCTTTTTTTGGGCATGGAAAAAATATTTTTTATGACTCTTCACAATGGCATAAGAAAGGTTTCTCAAACCCAATGCCATCTAGAGTCCTTCTTTGACCAAATCACTTATTATTTGATCAAACAGACTCTAGAGATTATTCTCCATGAAAAGCCACCAGATCCCATCTAGTTTTGTCACTAAAATTAATTCAAAACGATGTCAACATGAGTAGATAAGGAAGAGTCCATTGTGCCTAGGACTCTTCGCTCAAAAGCTTGATTCAAATTAAACTCTATCATAACTTTGTCTAGGCACCTTTAGAAGTCACAAAATCTTGTACACCCAATGTACATCTCATGCCCTATCACATATCCAAAAATTAGATCAAAATAATTTCTAAAAAATTTTTTTGAAATATCTGATCAGGTGACCCTCAATTGTCTCAAATGGGTCAACTTTTGACCCTAGTCCAATTTGACTATGAATGGATTTAATTTCTACAATTAATCTAACTTGGACTTATTTCAATCAGATAAAAATAAATCTATTCAAAATACAAGAATGAGTCAAATCAAATTTGACTCAATTGCGATGAATCAGAAAGATTATAGAAGGAGAAAGTCAGGCTCAATCGTGTGCTAGCATGATTACCTTGAACCTGATTGGATCTAATCCAAATCAATTAAATTAGGTTAGCTCAATTGATGACATCCAAACCTAAACCCTTATTTGTGTAACCTAGTTAGATTTAATTCTGTATGGTAATGAGACATGTTGCGATCTCCATCATTGATATCATCGAAACACCTTTCGATGGATCAGAACTTTTTTGATTCATACAATTAGAATGATTGATCATCAAAATCATTCTAATTGCTCCCAAAATCTACCAATGACACCTAGCAGTATATGATGGCAATCTATCAAAACTGAAAATGAATCTCTCGATGCAGTTATCTGTGTGATTGGGTTCTTCTATCTTGAGTCCCGAAAGAATCAGGGTTAAGGTGAACTCATCAAATCCTACATCTGTCATATGAATTAATAATTTGATTCAAGTCCAATATGAAATCCTAATAGAAACTCTTTCTATCATCTTCACTCTGCCATGGCCATGGGCTTAAGAAATCAATCTCATGATTATCATAGGGCTACTCCTCATCTACCGAGGTAGATAAATCTCTTTATTGGTGCAATCCAATTCCTACAATGAACATGCTATAGCCAACATACACCTCAGGATTCTGAATGGCTAGGAGACTGAGTTATGGTGTAATCAAACTATAACACCCTCAAGGTTAACTATCGATGCATCTTAGGTCAAAGAACCATACACACCACTACAGCATCGAGTCAGTCATTGACGAGAAGGTAGACTTTCTTATGACTACTCGAGATGGTCACGCTCAGAACTCTCGTTCTCTAATAAGTACCTATACTCTCGCTTCGATATCTCCACACCATATATTCAAGACACATCTATCCTAAGAAAGTGATCATACACCAACCTTTTAGATCGATCACCATCCTTACGATCATCCTACAGTCGGATGCAGTTTATGAGTTAATTATGAAAATTCATGTCTTAAATTTTTAACTCTTGAAAATATGAATTATCATTACCATTAACTCAAAAGATGTATCACAAATACTTTAAATACACACTATGATAGAAATTTTTTTTTTATTAATTTATAGTCAAAATTATAAAATTATCCTTAGAAGCATATTACAAGTGTCAACCAATCTGGCTTCTAGAGCTGATAGGAATGGTGTACAAGGCGGAAGCATGAATTTCAAAAAAAAAAAAAAAATTATATAAACCAAACCTGAACCCTAAGACCATCTTATTAGCAATTAAATCATATAACATGCATTTGTAATATAAAAAAAAGTATTAGAACATACCTCTTATTGCTAAACCCTAAATTGATCCTGATCGCCAGTAGCAGTCCGTTAGGGGGTTCCACCAGGTGCCCATATGTTCACCCTCCAATATTGATCCACACAAAGACTTGATCAAGACATTAGTACCTCTGATTTATATAAGTAGAGTTCTAATAATAAAAACTTTAATTAAAAGGGTAAGACTTTCTTTAGCCTTTATGTCACCTTCCTTGCCTCTCCTTATCTATCTTTCTTTGTTTTTGTCTTCTTAATTTTCCTTCCTAATCTCTTAGTCTTAAGATGACTTCTTATCCTTATAAAGAGAAGATCTAGACAAGAGAAGGAAAGAAAGAAAATTAGACAAAAAGAAACTCTTGTAAAAAAGAAAGATAATTTTCATATCTACCAGACTTAAGGTATGCACCCTTATTTATAATGTATGTAAGGATGCCAACACAATTTCTCGCACCCTTAAAAAAAAAAATCTCATGTCCCTTCAGCCAATCTCATGCCTCATCAGAAAATAACAAGATGTAGACTTAGTCCAAGAGGTACCTTAAAGCATAAGGATTCTTGGACTAATTCTACGTAAGTTAATTATGAAGAGTCACAATATTTCATCATTGGTGCCACCCTTTTCATCCATTAGATCAGATAAAAGGGCCATCCAATGGCTCTAAAAAGGAACGCCCATTTAGCAAGAACGCATGGAGATGAACTTTGAATAGTCAATGTCCCAAGGAACTTTGACTTGGTCCAAGAGGTGTCAAGAAGGAGTGGGCGGCATGGAGTCCTGGGCGGCAAGGAGTCTTGGGCGACAAAGAATCCTGGGCAACAAAAATTAAAAAGAAAATGGAGTTTTTAACTTATAGAGGGACTCTTTATCACCCCATATCAGATGTCCATGCCTATTCAAAATTTTTACGCGACATAACAAATGGGAAAAGTCAAAGAAGGTAGGCACCAACTAATTCTATGCACCAAAAAATGCTTTGCACATGAAAGACTTCCCACATACAAGAGATAGACTCTCTGGTGCATGGGATTTAGGTATGTGGTGCTCCAACTGAAGCCCAATCAGTCTAGGTTAATACAATTCAAGATCAAATCCTATTTGGCTCAAAGTGGATCTTAATTAGCCCAAATCGAAAGCCAATTCGAATCCAATTCGAATCTAGGTGCTAGGATTTGCTACATGTACTAGCATGTTCATCTTGCAAATATGGTCTAATCCAATTAGACCCTTAATCAACTCTCTTTGTGTGTGACCCATTAGGTTCTACATCTAACCAGCAGTGAGTCTGGGTGTGATTTGACCTAATCTGGTTAGAACTCAACTAAACCGATTTAGGTCAAAACTAGCCAACCCAATTTGACTTAATTTAGAACACTTTCTAATTTAATGATCAAATTAAAATTTTAATTTGATCAAACCCACGACATGATTGACATCTAGCAACATATCGTGACTTTTCGAAAGATGTGAAATTTTGATAGAAATTCCAAAAATATCCTTCAGTGAAAATTACCATGCAACTAGATCCTTCGATCTTCCTGCATCCTAAATATGACTCTGGGTATGGAAATATGTCAATCCCAATATCATATTCATTTCTCTTTCAATCTTATGATGATGATTCATTTAATGAAATATTAGAAACCATTTCTAATTTTCATCATGCTTTGATCAAAGTCTTCCTAAATCATCATTTGTTTGAAGCAGGTAGGATGCTATTTCCTCTTACCAGGAGAGATCGATTCCATGTTAACCTACTCACAACCTTCATATATATAATCTACCATATCCAGATCATCCCGTACATAACTGAGTCATGAATGAGTATGAACCAAAATATGGATTTATATATATAAGATTCTATGGTAGTTTCAGGTCAAAGGATTACATGCACAAATTTCACTATGAGAACCATCTATTGACATGTAGATAAGACTCCATTAGATATTTTCAATTTGGATCAATTTAGTGAACTCATTCTCTAATGAGCACCCATATTCTTGTATTAGTATCATATACAAGTTATTGTGAGATCAATCACCCTCTCAATCGAGCATACAAAGAATGTGCTAGTCTTACCGAAAAATATTGATCCTTAACTCAATGTTCCATCGACTAGGAATATTTAAATTAGGATTTTAAGATTTTAGGTCTCACTGGTATGATCTCATCATAATCCTAAAATCATAGCCCTAATTTATATGATTTATCATAATCTTAAATGAATAATAAGACACTACATATGATAAAATAGATGTCTTTATTTATTTATTAAAAAAATATCATTACATGAGTTTGAAAGACAAAGAACAGTCCAAAAATTAATTGGCTTGAAGACATATTCCTTTCAATCTCCCACTTGCACTAAAGCCAATCGCCCTTATATTTTAATCCCATACAATCGAGGTGGTGATCAAATAGTTGCAGTGGTAAAGCCTTAGTGAATGGATCTGCTATGTTGTTCTTTGTATCAACTCGTTCTATGACTACATCTTATCTTTCAATAAATTCACAAACGAGATGGAAGCGTCTCAGAATATGTTTGGATTTATGATGAGACCTTGGTTCCTTTGCTTGAGCAACAGCTCCAGTATTATCATAGTAAAGTGGTACTGGATTCTCAATTTTAGGAATAACACCCAATTCAGTGATAAACTTCTTCATCCAGACAGTTTTCTTGGCGGCTTCACTTATAGCTATGTATTCTGCTTCAGTGGTTGAGTCAGCTATAGTTGGCTGCTTAGTACTCTTCCAACTTACTGCTCCATCATTCAGAGTAAAGATATATCCTGAAATGGATTTGCTATCATCTAGGTCTGATTGAAAACTAGAGTCAAAATATGCTTCTAATTTAAGATCAGAACCACCATATACTAGAAAAATATTTTTAGTCCTTCTCAAGTACTTAAGAATATTTTTCACAACTTTTCAATGATCCTCTCCTGGATCATCTTGAAATCTACTTGCAATGCCTAAAGCATAAGCAACATCAGGCCTTGTACATAACATGGCATACATTATTGATCCAATAGCCGAAGCATAAGGAATAGAACTCATTCTATTTCTCTCTTTAGGTGTCTTTGGAGACATCTTTTTAGAGAGATGTATGCCTTGACTCATGGGTAAATAACCTCTTTTACTCCCATCCATACTGAATCTTTTCAGTATTAAGTCAATGTACCTTGATTGGGACAAGCCTAGCATCCTCTTAGATCTATCTTTATAGATCTTTATTCCTAGTATATAGGATGCTTCTCCCAAATCTTTCATGAAAAACTTATTTGATAGCCATAATTTGACTGATTGTAACATTGGGATATCATTCCCAATGAGGAGTATGTCATCTACATACAGAACCAAGAAGACTATGGTTCTCCCACTAGTTTTCTTATACACACATGGTTCATTAACATTCTTGATAAAACCAAACTCTTTTACTGTTTCATCAAAATGGATGTTCCAACTCCTTGATGTTTGCTTTAATCCATAAATGGATCTCTTAAGCTTGCATACCTGATTTGGTCTCTCATTTGACTCAAATCCCTCTGGCTGTGATATATAGACCTCCTCCTCAAGGAAACCATTAAGGAAGGCAGTCTTTACATCCATTTGCCATATTTCATAGTCGTGGTATGCTGCTATGGCAAGCATAATTTGAATAGATTTGAGCATGGCAATAGGTGAAAATGTTCATCATAATCAATCCCCTGTTTTTGCCTAAAAGCCTTAGCCACCAATCTGGCCTTATATGTTTCAATTTGACCATCAGCTCCAATCTTTTTCTTAAAAATCCATTTGCATCCAATAAGGTTTATATCCTCTGGTGCATCCACCAAAGTCCATACTTTATTGGTGTGCATAATTCTATTTTGGATTGCATGGCAACTAGCCATTTGTAAGAGTCCTTACTTTTGACTGCTTCCTTGTAGGTTAGAGATTCGTCATTCTCAATGACTTGGGCTTCATTATTCTCAATAATGAACCCATACCTTATAGGTGTATTTCGTACTCTTTTAGACCTATGGATAGGAGTTATGTGTTCTGATTCTTTTATGTGATTATTTGGTTGAGAAATTTTTATTTGTTTTTCTTGAACTTTACTAAGTTCAATATTTATGCCATTGCCTTTTTTAGGATAAATTCCTTTTCCATGAAAGTGGCATGCCTACTTACAAATACATTTTGTTCAGTAGGATGGTAGAATAAATATCCTATACTATTTCTAGGATATCCTATAAATAGACATCTGTCTGATCCAGCATCAAGTTTATGTCCAAAATTTCTTTTGACATATGCTAGACAACCCCATATCTTAAGATACTTAAGATTAGATTTCTTACTTCTCCATATGTCATATGGAGTACTAGATACAGATTTAGAAGGTACTCTACTCATGATGTAAATTATAGTCTCCAGGGCATGACCCTAGAAGAAAATAGGTAATTCAGTGAAGCACATCATAGACCGTACCATATCTAATAAGGTATGATTAGGCTACACCATTTAATTGCGGGGTATAAGGAGGTATCCATTTAGAGAGAATCCCTTTAATTTTAAGATAGTCAAAAAACTCACTAGATAAGTACTCTCCTCCCTGATCAGATCGAAGAAATTTTATACATTGTCCAGTTTATTTTTCAACCATACTTTCATACTCTTTAAATTTATCAAAGACTTCTGATTTGTGTTTCATAAGATACACATATCCAAACCTAGATAAATCATCAGTGAAGATTATAAAATAAGAGTATCCTCCTCTGGCTTGAGTTGTCATAGGACCACATACATTTGTATGTACAAGTCCTAATAACTCATTCGTCCTTTCTCCATGTCCACTAAATGGAATCTTGGTCATTTTACCCATGAGGCATGATTCACAAGTTTCCAATGATTCATAATCAAAAGGATCAAAGACCTTTTCTTTGTATAACTTGTTAATCCTAGCCTCACTAATATGACCTAATCGACAATGCCAAAGTAAAATATTATTTATATTATCTCTCTTACGTTTCCATTTTCATCAATATGAAATATATTGTCATCCAAATATGGAGTCAACAAACTATTGCTAAATATGCCAAAACAAATATTTTCATTAGAATATTTGATCGAGCAACCTTCCCTCGTTACATTAAGACTATGACCTTATTTTAATAACAACGGTATAGATATAATATTTCTAATGATCTAAGGCATATAATAATAATTTGTAAGCTCTAAGATCTTTCCATAAGATAACTTCAATATATTTGTCCCTATAGCTTCTGCTTAGATAGACTCTCCTCCAGCGCCATAGAGCTTGAAGTCACCTTTCTTCAAACTCTTAATTTTCTGCAGCCCCTGCAAAGATTTATAGATATGAAAACCATAATCAATATCTAATACCCAAAAATTTGAAATGGAAGAATTTAATGATAATATAGTATGTATCTCATACATACCTTTTGGTGCATTATTTGCATCAGACTTCACGGTTGCAAGGTAAGCCTTGCAATTCCTCTTCCAATGATCTGTTTTGCCGTAGTGAAAATAGGTTGTCTATCCGAAGACCTTCTTCTCCTTTTTCTTCTTATTTATACCACTTTTAGAGTTCAACCTTCTCTTTGAACTCTTTTTGCCTGCCTTCTTCTTGGAGATCTCATCCACAAGAAGAAGAGGAGCCTTATCTTTCTTGATATGGCTTTCTGCTATCATGAGCATATTTAACAGCTCAGGCAAGGAAGAATTCAGTTTGTTCATATGATTGTTCATGACAAACTGAGAAAATAATTCTGGGAGTGATTGCAGGATCAAATCCTGACTTAACTCTGCATCCATAACAAAACCTAATTGACTTAATCGAGTGATTAGGTTAATTACCATCAAAACATGATTTTGTATGAATGTTCCTTCTATCATTCTTGCATGAAATAATTGCTTAGATATCTCATATCTAGCAGTCCTACTATGCTCTCCATAAAGCTCTTTTAGATTGAGCAATATGGATTGAGTGTCCATACCATCATGCTGCCTCTATAATTCATTATTCATAGAGGCAAGTATGATGCATTTGACAGTAAGGGAATCATTTTGCCACATCTTGTATGTGGACTTATCTTCATTTGTGGCATCATTTTCTAATGGCTTAGGATCAGGGGTATCAAGAATATAGGAGAGTTTTTCTTAACTAAGTAATATTTTTAGATTTCTCAACCACTCAACATAATTTTGACCAGTCAATTTATTTGAATCCAAAATTGAATGCAACGAAAGTGAAGAAGCCATTTAATCTACATAATAAAGAACAATATATAAGTAAACAACTCATGATGACAAACATAATTAAATCAGGACTTTAATTTAATTATGTCTCCCACTATTTAATCAAAAAATCATAACCCTCTTATTGATTTTCTTAGTGAGAATAAGATCCTACTTCCTTATAAAAGGTCTTGTGGTTGCACAATAAACCTGTTATAAGTTTAAAGGTAGGAAACTCTTTCCAATTGCATTTTATGCAACTCTCAAAAAATTTTTGCCTCTAAAACATTAATAGCCTTGTGTTAGCACAACAAACTTTAATGTTTTAGTTTAAATAGAACCCTTCATTTCTATACAGTCAAAATGAAATATGACTACTTTTGTGGTTACACAATAAAGCAGTATATTCAAAATGCTGTAAGCATCTCAATGCACTAGATTAATATTACATCATTCTCCATGATAGATCTTGTGGTTACACAACAAAACTAATATGGTTCTGGACATAATAAAAACCTAGTATGAAGGAAGGCCTTAATGTAGTGAATATAATACTAAGCATTTCAATCTAGAATTAAATTAATCGAATCGGCCAGGTAAGTGGGAGAGAAGTTGGTGTCCTCCTGTTGCTTTCCTTAGACACCAATAAATTAGCCAGGTCAGACAACAAAACCAATTAAAAAATCATGTTCTCTTTACCAATCATGAACCATTTATCCTAGACACCGATTGATCAATTAGACATCCCGACTGATACAGCTATAGATTAATTACACTACAACTTAATATAATTTTTAAAGAGGGATTTAAAAGGTCTCGATGCATATTCTGATTTAAATCAAACTAAATGCCTAATAGCATCAATTATAATAAAATTTATATATATCTATTAACATGTATAATTATTCTAGGACAACCATCATTATATAGTGAATACTTTCCACTATATCAGGGCAACCTTTATAAAATAATATATACATCATAATCTCATAATGATAAATAAAAGAATATGATCTCATCATATAAATAACATGCAAATAAATGCACAAAAAAAAATATATATATATCATACTTTTCTTTTGTGCCATTATATTATAAGCAAAGCATTATATAATGTAACCTAATAAGGCTTGCTTGGATACCACTGATAGGAATGGTGTACAGGGCGGAAGCATGGATTTTAAAGCAAAAACATGAAATCATATAAACCAAACTTGAACCCTAGGACCACCTTATTAGTAATTAAATCATATAACATGCATTTGTAATATAAAAGAAAGTATTAGAACATACCTCTTATCGCTAAACCCTAAATTGACCCTGATCGTCGGTAGCAGTCCGTCAGGGGTTCCACCAGGTGCCCACGTGTTCACCCTCCAACGTTGATCCACACAGAGACTTGATCAAGACACCAGCACCTCTGATTTATATAAGTAGAGTTCTAGTAATAAGAACTTTAATTAAAAGGGCGAGACCTTCTTTAGCTTTTATGTCACCTTCCTTGCCTCTCCTTATCTATCTTTCTTTTTCTTTATCTTCTTAATTTTTCTTCCTAATCTCTTAGTCTTAAGATGACTTCTTATCCTTATAAGGACAAGGTCTAGACAAGAGAAGGAAAGAAAAAAAAATGGACAAAAAGAAACTCTTGTAAGAAAGAAAGATAATTTTCACATCTACCGAACTCAAGGTATGCACCCTTATTTATAATGTACGTAAAGGTGCCAACACAATTTCTCGCACCCTTAAAAAAAAAAATCTAATGTCCCTTCAGCCAATCTCATGCCTCATTAGAAAATAACAAGATGTGAACTTAGTCCAAGAGGTGCCTTAAAGCAGAAGGACTCTTGGACTAATTCTACGTAAGTTATTTACAAAGAGTCGCAATATTTCATCATTGGTGCCACCCTTTTCATCCATTAGATCAGATAAAAGGGCCATCCAATGGCTCTAAAAAGGGACACCCATTCAACAAGAAGGCGTGGAGATGATCTTTGATAGTCAAAGTCCTAAGGGACTTTGTCTTAGTCCAAGAGGCGTCAAGAAGGAATGGGCGGCATGGAGTCCTGGGCAGCAAGGAGTCTTGGGCGACAAAGAATCCTGGGCGATAAAAATTAAAAAGAAAATGGAGTTTTTAACTTGTAGGACTCTTTATCACCCCATATCAGATGTCCATTTCTATTCAAAATTTTTATGCGACATAACAAATGGGAAAAGTCAAAGAAGGTAGGCGCCAACTAATTCTATGCGCTAAAAAATGCTTTGCGCATGAAAGACTTCCCATGCGCAAGAGAGAGACTCTCTGGCATGTGGGATTTTGGTATGTGGCACTCCAACTGAAGCCCAATTAGTCTAGGTTAATCCAATTCAAGACCAAATCCTATTAGGCTCAAATCGGACCTTAATTAGCCCAAATTGAAAGCCGATTCGAATCCAATTCGAATCCAGGTGCTAGGGTTTGCTACATGTGCTAGCATGTTCATCTTGAAAATATGGTCTAATCCAATTAGACCCTTAATCAACTCTCTTTGTGTATGACCCATTGGGTTCCACATCTAACCAGCAGTGAGTCTAGGTGTGATTTGATCTAATCTGGTTAGAACTCAACCAAACCGATTTAGGTCAAAACTAGCCAACCCAATTTGACTTAATTTAGAATACTTTCTAATTTAATAATCAAATTAAAATTTTAATTTGATGGAATCCACAAGACATGATTGACATCTAGCAATGTATCATGACTTCTCAAAAGATATAAAATTTTGATAAAAATATCAAAAATACCCTTCAATGAAAATTACCATGTAGCTAGATCCTTCGATCTTTCTGCATCCTGAATATGACTCTGGATATAAAAATATGTCAATCCCAATATCATATTCATTTCTCTTTCAATCTTATGATGATGATTCATTTAATGAAACATTAGAAACCATTTCTAATTTTCATCATGCTTTGATCAAAATATTTCTGAATCATCATTTGTTTGAAGCAGGTAGGATGCTATTTCCTCTTACCAGGAGAGATCGATTCCATGTTAACCTACTCACAACCTTCATATATATAATCTACCATATCCAGATCATCCCATACAAAACTGAGTCATGAATGAGTATGAACCAAAATATGGATTTATATATATAAGATTCTATGGTAGTTTCAGGTCAAAGGATTACATGCACAAATTCCACCATGAGAACCATCTATTGACATGTAGATAAGACTCCATTAAGTATTCTCAATTTAGATCAATTCAGTGAACTCATTCTCTAATGAGCACCCACGTTCTTATATTAGTGTCATGCACAAGTTATTGTGAGATCAATCACCCTCTCAATTGAGCATACAAAAAATGTGCTAGTCTTACCGAAAAATATTGATCCCTAACTCAATGTCCCATCGACTAGAAATATTTAAATTAGGATTTTAAGGTTTTAGATCTCACTAGTATGATCTCATCATAATCTTAAAACCATAGTTCTAATTTATAGGGTTCATCATAATCTTAAATAAATAATAAGATACTGCATATGATGAAATAAATATTTTTATTTATTTATTAAAAAAATATCATTACATGAGTTTGGAAGACAAAGAACAGCCCAAAAATTAATTGGCTTGAGGGCATATTTCTTTCACACATCTAACAGACTTCCAGTTAATCTAAAGCTAATTGGCTATAAATCTAAGTCCCATCTTCTCAAGGTGGGCATCGATCTTTTGTTGGCTCAATGACTTTATCAGCGGGCCAGCCGCATTATCTACAGTATTGACACTCTTGACCTTGACGTATCCCTTCTCGAGGTAATCGTAGATGAGGTGGTATCACCGCTCAATGTGCTTGAATTTTTGATGAGACCTCGACTCCTTAGCTAGAGCTATGGGGCCATGTTGTCGTAGTACAGAGGGACGGCACCTAATGGCATCACTCTAAGCTCTGTGGTAAACTTTTTTGTACCAAAATGCCTTCTTTGTAGCCTCCGACGCAGCGATATACTCTGCTTCTATGGTGGAATCTGCTATCACCGTCTGCTTGAAACTCTTTCAACTAAAAGCTCCACCATTATAAATAAATAGACTTTCAGATGTCGACTTTCAATCATCTATATCGGATATAAAATCCAAGTCTGTATACCCCTAGACTTAGAGTTCTCCATTATCAAATACTAGAAATATATCCTTAGTCCTTCTCAAGTACTTAAGGATATATTTCATAGAAGTCCAGTGCTCTTCACTTGGATTTGACTGATACCTGCTCGTGACACTCATAGCATGGGCAATATTAGGTCGTGTACATAGCATGGCATACATGAGGCTCCCTATTTTCAAAGCATAAGGGATCTTGCTCATGTGTTCAATCTCCTCAGGTGTGTTGGGACACATCTTTTTAGAGAGATGAATGCCATGTCTGTAGGGTACTAAACACCACTTGGAATTTTTCATACTAAACCTCTTTAGCACCTCCTCTATGTACATCTTCTGTAAGAGACCTAGCATCCTATTTAGTCTATCTCTATAGACCTTAATTCCTAGAATAAAGAATGCCTCTTCTAAGTCTTTCATGAAAAATTCTTTAGACAACCATATTTTGACTGTGGTCAACATAGGAATATCATTTTCAATTAGGAGGATGTCATCCACGTACAGTATGAGAAAGACAATAGCGCTCCCATTGATCTTTTTAAAAATATAGGGCTCCACCTCATTCTTGATGAATCCAAATGATTTGATCACATCATTGAAACGAGCATTCCAGCTCTGAGATGCTTGCTTAAGTCCTTATATGGATCTTTATACCTTGCATACCTTGTGATCATTATCACTAGATGTGAAACCTAGTGGCTATTCCATATAGATATCTTCCTCAAGATATCCATTTAAGAATAACATTTTCACATCCATCTGCCATATTTCATAATCGAAATAGGCTATAATAGCAAGCAATGTGCGAATGGATTTGAGCATGGCTATTGATGAAAAAGTATTCTGATAGTCAATGCCTTCATGCTGACTATATCCTTTCGCTATAAGTCTTACTTTGAATGTCTCTACATTTCCATCAGCACCTATCTTTCTCTTAAAGATCTATTTAGACCCAATAGGTACTATACCTTTAGGTGAATCTACCAAGGTCCAGACTTTGTTCGAGCACATTGAGTCAATCCCTGACTTCATTGCCTCTAATTATTTTTTAGAGTCGATATCTGATATCGCCTCATCATAGATTTTGGGATCATCACCATGAATCCCTTTTTCTATGAGGAACATTTTCTCTACATTCTTTAAAATAATATCTAAGTACTTTTAGGAGGATGCAAAATCCTTTTTGATCTATGAGGTGGATGAGGTAGTGATTAGACTGGCTCAATCTGATTGGGTTCCATAGGTTTCTTGGCTCATGGCTCTTGGGAGACTTTCTCCTCAAGCCTAATTTATCTTTCGATGCCACCATCTTGAATAAACTATTTTCAAGAAAGATGGTGGATCGACTTATAATCATATTCTGATCTTCCAAAAGATAGAAAAAATATCCTATTGACTCTTTAGGATATCCAATAAATCGAGCTCTAAAGGACCTAGATTCTAATTTATCTACTTGTCTCTTGACATGGGCCAGACAATTTCAAATTCTGAGATGACTCAGACTTGATTTCTTACCATGCCATATCTCATATGGTATAGTAGGAATGGTTTTAGATGGAACCCTATTCAGTAGATATATAGCAATTAGTAGACTATATCCCCAAAGAAACTTAGGAAGGTCCATGAAACTCATCATGGATCGGACCATATCTAATAGGGTCCAGTTTCTCCATTCTAAAATCCCGTTGAGTTGAGACATTCTAGGTGGAGTCTATTGAGAGATTATGTTATTATCCTTAAGATAGTCTAGAAATTTTTGACTAAGATATTCACCTCCTCGATCTGATCGAAGAATCTTAATAGATTTTTCTATTTGTTTTTCTACTTCGAGTCTGAATTCCTTGAACTTTTCAAAAGCTATAGATTTGTGTCGCATCATATACACATACCCGTACCTAGATAAATCATCGGTAAAGGTGATGAAGTAGATATAATTTCCGCTGGCTAGCACATTAAATGGGCTGCATATATCGGTATGTACTAGGACAAGCAAGTCTATGGCCCTTTCCTCATGTCCTATAAAAGGAAGCTTGGTCATTTTGCCATGAAGGCATGATTCACAAATTAGATATGACTTGAAAGTCAATGGATCTATTAGTCCAGATTTTTTCAATTTGTTAATCTTGTCTTCAGCTATATAACCTAGCTTAAGGTGCCATAGGTACCTTTCATTAACACTATCTCTAGATCATTATGATCCTATGGCATTCATGTTTTGCTCGATAGACTCAATGACCAGCATTCCTTCAGAAGGTTCTTCTTCCTGCTTATTCTTTAAGCTGGTCAGGTAAAGAGGGTAGTTCTACTTTCAATGGTTATCAGTGTTGCAATGAAAATATTTTTCTTTGTCTGCAGCCTTTTTCTTCAGCTCTGCCTTCTTCTTCTTCCCACCATCCACCTTCTGCTTCTTCACGGACTTCTTCTTCTTTTCAAAAGATTTTCTCTTAGAAGAAGTCCACTCCATAGCAAGTACTGAGCCTTTAGAACCTTTTATAGAAAGTTCAGTAGTAACCAGCATATTCATGAGCTCAGTCAAGGTATTCTAAAGTTTATGAATATGGTAGTTCATGATGAACTACCTATATGCATCAATCAAGGACTGCAAAATTATGTCATCCTGCAAATCCTAATCTAACTTGACACCGAGCTTCTCAAGCTCTTCTAAATCCTTGATCATCATCAGATAATGATCTTGGACCAACTTGAAGGGAAAAACCTTATTTCCATGGTCAGGTTCATTCAAATTCAATTGGATCAAGAGGGATATTTCAAAAATTTTCCTTTAAGATCCTGATCAGATCAGAGACTCTTCAAATCTAATCTTATTGATCTAATAAAATAAAATAAAAATAAAAATAAAAATTAAATTAAATCTAATTTAATTATATTTTTATTTTGGATAATCCAATTATCCTATGATAATCTTGATATTTGCCTGAGGTTCTGAACGTAGCCATGCAAGCGTCTGACCTCTACCGGCATCCACTTGGGTAAGATCTGAAGATATTCTTCTTCTCAATCAATCCTCAAAAAATTAGATCTAGATTTGATCTTGAAGGTCTTCAAATACTCTTTTGAAGAACAACCATTGTCTCTTGCAGCAGTGCTATCTTCTTCCTTTCCTGTCACCTTTCACTTGCTTGGATCGCACCCAATTCATGCCCAAATCCTCTTGGACATGGAGTGGAGAGAGAGGACCAAAGGGTGGCATGGAGAAGAAGGGAGAAAAGCTTTGTTGCATGGGCTAAGGGCAGAAGCTCTTTGTTCTACGTATAGATAGGATTTATATAGATCCTACTGTGCCATGTAGTGCCACATTATCCCGACCAATCATGGATCTTTGTGCAATCAGATCTAAATCTGATTAGTGGGATGACATCATCTGATCTAATTAGATTAGAGTCCCTCAAAACTCTTCTTAGATAGTGCCAAGACTGGGTCAAACAAGTCTTCTTGGTGCCATCTAGTTTGATTCCCTAAAGCAACTGGAGTCCCATCTGTATGGGACTCCAAATCTTATCCTCATGGAGCGCACGCCTCCCTAGACGTGCACCCCTTGCCTGTTTGCTTTTAGCAGGGGGACAAGAGCCAAGGTTCTCTCCTATAGGTGCATGACACATGGGCAGATGTCTAAGTGTCAAAAGTCAATATTTGACTAAAGTTCAAAGACAAGATTTAGCAGGTGATGAAAAATGGCAGGTATTATCTCAAATTTATTTCATAAATTAAGACAACTCTTTTCTGATCTAGACAAGCTTCAGTCATACTAAGTAAAGATTCTTGAGTGAGCCCAAGCACATTTGGCTCAGTCAGGACAAGTTTTAATGATTGTTAAAGAAGAACATCAGGCTCAATCATGTACTAGCACGATTTTCTTGAAACTAATTGAATCTTATTCAAATCAATTAAACTGGGTTAATCTAATTGATGATATCTAGATCCAAACCTTTGTTTGTGTAATCTAGTTAGGTTCAGTTTCATATGGTAATAAGATATGTCATGATCTCTATCATCGACATCATTGAAACACCTTTCGATGGATCAGAACTTTTTTGATTCAGACAACTAGTATGATCGATCATCCAAATCATTCTAATTGCTCCCAAAATCCACCAGTGACATCTAGCAACATATGGTGGCAACCCATCAGAACTGAAAGTGAACCTCTCAGTGTAGTTTCTTGTGTGATTAAGTTCCTCTATCTTGAGCTCCGATCGGATTACAGTTAAGGTGATCTCGTCAAACCCTAATATTCGTCATATGAATTAATCATTCGATTCAAGTCCAATGTGAAAACCCTAATAGAAACTCTTTCTATTATTTCACTCTGCCATGGCCATGGGCTTATAGACTTGATTCTTATGATCATCATAGGGCTGCTCCTCTTCTACCGAGGTTGATAGATCTCTTATTGGTGCAATCCAATTCCTACAATGAACATGCTATAGCCAACATACACCTCAAGATTCCGAATGGCTAGGAGACTGAGTTATGGTGTAGTCAAACTACAACACCCTCAAGGTGAACTGTCGATGCACCTCAGGTCAAAGAACCATACACACCACTGCAGCTTTGAGCTAGTCATCGATGAGAAGGTAGACTTCCTCATGACTGCTTGAGGTGGTCACGCTTAATGCCTTCATTCTCTAATGAGTACCTGTACTCTCACCTTGGTATCTCTACACCATAGACTCAAGACTCATCTATCCTAAAGAAGTGATTGTACACCAACCTTTCGGATCAATCACCATCCTCATGATGATCCTACAGTCGGAAGCATTTTATGAGTTAATAATGAAAATTCATGTCTTAAATTTTCAACTCTTGAAAATATGAACTATCATTGCCATTAACTCAAGGGATGTATCACAAACACTTTTAAATATACATTATGATAGAAAATAATTTATTTTAATATTTATAATCAAGATTATAATTTTATCCTTAGAAGTGTATTACAAGTGTCAGCCAATCTAGCTTCAAGGGCACATATATCTAACAAACTCTCACTTGACCTAAAGCCAATTGGCTACAAATCTAAGTCCCATCATCTCAATGTGGGCTTCGATCTTCTACTGGCCCGATAGCTTTGTGAGTGGATCTACCGCATTGTCTACGGAGTTGACTCTCTTGACCTCGACGTAATCTTTCTCGAGGTAATCATGGATGAGGTGGTATCACTGCTCCATGTGCTTGGATTTTTGGTGAGACCTCGGCACCTTAGCTTGGGCTATGGCACCATTATTGTCGCAGTACAGAGGAATAGCATTCGAGGACATCACTCCGATCTCTGCGGCAAATTTCTTGTACCAAAATGCCTCCTTCGCAGCTTTTGACGTAGTGATATACTCTGCTTCCATGGCAGAATCTGCTATTATTGTCTGCTTGAAACTCTTCCAACTTACAGTACCATCATTACACAAAAATAGACTCCCAGATGTCGACTTTCGATCATCTATGTCGGACATAAAATTCAAGTTTGTATATCCCTGGACTTGGAGTTCTCCATTACCAAAGACCAACATCATATCCTTAGTTTTTCTTAAGTACCTAAGGATATATTTCATAGAAGTCCAGTGTTCTTCATCTGGATTTGATTGATATCTGCTCGTGACACTCATAGCATGGGCTATATTAAGTCGTGTACATAATATGGCATACATTAGTCTCCCTATTGCTGAAGCATAAGGGATCTTGCTCATGCATTCTATTTCTTAGGTGTGCTAGGGCACATCTTCTTGGAGAGATGAATGCCATGTCTGAAGGATACCAATCCCCTCTTAGAGTTTTTCTATGCTAAACCTCTTTAGCACTTCCTCTATGTACATCTTCTGTGAAAGTCCTAGCATCCTATTCGGTCTATCTCTATAGACCTTAATTCCTAGAATAAAGGATGCTTCTCCTAGGTCTTTCATGGAGAATTCTTTAGATAACCATATTTTAACTATGGTCAACATGGGAATATCATTCCCAATAAGGAGGATATCATCCACGTACAATACGAGGAAGATAATAGCATTCCCACTGACCTTTTTGAAAATACATGATTTCTTCTCATTTTTGATGAAATCAAATAATTTGATCACATCATTAAAATGAGTAATCCAGCTCTGAGATGCTTGCTTAAGTCCATAAATGGACCATTGCAGCTTGCATACTTTATGATCAACATCACTGGATGTGAAATCTAGCGACTATTCCATATTGATATCTTTCTTAAGGTATCCATTTGAGAATGCCATTTTCACATCCATTTGTCATATTTCGTAATTGAAATAGGCTGCAACAGCAAGTAATGTGCGAATGGATTTTAGCATGGCTATTGATGAAAAGATATCCTGATAGTCAATTCCATCATGCTGACTATACCCTTTTGCCACTAATCTAGCTTTAAATGTCTCCACATTTTCGTCTACACCAATCTTTCTCTTGTAGATCCATTTACAACTAATAGATATTATACCTTCTGATGGATCTACGGAGGTTCAGACTTGGTTTGAATGCATCGAGTCAATTTCTAATTTCATTGCCTCTAACCATTTCTCAAAGTTGATATCCGATATCGCCACATCATAGATTTTGGGATCATCATAATGAACCCCATTACCTATGAAGAACATTTTCTCTACTTCCTCTGAAATAGTACCTAAGTACCTCTCAAGAGGATGGAAAACCCTTTTTAATCTACGAGGTGGAGGAGGTAGTAATTGTATTGGCTCAACCTAATTTGGTTCCATAGGATCCTTAGCTCGTTGCTCTTGTGAGACTTTTTTCTCGAGCTTGATTTGCTTTCCAATGCCACCATCTTGAATAAACTATTTTTTAAGAAAAATGGCATGCCAACTCACAATCACATTATGGTCTTCTAGAATGTAGAAATAATATCCTAATGACACTTTAGGATATCCTATAAATTGAGTTCTAAAGGACCTATAATCTAACTTGTCCATTTGTTGTCTTTTGACATGAGTCGGATAATCTCAAATTCTGAGATCACTCAAATTTGGTTTCTTACCAAGCCATATCTCATATGGTATGGTAGGAATGGTTTTAGAGAAAATCTTATTCAGTAAATATATAGCTGTTAACAGACTATATCCCCAAAGAAAATCAGAGAGGTCTGTGAAGCTCATCATGGATTGTACCATATCTAATAGGGTCTGATTCCTCCATTCTTAAACCTCATTGAGTTATGGTATTCCAAGTGGAGTTCATTGAGAGACTATACCATTTTGCTTAAGATAGTTCAAAAATTCTCGATTAAGGTATTCACCTCCTCGATCTGATCGAAGAACCTTAATGGGTTTTCCAATTTGCTTTTCAACTTCATGTCTGAATTTCTTAAACTTTTCAAAGGCTTCAGACTTGTGTCTTATAAGATACCAATACCCATACCAAGATAAATCATCGGTAAAGGTTATGAAGTAGTAAAAGTTGCCTCTAGTCGGCACATCAAATGGGCCACACACATCAGTATTTATTAGGGCAAGTAGATCCGTGGCCCTTTCCCCATGTCCAACAAAAGGGAGCTTAGTCATTTTGCCATGAAGACGTGATTCACAAATTGGGTATGACTCAAAAGTCAACGGACTCAATAGTTTGATTTTCTTTAATTTGTTAACCCTATCTTCTGCTATATGACCTAGCCTTAGGTGCCATAGATACCTATCATTTGGACTATCCTTGGATTGTTTTGATCTTTTGGCATTCATATTTTGCTCAATATTAAAGATAGATACATCAATATGTAACTGGCAGAGACCATTAATGAGGAAACCACTTGCAATTTTATTTTTTTTATAAAGAATATTACAATGATCCTTAAGAAAACCAATTACATAGCCTTCTTGTGCTAAACATGAAATAAAAATCAAATTTCTGCTTGCAGCAGGCACATAATAACAATCTCTAAGTACCAAATCTAAGCTAGATGGTAGTCGAAGAGGGTAGGTTCCCACAGCCACAGCAGCAACCCTTGCTCCATTTTTGATGCATAGGATCATCTCACCATCCCTCAGCCTCCTGCTTTTCTCAAGACCTTGTATGGAAGTGCACAAATGAGCACTAGAACCAGAGTCAAGCACCCAACTTGATGCAGAAGAAACTATTATGTTAGATTCAATAACGAGCATATCTCCAGAAGGACCTATCTCCTTCTTGTTCTTTAGGATGGCCAGGTATGTAGGGCAGTTCCGCTTCCAGTGGCTGTTAGTATTACAATAGAAATACTTTTCTTTATCAGCGGCATTCTTCTTCAGCTCTGCCTTCTTTTTCTTTCTTCTTTCCACCTATTTTTTCATAGACTTCTTCTTCTTTCCAAAAGAAAATTTTCTTTTGGAAGAAGTCCATTCCATAGCAAGTACTGGGCCTTTAGAATCTTTCATAGAAAGCTCAACAGTAACCAGCATATTCATAAGCTCGGCCAGAGTATTCTAAAGTTTATGCATATGGTAGTTCATGATAAACTACCCATACATATCAGTCAAGGATTGTAGAATGATATCATTCTGCAGAACCTGATCTAACTTCACCCAAGCTTCTCAAGCTCTTTCATGTTCTTGATCATCATTAGACAATTATCTTGGATTGATTGCCCATCATGCATTTTAGCCTTAAACAGTCATTTAGTGATCTGATATTTGGCTGCGCGACTCTGTTCACTAAACAACTCTTACAGATGAGACAATATTTGGCAGATAGTCCTTAATATCTTCATGTTGGATGCTGAAGCTCATCAGACATTAAGCCCAACATATAGTATCTGCCCTTATTATCTTCATCCATTCATTTGTCAAGAGATGCTCTCTGTTCAGCGTATGGATGAGCTGGTAAGGTGGGGGGATCCTAGTCCAATACATAAGTCAACTTCTCAGAACCTAAAATAATTTTGAAGTTTTGGAGCCAATCCTTGTAATTAGGTTCGGTTAGTCTATGGGTGTCCAGGATACGGGCTAGTGGGTTGGACGCAGATATTTTTCTTTTTCCTGTAGAGAGTCAAATTTTCTGGTTAGATTTTGTAATTTAGACTTGACCAATTTATTTAGAGATTTAATTCTTAAACAAATTAGCTACCACTATTTTCTTAGATCCCTACACTCCCTCTATAGAGATGCAAAAATCTCCATGATTATTGATTTCTAGTGGGTGGTGCTATCCCATAAACTGACTTATCACTTTACGTAACAGTTATTTATTGATGGGTTAGCCAATGAGTGAACAACTCTTGTTCTAATGATTCTCTAATCATGGTGCACCCAAACTTGGTCTCTAATTCATGAATCTCACCGTATGCCAAAATATTGATCCACTCCTTAGTTAAGTCAGACCCACCATTTGCACAGATTGAATTTCTAATTGGATCTCTCACCGTATCCAAAATATTGAGCCTCAACTCATCCTCCAGCCCATAGCATCCAATGCCTAATAACATGGTTGCATCTTTTGGTGCGACTGAAGCCACTGTATCCAGTCGAGAACAATCAACCCCGGGAAGGGCCCGCACATCTACAATGGTGGAAGACCTCAGACTTAATCTTTTCTTAGGGAGAATTGATTCAGGTCTCTTTAAACTAGACTTAACTTAGTCATAACAATTATGACTAACCTAGTGGCATGGGTTAGCTCGGATTATTGACCACCTCAGATCAGAACTGTGTCAACAGATATGGCTAGGTAAGTGAGATCGGTGGAAGGAATATGCCATTAACTCGTACAAGAACGCATTCAGGTCGAGTAGCTTCCAATTAAAAACTAGTCGGATCGTATGTGCCAAACTTACCTTAGACACCAAATTATTGAGCCAGAACCAATTGGGTTAGCCTACAATCCAGACTCTAACCTCTGAGCCTAATTAGGTCTTGCTTGATCGTGACTCGATCTTGACCCAGACTTAATCCTATTAGGCTGGTCAATTTAAGCATTGTTGATCCCATCTAACCAACTCTTGATTCGGTTTGATCAACCGCTTAGACCTAATTGATCTACCTAAGCCCGAACCCAGTATTACGAATATGTCTTAGATCTAAAATTCTTAATTTTAGACCTAATTAATATTCCATAAACTTAATTCTTAATTAAGTAGGGTTCAATAAACAAAATATGCACAATAAATGCTAGGGTTTCAGGATCTAGGGTTTTGCAGAAAATAAGTTTTGAATTTCTGATTAAGGACGAACATGCAGCATCCCTACACATCATAAGAATACCCCATCGAATGGAAGGAGAGGGCCTTGAAACCCTACTTCGTTCTTATGATCGGACGTCCAAGGGGAACGCCTTAATCAGAAACATGATAAATCTACAAAACTAGTTAGATCTACATCATATATCACATATATAAAAATTGATTTAACTAAAAATATATTTTGCATACATCTCATGTATCATATCATGCATGTTTTTAGATCTAAATTATCTCATAAACATCTAAAAAATAAGATTTAAATTTGATCATATCAAAATTAAAATTTAATTCTAGATAATTTTGTAGAACTAATCTACAACTAGTCTAAACATGCATCTATCATATCTCATATGATGTTTACAAATTAAATAATTTTTTTTTCTATTTTTTAGATCTAATTATAATATTTATAATATCAAATTATAGTAAATAAATAGATGTAAAAATTATAATTAATTAAATTAAAATTATGATCATGTTAGACTACAAATAGAATAATTCTATTCCTAGTCTAGTCATGCATCTCATATATCTTAGATCTAGATTATTTAATTTTTAATTTTTTAATTTTAGATTTAATCACATCTCATGTGACATCTAAACTCATCTAATTATCAGATTAAAAATTAATTAAAATTGGATCTAATAAATTTTGAAACCTAGCTCTGATATCAGTTGAAGGGAAAAACCTTATTTCCCTGGTCAGGTTCGTTTAGATCTGATTGGATCAAGAGGGATATTTCAAAAATTTTTCTTCGAGATCCTAATCAGATCTAAGACTCTTCAAATATGATCTTATTAATCTGATAAAATAAAAATAAAAATTAAATTAAATCTAACTTAATTATATCTTTATTTTAGGTAATCCAATTATCCTATGATGATCCAGATGTTTGCCTGAGGTTCTGGACGTAGCCATGCAAGCGCCTGGCCTCTACCAGTATCCACTCGGATAGGATCTATAGATCTTCTTCTTCTCAATCAATCTTCCAAAAATCAAATCTAGATCTGATATTGAAGGTCTTCAAAAACTCTTTTGAAGAACAACCATTGTCTCTTACAGCAGTGCTGCCTTCTTCCTTTCCTGTCGCCTTTCACTTGACCTAACTAGTACCCAAATCCTCTTGGGCATGGAGAGGAGAGAGAGGACCAGAGGGTGGCATGGAGAAGGAGGGAGAAAATCTTTGTGGCATTGGCTAAAGGTAGAAGCTCTTTGTTCTAGGCACAGATAGGGTTTATATAGACTCCACTGCGCCATGCAGTGCCACATCATCCTAGCCAATCACAGCCCTTTATGCAATCAGAACTAAATCTGATTGGTGGGATGACATCATCTGATCTAATCATATTAGAGTCCCTCAAAACTCTCCTTAGATAGCACCAAGACTGGGTCAAACAAGTCTTCTTGGCACCATCTAGTTTGATTCCCTGAAGCAACTGGAGTCCCATCTATATGGGACTCCAAATCTTATCCTCATAGGGCACATGCCTCCGTAGGCATGCACACTTGCCTATCTACTTTTTAGCAGGGTGACAAGGGCCAAGGTTCTCTCCTATGGGTGCATGATACTTGGGCAGATGTCTAAGTGTCAAAAGTCAACATTTGACTAAAATCCAAAGACAAGATTTTGCAAGTGATGAAAAATGATAGGTGTTGTCTCAAATTTATTTTATAAATTAAGACAACCCTTTTCTGACCTAGACAAGCTCCAGTCAGACCAAATAAAGGTTCTTGAGTGAGCTCAAATATATTTGGCTCAGTCGAGATAAGTTTTAATGATTGTTAAAGGAGAACATTGGGCTCAATCGTGTGCTAGCACGATTTTCTTGAACCTAATTGAATCTTCTTCAAATCAATTAAACTGGGTCAATCCAATTAATGATATCCAAATCCAAACCCTTGTTTGTGTGATCCAGTTAGGTTCAATTTTGTATGATAATGGAATATGTCATGATCTCTATCATCCACATCATCAAAACATCTTTCGATGGATCAGAACTTTTCTGATTCAGACAACTAGTATGATCGATCATCCAAATCATTCTAATTGCTCCCAAAATCTACCAGTGACACCTAGCAGCATATGGTGGCAACCCATCAGAATAGAAAGCGAACCTCTCGATGTAGTTTTCTTTCTGATTAAGTTCCTCTATCTTGAGCCCCGATCAGATTGGGGTTAAGGTGATCTCGTCAAACCCTAATATCCATCATACGAATTAATCATTCGATTCATGTCCAATGTAAAAATCCTAATAGAAACTCTTTCTATTATTTCACTCTATCATGGTCATAGGCTTATGGACTTGATTCTCATGATCATCATAGGGCTGCTCTTCTTCTACCGAGGTAGATAGATCCCTTTTTGGTGTAATCCAATTCCTACAATGAACATGCTATAGCCAACATATACCTCAGGATTTTGAATGGCTAAGAGATCGAGTTATGGTGTAGTCAAACTATAATACCCTCAAAGTGAACTATTGATGCACCTTAGGTTAAAGAACCATACACACCATTGCAGTTTTGAGCTAGTCATCAACGAGAAGGTAGACTTCCTCATGACTGCTTGAGGTGGTCATGCTTAGTGCCCTCGTTCTCTAATAAGTACCTATACTCTCGCTCTGGTGTCTTTACACCATAGACTCAAGACTCATCTATCCCAAAGATGCAATCGTATATCGACCTTTTGGATCAATCACCACCCTCATGACGATCCTACGGTCGGAAGCATTTTATGAGTTAATAATGAAAATTCATTTCTTAAATTTTCAACTCTTAAAAATATGAACTATCATTGCCATTAACTCAAGGGATGTATCACAAACACTTTCATATATATATTGTGATAGAAAAAAATCTATTTTATTATTTATAGTTAAAATTATAATTTTGCCCTTAGAAGTGTATTACAAGTGTCAGCCAATCTGGCTTCAAGGGCACACATATCTAATAAACTCAAACTTGACCTAAAGCCAATTGGCTACAAATCTAAGTCCCATCTTCTCAAGATGGGCTTCGATCTTCTGCTGGCCCAATGACTTTATGAGTGGGTCTGCCTTATTGACTACGAAGTCGACTCTCTTGACCTCGACATAACCTTTCTCAAGATAATCATGGATGAGGTAGTATCGCAGCTCGATGTGCTTGAATTTTTGGTGTGACCTCGGCTCCTTAGCTAGAAATATGGCACCATTATTATCGCGGTACAGAGGAATGGCATCCGATAGCATCACTCTAATCTCTGTGGTGAACTTCTTGTACCAGAATGCTCCTTCAGAGCTTTTGATGCAGTGATGTACTTTGCTTCTATGGTAGAATTTGCTATTATTGTCTACTTGAAACTCTTCCAACTGACAACATCATTACACACAAATAGACTTCTAGATGTCAACTTTTGATCATCTATATCAGACATACAATCCGAGTCTGTATATCCCTGGACTTGGAGTTCTCCATTACCAAAGACCAACATCATATCCTTAGTTCTTCTTAAGTACTTAAGGATACATTTCACAAAAATTCAGTGTTCCTCACCAAGATTTGACTGATATCTACTCGTGACACTCATAGCATGGGCTATATCAGGTTGTGTACATAACATGGCATACATAAGGCTTCCAATTGCTGAAGCATAAGGGATCTTGCTCATGCGTTCAATCTTCTTAGGTGTGTTGGAACATTTTTTTGGAGAGATGAATGCGATAACAGAAGGGTACCAATCCCCTCTTGGAGTTTTCCTTGCTAAACCTCTTTAGCACTTCCTCTATATATATCTTCTATGAAAGACCTAGCATCCTATTCATTCTGTCTCTATAGAGCTTAATTCCTAGAATAAAGGATGCTTCTCTTAGGTCTTTCATGAAGAATTCTTTAGATAACCACATTTTAACTATGGTCAACATGAAAATATCATTCCTAATAAGGAAGATATCATCTACATATAGAACGAGAAAGACAATAGCGCTCCCACTGACCTTTTTGAAAATACATGATTCCTCCTCATTTTTTATGAAACCAAATAATTTGATCACATCATTAAAATAAGTATTCCAGCTCCGAGATGCTTGCTTAAATCCATATATGGACCTTTGCAGCTTGCAAACTTTGTGATCAGCATCACTAGATGTGAAACCTAGCGGTTGTTCCATATTGATATCTTTCTCAAGGTATCTATTTAAGAATGCCGTTTTTACGTCCATTTGCCATATTTCATAATCAAAATAGGCTGCAATATCAAGCAAATGGATGAATTTTAGCATGGCTATTGGCGAAAAGGTATCTTGATAGTCAATTCCATCATGCTGACTATACCCTTTTGCCACTAATCTAACTTTAAATGTCTCCACATTCCCATCTGCAGCAATCTTTCTCTTGTAGATCCATTTACAACCAATAGGTATTATACCTTCTAGTGGATCTACCAAGGTCCAAACTTAGTTTGGGTGCATTGAGTCAATTTCTAATTTTATTGCCTCTAACCATTTCTCAGAGTCGATATCCAATATCGTCTTGTCATAGTTTTTGGGATCATCTGAAGGAAAAATCCTGATTTTTCGGACCAGCTTCGTTCAGATCTGATTGGATCAAGAGATATATTTCAAAAAATTTTTTTTTTGATCTGAATCAGATCTATGATATTTCAGATCTAATTTTTATTATTTTAATAATAAAAATAAAATATAGATAAATTAAATCATATTTAATTTATCTTAATGTAGGGTAATCCTATTACTCGTTGATGATCCTGTAAGCAGCAGAAGGTTCTGGATCTAGCCATGCAAGTGCCTGGCCTCTATCAATATCCACTCAGACTGGATCTGGAGATCCTCTTCTTCTCTATCACATCTCCAAAAATCAGATCTGGAATCTGATCTGGAGGATCTTCAAAACTTTCGAATTTTGAAGATCAGCAGTCGTCCTTTGCAGCAGCGCAGCCTTCTTAGCTTTCTGATCGCCTTTTTCTTGATCTAAATCGCACCAACTTGCCAAATCCAAAACTACTTTTGGACGTGGAGAGAGAGGGAGAAGATGGACTATGGCATGGAGGAGGAGGGAGAGGCAGCCTTGGGGCGTGGGAAGATTGCTTCTTGATTGCTTTTTGAGTTGGGCGCAGGGTCTCTTATTTATAGACTAAGCGTGATCCAACTCCTCTTCTTCCCAACCAATCACAACCCTTTGTGAAATCAGATCTAAATCTGATTGGTGGGAATAGAGTCCCCTGGATTCCTCCTTAGAGGTGCCTAAGACCAGTCAAAGTGGATTCTTAGAAGAACTCTAATTGGAATCCAAAAAGGAGATGGAGTCCTTGTCCAACAAGGACTCCTAGGCGCCTCCTACTTGGGCTCACGCCACCCTTGGCGTGCGCCCTTCTCCTTGCCAGGTTCTGGCAGGGGGACAAGCCCCCACCAGCTCTCCAATAGGTGCATGACATGTGGTCAAAAGTCAAAGGTGTCAATGGTCAACGTTTGACCAGTCAAAGGTAGACTTTTGACCAAAGTCAAAGAACAAGAAATGGCAGGTGACCAAAAATGGCAGGTAATGTCTTACAAATAAGACAACCTATTCTGACTTGGACAACCTCCAGTCAGACCATATGAAGGCCTCTGATTGAGCACAAACTCCTTTGGCTCAGTCAGGACAACTTATTTATGATAGCAAAAGAAGAACGTTAGGTTCAATCGAGTGCTAGCACGATTTCCTTGAACCTAATTGAATCTCATTCAGATCAATTGAACTAGATCAGTTCAATTGATGATCACCAGATTCAAACCCTTGTTTGTGTGACCCAGTTAGGTTCAGTTCTGTATGGTAATGGGATATGTCATGATCTCTATCATAGACATCATCGAAACTCCTTTCGATGGATCAGAACTCTTCTGATTCGAACAGCTAGAATGATCGATCATCTAAATCATTCTAATTGCTCCCAAAATCCACCAGTGACACCTAGCAGTATATGGTGGCAACCCATCAGAGCTGAATGCGAACCTCTTGGTGCAGCTACCTGTGTGATTAAGTTCTTCTATCTTGAGCCCCGATCAGATTAGGGTTAAGGTGAACTCGTCAAACCCTAGTCTCTGTCATATGATGTAATCATTCGATTCGAGTCCAATGTGAAAATCTAAATAGAAACTCTTTCTATTATTTCACTCTGCCATGGCCATGGGCTTCTGGACTTGATTCTCATGATCATCATAGGGCTGCTCCTCTACCACCGAGGTAGATAGATTCCATCTTGATGCAATCCAGTTCCTACAATGAACATGCTATAGCCAACATACACCTCAGGGTTCCATATGGCTAGGAGACCGAGTAATGGTGTAGTCAAACTATAACACCCTCAAGGTGAACTGCCGATGCATCTCAGGTCAAAGAACCAGACACACTACTGCAGCATCGAGTCAGTCATTGACGAGAAGGTAGACTTCCCTAATGACTACTCGAGGTGGTCACGCTCAGTGCCCTCGTTCTCTAACGAGTACCTGTACTCTCGCTCCGGTGTCTCCACACCGTAGACTCAAGACTCATCTACTAAAGAGAAGCGATTGTACACCAACCTTTCCGGATCAATCACCATCCTCGTGATGATCCTATGGTCGGGAGCATTTTATGAGTTAATAATGATTATTCATGTCTTAAATTTTCAACTCTTGAAAATATGAATTATCATTACCATTAACTCAAAGGATGTATCACAGACACTAAATACACATATGTGATAGAAAATAACCCATTTTATTAATTATAGTCAAAATTATAATTTTGCCCCTAGAAGTGTATTACAAGTGTCAGCCAATTCTGGCTTCTAGGGCACATATATCTAACAATCTCCCACTTGTCCTAAAGCCAATTGGCTACAAGTCTAAGTCCCATCTTCTCAAGGTGGGCTTCGATCTTCTGCTGGCCCAACGGCTTTGTAAGTGGGTCTGCCACATTATCTGTGGAGTTGACTCTCTTGACCTCGACGTAACCCTTCTCGAGGTAATCGCGGATGAGGATGGTATCGCCGCTCAATGTGCTTGGATTTCTGGTGAGACCTCGGCTCCTTAGCAAGGGCTATGGCGCCATTGTTGTCGCAGTATAGAGGAATGGCATCTGATGGCATTACTCCAATTTCTGCAGCAAACTTCTTGTACCAGAATGCTTCCTTCGCAGCCTCTGATGCAGCGATATATTCTGCTTCCATGGTGGAATCTGCTATCACAGTTTGCTTGGAACTCTTCCAGCTGACAGCTCCACCATTGCACACAAACAGACTCCCAGATGTCGACTTTCGATCATCTATATCGGACATGAAATCCGAGTCTGTGTATCCCTGGACTTGGAGTTCTCCATTACCAAGACCAACATCATATCCTTAGTTCTTCTCAAGTACTTAAGGATACATTTCACAGAAGTCCAGTGTTCTTCACCTGGATTTGACTGATATCTGCTTGTGACACTCACAGCATGGGCTATATCAGGTCGTGTACATAGCATGGCATACATGAGGCTCCCTATTGCAGAAGCATAAGGGATCTTGCTCATGCGTTCTATTTCCTCAGGTGTGCTAGGGCACATCTTCTTGGAAAGATGAATACCATGTCTGAAGGGTATTAATCCCCTCTTAGAGTTTTCCATACTAAACCTCTTTAGTACTTCCTCTATGTACATCTTCTGTGAAAGTCCTAGCATCCTATTCGGTCTATCCCTATAGACCTTAATTCCTAGAATAAAGGATGCTTCACCTAGGTCTTTCATGGAGAATTCCTTGGACAACCACATTTGACTGATGTCAACATGGGAATATCATTCCCAATAAGGAGGATGTCATCCACGTACAATACGAGGAAGACAACAGCGCTCCCACTGACCCTTTTGAAAACACATGGTTCCTCTTCATTTTTGATGAAACCAAACTTTTTGATCACATCATTGAAACGAGTGTTCCAGCTCCGAGATGCTTGCTTAAGTCCATATATGGACCTTTGCAGCTTGCAAACCTTGTGATCAGTATCACTGGATGTGAAACCTAGCGGCTGTTCCATATAGATATCTTCCTCAAGATATCCATTTAAGAATGCCGTTTTCACGTCCATTTGCCATATTTCATAATCGAAATAGGCTGCAATGGCAAGCAATGTGCGGATGGATTTTAGCATAGCCACTGGGAAAAGGTATCCTGATAGTCAATGCCTTCGCGTTGACTATAACCTTTTGCCACTAGTCTAGCCTTGAATGTCTCCACATTCCCATCTGCACCAATCTTTCTCTTGAAGATCCATTTACACCCAATAGGTACTATACCTTCTGGTGGATCTACCAAGGTCCAGACTTGGTTTGAGTGCATCGAGTCAATTTCTGACTGCATTGCCTCTAGCCATTTCTCGGAGTCGATATCTGATATCGCCTCGTTGTAGGTTTTGGGATCATCACCATGAGCACCATTACCTATGAGGAACATTTTCTCTACTTCCTCTGAAATAATACCTAAGTATCTTTCAGGGGGACGGGAAACTCTTTCCGATCTACGAGGTGGAGGAGGTAGTGTTCTTATTGGCTCAACCTGATTTGGTTCCAATTGGTCCTTAGCTCGTTGTACTTGTGAGACTTTCTCATCAAGCTTAATCTGCTTTCCAATGCCGCTATCTTGAATAAACTATTTTTCAAGAAAGATGGCATGTCGACTCACAATCACATTGTGGTCTTCTGGAATGTAGAAATAGTATCCTAATGACTCTTTAGGATATCCTATGAATCGAGCTCTGAAGGACCTAAACTCTAACTTGTCCGCTTGTTGTCTTTTGACATGAGCCGGACAACCCCAAATTCTGAGATGACTCAGACTTGGTTTCTTACCGTGCCATATCTCATACGGTGTGGTAGGAATGGTTTTAGAGGGAACCCTATTCAGTAGATAAATTGAAGTTAACAATGAGTGTCCCCAAAGAAAATCAGGGAGGTCTGTGAAGCTCATCATGGATCGAACCATATCCAATAGAGTCCGATTTCTCCATTCTGAAATCCCGTTGAGTTGAGGTGTTCCTGGTGGAGTCCATTGAGAGACTATGCCATTTTCTTTAGATAGTCTAGGAATTTTCGGCTAAGGTATTCACCTCCTCGATCTGATCGAAGAACCTTAATGGGTTTTTCAGTTTATTTTTCTACTTCATGTCTGAATTCTTTGAACTTTTCAAAAGCTTCAGACTTGTGTCTCATAAGATACACATACCCATACCTAGATAGATCATCGGTAAAGGTAATGAAGTAGACAAAATTGCCTCTAGCCGGCACATCAAATGGGCCGCACACATCAGTATGTACTAGGGCAAGGAGATCTGTGGCCCTTTCCCCATGTCCAACAAAAGGGAGTTTAGTCATTTTGCCTTGAAGACAAGATTCACAAGTTGGATATGACTCGAAAGTCAATGGACTCAATAGCCCATTTTTCTCCAATTTGTTGATCCTATCTTCTGCTATATGACCTAATCTCAGGTGCCATAGATATCTATCATTTGGACTATCCCTAGGTCATTTGGCATTCACATTTTGCTCGATAGTTAGAATAGGTACATCAATATGTAGCTGATAAAGACCATTAATAAGGAAACCATTTGCAATTTTATTTCTTTCATAAAGAATGTTACAATGGTCCTTAAAGAAGGTAATCACATAGCCTTCTTGTGCTAAGCATGAAATAGAAATCAAATTCCTGCTAGCTGCAGGCACATAATAACAGTCTTTCAAAACTAAGTCTAAACCAGATGGTAATCGAAGAGGGTATGTTCCCATGGATACTGCAGCAACTCTTGCTCCATTACCGACACGTAGGATCATGTCTCCATCCCTCAGCCTCCTGCTATCCTCAAGACCCTGCATGGAAGTGCACAGATGAGCACTAGAACCAGAGTCAAGCACCCAACTGGATGCAGAAGAAATCGTAAGGTTAGACTCAATAACGAGCATACCTCCAGAAGGACCTTCCTTCTTGTTCTTCAGGGTGGCCAGGTAAGTAGGGCAGTTCCGCTTCCAATGGATCGTCGCTGTTGCAATGGAAACACTTTCCTTTGACATCGGCCTTTTTCTTCGGCTCTGCCTTCTTCTTCTTTGCTCCTTCCACCTTTTGCTTTTTCGCAGACTTCTTTTTCTTTCCATAAGACTTTCTTTTGGAAGAAGTCCATTCCATAGCAAGAACTGAGCCTTTAGAATCTTTCATAGAAAGCTCAGCGGTAACCAGCATATTCATTAATTCGGCCAAGGAATTTTGAAGTTTATGCATGTGGTAATTCATGATGAATTGCCCATATGCATCAGTCAAGGATTGCAGAATAATATCATTCTGCAGATCCAAGTCCAACTTCACACCGAGCTTCTCAAGCTCTTCCAAGTCCTTGATCATCATCAGACAGTGATCTTGGACTGACTGCCCATCATGCATCTTAGCCTTAAAAAGTCATTTCGTGACTTGATACTTGGCTGCGCGACTCTGTTCACCAAACATCTCCTGCAGGTGAGCCAACATTTGGCGAGCAGTCCCGATATCTTCATGTTGGCGCTGGAGCTCATCAGACATCGAGCCCAACATGTAATATCTGGCCTTATTATCTTCGTCTATCCATTTTCTCAGAGATGCTCTCTGTTCAGTGGATGGATGGGCTGGTAAGGTGGGAGGGTCCTGGTCCAATACATGGGTTAACTTCTCGAAACCAAAACTATTTTGTAGTTCCTGAGCCAATCTTTATAATTGGGTCCAGTCAGTCTATGTGTGTCCAGGATACGTGCCAATGGGTTGGACGCAGATATTTTCTATAGAGAGTCAAAGATTCTAGTTAGATACTGTAATTATGACTTGACCAATTTGTTTAGAAATTTTATTTTTAAACAAATTAGCTCCCACTATTTTCTCGGATCCCTACACTTCCTCTGTAGAGATGCAAAAATCTCCACGATTAATGATTTCTAGTGGGTGGTGCGGTCTCACCAACTGACTCATCACCTCACCTAATAGTTATTGGTGATGGGTTAGCCAATGAGTGAACAACTCTTGTTCAATGATTCTCTAATCATGGTGCACCCAAACTTGGTCTCTAATTCATGAATCTCACCGTATCCGGAAATATTGATCCACTCCTTAGTTAAGTCAGACCCACCATTTGCACAGACTGGATTTCCTAATTGAGTCTCTCACCATATCCAGAATATTGAGCCCAACTCATCCTCCAGCCCATAGCATCCAATGCCTAATAGACATGGTTGCATCTTCCCGGTGCAACTGAGCCACTGTATCCAGTCGAGAACAATCAACCCCAGGAAGGGCCCGCACATCTACAATGGTGGAAGACCTCAGACTTAATCTTTTCTTAGGGAGAATTGATTCAGGTCTCATTAAACTAGACTTGTCATAGTCATAACAATTATGACTAACCTAGTGGCATGGGTTAGCTCGGATTATTGACCACCTCAGATCAGAACTGTGTCAACAGATATGGCCAGGTAAGTGAGATCAGTGGAAGGAATATGCCATTAACTCATACAAGAATGCATTCAGGTCGAGTAGCTTCCAATTAAAAACCAGTCGGATCATATGTGCCAAACTTACCTTAGACACCAAATTGTTGAGCCAGAACCAATTGGGTTAGCCTACAATCCAGACTCTAACCTCTGAGCCTAATTAGGTCTTGCTTGATCGTGACTCGATCTTGACCCAGACTTAATCCTATTAGGGCAATTTAAGCATTGTTGATCCCATCTAACCAACTCTTGATTTGAAGTTTGAGACACACCACCTTAGACTTCTAAATTGATCTACCCAAAGTCCGAACCCAGTATTAATGTAATATGTCTTTTAGATCTAAAATTTTAATTATTATTGATCTAATTTAATATTCCATAATCGTATTGTTTAATTAAGTAGGTGTTCATAAATTAAATATACACAATAAAATCCTAGGGTTTTAGGATCTAGGATTTACAGAAAGATAAATTTGTTGGATTTTGAATTAAAGGACATGCGCAGCACCCCCCTAACACGTCATAAGAAATCCCCCTCAGATGGAAAGCAGAGGCTTTTAAATTCTTCTTCGTTCCTTATGGATGGATCGGCCAAGAGAATGCCCTTTATCAGGAACATATAATACTAAAAAGTTTTAGATCTAAATCAATATATCTTCATATACAATAGAATCGATCATGGCTATATTTTCAATACTCTTCATGTATCAAATCATGCATGTTTTCAGATTTAAATTAATCCATGAATAAATTTAAAAAAATTAGATTTAAATTGATCTTATCAAAATAAACTTTTAATCTTAGATAACTATGTAGGGAATTTATTCTACAACTAGTCTACGACAAGCATGCAATCATATCTCACATGATGTTAAATTAAATAATTTTACTGTGCTATTTTTACGATGTTATTTTATATACAATTAATAATATCAAAAATTATAAATAAATAGATCTAAATATAAATAATCAAAATTAAATTCACTAAAATCCCATGCAATGACTATTCATATGAACTATTTTATTTTAGAAACTGAGTCATGCATATCTTTTCGTAATCTTAGATTCCAAATCATGTTAATTCTTAAATCTTTTTTTAAATTCAGATCTGATCACAATCTCTGACCATGTAAGCATCTAAAAAGTACTTTATTTTTATTAGAATATAATTTAAAATTAGATCTAAACACTTTAGAACCTCGGCCTCTGATACCGATTGAATGGAAAATTCTGATTTCTCGGACCAGTTCGTTCAGATCTGATTGGATCAAGAGATATATTCTAAAAAATTTTTTTGATCTAATCTAGATCTAGAATATTTCTAGATTATCTTTATTATTCTAATAATAAAAATAAAATATAGATAAATTAAATCATATTTTAATTTATCCTTAGATGTAGGTAATCCTATTACTCGCATTGATGATCCTGTAAGCAGCAGAAGGTTTGGATCTAGCCATGCAAGTGCCTGGCCTCTATCCAATATCCCTCAGACTGGATCTGGAATATCCTCTCTTCTCTAAACAATCTCCAATAAATTAGATCTGAATCTATTTTGGAGATCTTCAACAACAACTTTCGAAAGATCAGCAGTTTGTTCTTTGTCAGTAGCGACAGCCTTCTAGCTTCTGTCCCTTTTTCTCGACCTAGATTGCACCAACTTGGATCCCAAACTACTTTGGGTGGAGAGGAGAGGGAATATGGACTTGGCATGGAGGAAGGAGGAGAGGCAGCCTTGGGCGTAGGGAATTGCATTGCTTTTTGAGTTGGGCGCAGGGTCTTATTTATAGACTATCGTGATCCAACTCCTCTTTCTTCCCAAACCAATCAACAACTCCTCTTTAATAATCAATCTAATAATCTGATTGATGGAGAATAGAGTCTCTTGAGATTCATCCTAGATGGCATAACGACCAGTCAAGTTAATCTTAGGAGTCTAATCGGAATCCAAAAAAGGAGATGGAGTCCCTATCAATAGGGACTACTGGGCCCTCAGCTTGGGCCACGCCACTTGGGTGGCGTCGCCCACTCCTGCCTAGGCTGATAGGGGACAAGCTCCCACTAGCTCTCCATAGGTTTGAAATGGGACAGAAGTCAAAGTGTAATGGTCAACATTTGACCAGTCAAAGCTCAACTTTTGACCAAAGTCAAAGGGACTGAGAATGGCAGGTGAAAAAATGGCAGGTATTATCTTACAAAATAAGACAACCTCTTTTCTACCTTAGAAGGCTCCAGTCAGACAGTAAAGGCCTCTGATCAAGCACAAAACTCCTTTGCTCAGTCAGGATAACTATTTATGAATAGTAAAAGAAGAACGTTAGGTTCAATCGAGTGCTAGCAAGATTTTCTGAACCTAATTGAATCTCATTCAGTCAATAATCTGAATCGTTCAATTGATGATCACCAGGTTCAAACCCTTATTTGTGTAATCTAGATAGGTTCATGCTCTGTATGGTAATGGGAATATGTCATTGATTTTATCATCGACATCATCTGAAACTCTTTCGATGGATCAGAACTCTTTCGATTCGAACAGCTAGAATGATCGATCATCTAAATCATTCTAATTGTTCCCAAAATCCACTAGTGACACCTAACAGTATATGGTGGCAACCCATCAGAGCTGAATGCGAACCTCTTGGTGCAGCTACCTATGTGATTAAGTTCTTCTATCTTGAGCCCCGATCAGATTAGGTTAAGGTGAACTCGTCAAACCCTAGTTCTGTCATATGATGTAATCATTCGATTCAAGTCCGATGTGAAAACCTAAATAGAAACTCTTTCTATTATTTCACTCTGCCATGGCCATGGGCTTCTAGACTTGATTCTCATGATCATCATAGGGCTGCTCCTCTACCATCGAGGTAAGTAGATTCCATCTTGATGCAATCCAGTTCCTATAATGAACATGCTATAGCCAACATACACCTCAGGATTCGTATGGCTAGGAGATCTGAGTTATGGTGCAGTCAAACTATAACACCTCTTAAGATGTGAACTTGTCGATGCACCTTAGGTCAAAGAACCAGACACACCACTGTAGGATTGAGTCAATCATTAACGAGAAGGTAGACTTCCTAATGACTACTCGAGGTGGTCACGCTCAATGCCCTCGTTCTCTAACGAGTATCTATACTCTCACTCCAGTGTCTCCACACCGTAAACTCAAGAAACATCTACTAAAAAAAAGTGATTGTACACCAACCTTTCAGATCAATCACCATCCTCGTGATGATCCTATGGTCGGGACCATTTTATGAGTTAATAATGATTATTCATATCTTAAATTTTCAACTCTTGAAAATATGAATTATCATTACCATTAACTCAAAGGATATATCACAGACACTAAATACACATATGTGATAGAAAATAATCCATTTTATTGATTATAGTCAAAATTATAATTTTACCCTTAGAAGTGTATTACAAGTGTCAGCCAATTCTGGCTTCTAGGGCACATATATCTAATAACATCACCATGAATCCCATTACCTATGAGGAACATTTCCTCTACTTTCTTTGAAATAGTACCTAAGTACCTCTTAGAAGGATGGAAAACCCTTTTCAATCTATGAGGTGGAGGAGGTAGTGATTGTATTGGCTCAACCTAATTTGATTCTATAGGGTCCTTAGCTCGTTGCTCTTGTGAGACTTTCTCCTTGAGCTTGATCTGCTTTCCAATGCCGCCATCTTGAATAAACATTTTTCAAGAAAAATGGCATGTCGATGCACAATCACATTGTGGTCTTCTGGAATGTAGAAATAATATCCTAATGACTCTTTAGGATATCCTATAAATCAAGTTCTAAAGGATCTATAGTCTAACTTGTCCGTTTGTTGTGTTTTGAGATGAGCTGGACAACTTCAAATTCTGAGATGACTTAGATTTGGTTTCTTATTATGCCATATCTCATACGGTATGGTAGGAATGATTTTAGAGGAAATCCTATTCAGTAAATATATAGCAATTAACAGACTATATCCCCAAAGAAAATCAGGAAGGTTTGTGAAGCTCATCATGGATCGAACCATATCTAATAGGGTCCGATTCCTTCATTCTGAAATGTCGTTGAGTTAAGATATTCTAGGTGGAGTCCATTGAGAGACTATGCCATTTTGCTTGAGATAGTTCAAAAATTTTTGATAAAGGTATTCATCTTCTCGATCTAATCGAAGAAACTTAATGGGTTTTTCAGTTTGCTTTTCAACTTCATGTCTGAATTTCTTAAACTTTTCAAAGGCTTCAAACTTATGTCTTATAAGATATACATATCCATACCGAGATAAATTATCAGTAAAGGTTATGAAGTAGTAAAATTTGCCTCTAACCGGCAAATCAAATGGGCTGCACATATCAGTTTGTACTAGGGCAAGGAGATCCGTGGCCCTTTTCCTATGTCCTATGAAAGGGAGCTTAGTCATTTTGCCATGAAGACATGATTCACAAATTGGATATGACTCAAAAGTCAATGGACTCAATAGCCTGATTTTCTTCAATTTGTTAATCCTATCTTCTGCTATATGACCTAGCCTTAGGTGCCATAGATACCTATCGTTTGGACTGTCCCTGGGTCATTTTGATCTTATGGCATTCACATTTTGCTCAATATTAAAGATAGATACATCAATAAGTAACTAATAGAGATTATTAATGAGGAAACTACTTGCAATTTCATTTCTCTCATAAAGAATATTACAATGATCCTAAAGAAAACTAATTACATAGCCTTCTTGTGCTAAACATGAAATAGAAATCAAATTCCTGCTTACAGCAGGCACATAATAACAATCTCTAAGTACTAAATCGAAGCCAGATGGTAGTCGAAGAGGATAGATTTCCACGACCACAGCAGCAATTTTTGCTCCATTTTCGATGCGTAAGATCATCTCACTATCCCTCAGCCTCCTGCTTTTCTCAAGATTCTGCATGAAAGTGCACAAATGAGCAAGTACTAAGCCTTTAGAACCTTTCATAGAAAGCTCAGTAGTAACCAGCATATTCATAAGCTCAGCCAGAGTATTCTGAAGTTTATGCATATGGTAGTTCATGATGAACTGCCCATACGCATCAGTCAAGGATTGCAGAATTATATCATTCTACAGAACTTGATCTAACTTCACTCTGAGCTTCTTATGCTCTTTCAAGTCCTTGATCATCATCAGACAATTATCTTGGATTGATTGCTCATCACGTATTTTAGCCTTAAACAGTCATTTAGTGATCTGATATTTGGCTGTACGACTCTGTTCATCAAACAACTCTTGCAGGTGAGCCAACATTTGGCGAGCAGTCTTGATATCTTCATGTTGATGTTGAAGCTCATCAGACATCGAGTCCAACATGTAGCATCTGGTCTTATTATCTTCATTCATTCATTTGTTAAGAGACGCTCTCTGTTTAGCGGACGGACGAGCTGGTAAGGTGGGGGGATCCTGGTCTAATATATGAGTCAACTTCTCGAAACCCAAAATAATTTTAAAGTTTTGGAGCCAATCCTTGTAATTGGATCCGGTCAGTCTATGGGTGTCTAGGATATGGGCTTATGGGTTGGATGCAGACATTTTTCTTTTTCCTATGAAGAGTCAAAGTTTCTAGTTAGATTTTATAATTAAGACTTGACCAATTTATTTAGAAGTTTGATTTTTAAACAAATTAGCTCCCACTATTTTCTCGGATCCCTACACTCCCTCTATAGAGATGCAAAAATCTCCATGATTACTAATTTTTAGTGGATGGTGCAGTCCTACAAACTGACTCATCACCTTATCTAACAGTTATTAGTGATGGGTTAGCTAATGAGTGAACAACTCTTGTCCAATGATTCTCTAATCATGGTGCACCCAGGCTTTGTCTTTAATTCATGAATCTCATTGTGCCTAAAATATTGATCCATTCCTTAGTTAAGTCAGACCCACCATTTGCATAGATTGAATTTCTAATTGGGTCTCTCATCCTATCTAAAATATTGAGCTTAATCCATCCTTCAATCTGTAGCATCCAATGCCTAACAGACATGGTTGCATCTTTTCGGTGCAACTGAACCACTGTGACCAGCCAAAAATAATCAACCCTAAAAAGGGCCCGTACATCTACAATGGTGGAAGATCTTAGACTTAATCTTTTCTTAGGAAGATTTGATTTAGATCTCTTTAAACTTGACTTGACATAGCCATAACTCTTATGACTAACCTAGTGGCATGGGTTAGCTCGAATTGTTAGCCACCTTAGATCAGGACAAAGCCGACAAATATGGCTAGGTAAGTAAGACCGATGGAAGGAATATATCATTAACTCGATAAGAATACATTCGAATCATGTAGCTTCCAATTAAAAACTAGTCGATCGTATTTGCCAAACTTATCTTAGACACCAAATTGTTGAGTCAGAACCAATCGGGTTAGCCTACAATCCAAACTCTAACCACTGAGCCTAATTAGGTCTTAACTTGATCGATCACTCATGTGACTCAACCTTGACCTAGACTTAATCCTATTAGGCTAGTCAATTTAAGCACTCTTGATCCCATCTTACCAACTCTTGATTCAGTTTGATCAATCGCTAGACCTTATTGAGCTACCCAAGCTCAAACCCAATTTTATGAATATGTCTTAGATCTGAAAATTCTTAATTTTAGACCTAATACATTTCATAATCTTAATTCTTAATTAAGTTTAGGGTTCATAAACAAAGTATGTATATAAAATTCTAGGATTTCAAGATCTAGGGTTTTGCAGAAAATAAGTTTTAGATTTCTGATTAAGGATGAATGCGCAGCACCCCTACACATCATAATAACACCCCATTGAATGGGAGAAGAGGGCCTTTAAATCCTACTTTATTCTTATGACCAGACGGCCAAGGAGAATGTCTTAATCAAAAACATGATAAATCTACAAAACTAGTTAGATCTACATCATATATCACATATATAAAAATTGATCTAACTAAAAATATATTTTGCATACATCTCATGTATTATATCATGCATGTTTTCATATCTAAATTATCTCATAAATATCTAAAAAATAAGATTTAAATTTGATCATATCAAATTAAAATTTATTCTAGATAATTTTGTAGAACTGTTCTACAACTAGTCTAAACATGCATCTATCAAATCTCATATGAATAAATTAAATAAATTTATTTTCTATTTCCTAGATCTAATTATAATATTTAAAATATTAAAAAATAGTAAATAAATATATGTCAAAATTATAATTAATTAACTTAAAATTATGATCATGTTAGACTACACATAGAATAATTCTATTCCTAGTCTAGTCATGCATCTCATACATCTTAGATCTAGAATACTTAATTTTTAATTTACTAATTTTAGATTTAATCAAATCTCATGTGATATCTAAAATTATCTAATTATTAGATCAAAAATAAACTAAAATTAGATCTAATGAATTTTGGAACCTGGCTCTGATACCAGTTGAGGGGAAAAACCTTGTTTCCCTGGTCATGTTCGTTCAGATTTGATTGGATCAAGATGGATATTTCAAAAATTTTTCACTAAGATTCTGATCAGATCTGAGACTCTTCAAATTTAATCTTATTGATCTAATAAAATAAAATAAAAATTAAATTAAATCTAATTTAATTATATCTTTATTTTGGGTAATCTAATTATCCTATGATGATCCTGATGTTTGCCTGAGGTTCTGGACGTAGCCATGCAAGCACCTGGCCTCTATCGATATTCACTCAGGCAGGATCTGAAGATCTTCTCCTTCTCAATCAATCCTTCATAAATCAGATCTAGATCTAATCTTGAAGATCTTCAAAAACTCTTTTGAAGAGCAACCATTGTCTCTTGTAGTAGTGCTGCCTTCTTCCATTCCTGTTGCCTTTCACTTGCTTGGATCGCACCTAACTAGTGTCCAAATCCTCTTGGGCATGGAGAGGAGAGAGAGGATCAAAGGGTGGCATGGAGAAGGAGTGAGAAAAGATTTATGACATGGGCTGAAGGTAGAAGCTCTTTGTTTTAGGCGTAGATAGGGTTTATATAGACCCTGCTACGCCATGTAGTGCCACATCATCCTGGCCAATCATGGCCCTTTGTACAATTAGATCTAAATCTGATTGGTGGGATGATATCATCTGATCTAATCAGATTAGAGTCCCTCAAAACTCTCCTTAGATGGCACCAAGATTGGGTCAAACAAGTCTTCTTGGCACCATCTAGTTTGATTCCCTGAAGCAACTGGAGTCCTATCTATATGGGACTCCAAATCTTATCCTCATGGGGTGCACGCCACTCTAGGCATGCACCCCTTGCCCGTCTACTTTTTAGTAGGAGGAGGAGGGCCAAGGTTCTCTTCTATGGGTGCATGACATTTGGGCAGATGTCTAAGTGTCAAAAGTCAACATTTGACTAAAGTCCAAAGACAAGATTTAGCAAGTGATGAAAAATGGTAGGTGTTATCTCAAATGTATTTCATAAATTAAGACAACCCTTTTTTAACCTGGACAAGCTCCAATCAGACCAAGTAAGGATTTTTGAGTGAGCTCAAAAACATTTGGCTTAGTCGAGATAAGTTTTAATGATTACGAAAGGAGAACATTAGGCTCAATCATGTGCTAGCACGATTTTCTTGAACCTAATTGAATCTTATTCAAATCAATTGAACTGGGTTAATTCAATTGATGATATCTAGATCCAAACCCTTATTTATGTGATCCAGTTAGGTTCTGTTCTATTTGGTAATGGGATATATCATGATCTCTATCATCAATATCATTGAAATACCTTTCGATGGATTAGAACTTTTCTGATTCAGATAACTAGTATGATCGATCATCCAAATTATTCAAATTGCTCCCAAAATCCATCAGTGATACCTAGCAGCATATGGTGGCAACCCATCAAAACTGAAAGCGAACCTCTTGGTATAGTTTCCTATGTGATTAAGTTCCTCTATCTTGAGCCCCGACCAGATTAGGGTTAAGGTGATCTCGTCAAACCCTAATATCCGTCATATGAATTAATCATTCGATTTAGGTCCAATGTAAAAATCCTAATAGAAACTCTTTCTATTATTTCACTCTTCCATGGCCATCGGCTTATTAACTTGATTCTCATGATCATCATAGGGCTACTCCTCTTCTACCGAGGTAGGTAGATCCCTTATTGGTGCAATCCAATTCCTACAATGAACATGCTATAGCCAACATACACCTCAGGATTTCGAATGGCTAGGAGATCGAGTTATGGTGTAGTCAAACTACAACACCCTCAAGGTAAACTATCGATGTATCTCAGGTCAAAGAACCAGACACACCACAGTAGCTTCGAGCTAGTCATCTACAAGAAGGTAGACTTTCTTCTGACTGCTTAAGGTGGTCACGCTTAATGCCCTCATTCTCTAACGAGTATCTATACTCTTGCTCTGGTGTCTCTACACCATAGACTCAAGACTCATCTATCCTAAAGAAGTGATCGTACACCAACCTTTTGGATCAATCATCATTTTCATGATGATCATACGGTAGGAAGCATTTTATGAGTTAATAATGAAAATTCATGTCTTAAATTTTCAACTCTTGAAAATATGAACTATCATTGCCATTAACTCAAGAGATGTATCACAGATATTTTTAAATATACATTATGATAGAAAATAATCTATTTTATTATTTATTATCAAAATTTTAATTTTGCCCTTAGAAGTGTATTATAAGTGTCAGCCAATCTGGCTTCAAGGGCTCACATATCTAACACAACTATCCATCACATATTTGATCCTTAAATAATCCTTTAGTGATTTGATATTTGGCTATGCGACTCTGTTCACCAAACAACTCTTGTAGGTGAGCCAATATTTGGAGGCTAGTTTTAATGTCTTCATGTTGGCATTGGAGCTCATCAAACATCAAGCCCAACTTATAATACCTGGCTTTGTTATCTTCATTCATCCACTTCTCAAGAGACGCTCTTTGATCAGCGGATGGACGGGTTGGTAAGGTGGGAGGATCCTTTTCCAACATATAAGTTAGCTTCTTGGAGCTCAAAATAATTTTAAAGTTTTGGAGCTAATCCTTATAGTTGGATCTGGTCAGTCTATGGGTGTTCGGGATATGGGCTAGTGGGTTGGATGCAGACATCTTCTTGTATAGAGTCAAAATTTCTAGTTAGATTTTATAATTAGACTTAACTAATTTATTTAAAAGTTTTATTTTTAAATAAATTAGGCTCCCACTATTTACTCGGATCCCTACACTCTCTTGGCAGAGATGCAAAAATCTCTGCGATCATTGATTTTTAGTGGATGGTGCGGTCCCACCAATTGGCTCACCACCTCATCTAACAGTTATTGGTGATGCGTCAATTAATGAGTGGACAACTCTTGTCCAATGATTCTCTAATCATGGTGCATCCAAAACTTGGTCTCTAATTCATGAAGCTCATCATGCCCGAAATATTGCTCCACTCCTTACTTAAGTCAGATCCACCATTTGCACAAATCGAATTTCTAATTGGGTCTCTCACCGTATCCGAAATATTGAGCCCAGCCCATCCTACAACCCATAACATTCAATGCCTAATAGACATGATTGCATCTTCTTGGTGCAACTAAACCACTATATCCAGCCAAGAATAATCAACCCCAGGAAGGGCCCGCACATCAACAATGGTAGAAGATCTTAGACTTAATATTTTCTTAGAAAGATTTAATTTAGGTCTCTTTAAACTTGACTTGACTTAGTCATAATAATTATGACTAACTTAGTGGCATGGATTGGCTCGAATTGTTAGCCACCTTAAATCAGAACTAGATTGACACAAATGGCCAGGTAAGTGAGATCAGTGGAAGGAATATGCCATTAACTCAAAAAAAATGTATTTAGGTCAAGTAGCTCTTAATTAAAACTCAGTCGATCGTATCTGCCAGACTTACCTTAGATAATAAATTATCGAATCAGAATCAATGGGGTTAGCCTACAATCTAGGCTTGAACTGCGGAGGCAAATTAGATCTTGACTTGATCGAGTCACATCTCAGTGTGATTTGATCTTGATCCAGACTTAATCCTATTAGACTGGTCAAATCTATATTTTTTTTGATCCGACCTAATCAACTCTTGATTCAGTTTGATCAACCACTAGACCTAATTGAGCTATCCAAGCCTGAACCTAATTTTATGAATATGTCTTAGATCTAAAAATTTATAATTTTTAGATCTAATTAATTTTATAATCTTAATTCTTAATTAAGTTTTGGGTTCATGAACAAAACATGTAATAAAAATCCTAGGATTTCAGGATCTAGGATTTTATAGAAAAATAAGTTCTGATTTCTGATTAAGGATGAACGCACAGCACCCTTACATGCCATAAGAACACCCCATTGAATGGAAGGAGAGGACTTTTAAATCCTACTTTGTTCTTATGATCGGATGGCCATGGAAAATCTCTTAATCAGAAATATAATTTTCTACTATAAAACTAGTTAGATCATATATTATATATAAAAAGATCTAACTAATACATGTCTTGCATATATCTCATGTATCATCAATATGCATACTTTTAGATCTGAAATATCTCATATTAAATCTAAAAAATAAAATTTTAAACTTGATCATATCAAAATTAAAACTATTCTAGACATCTTACAGAACTATTCTATAAATAGTCTAAGCATGCATCTTTCATATCTCATATGAAATAAAATAAAAATTAAAAATTATATTTTCTATCTCTTAGATCTAATTACAATAATTATAACATCAAAAAAGTAAAAATTAAATAAATCTAAAATCATATTTAGTTAAATTAAATACATGATCATACTAGACTACACATAGAATTATTCTATACCTAGTCAAGTCATGTATCTCATCCATATTAGATTTAAATGATTTATTTTTTTTTAATTTTTTGATTTCAGATCTAATCACATTTGATGTAACATCTAAAGTCTTTTAATATTAGATCATAAACAAAAATAAAATTAGATCTATGTTAGATCTGAAGAACTACTAACTTGGCTCTGATACCAGTTGAAAAAAAAATCTTGTTTTCCACTACAGGATCGTACAGATCTGATTAGATCTGAAGAAATATTTTAAAAATTTTTATTCTAAAATCATAATCAAATTTGAGATATCTCAGATTTGAACCTTTAAAATTTGATATTAAGATTAAAATAAAATAAAATTTAATTTAATTTCATACCTTATTTTGGATAATCAGATTATCCTACGATGATCCTAATCTATCCTGAGGTTCTGGAAGGAGCCATGCACATGCCTGGCCTCTACCCATATCCACTTGGGTAGGATTTAAATGTCTTCTCCTCATGAATCTCTTCTCTAAAAATTAGATCTAAAAGTTCTTCAAAAAATTTTTGAAGGCGGCATGTCCGTCTCACGAACACCATCGCATAGATCCTGAAGCTTGTGCCAAAAACCTTGGATCTTCAACTCAGATTTATGCCTAACCTTTTAGACATGCAGAAGAAAGGGAGAGAGAGGATAGAGGGGCATGAGATATCAGAGATCTAGCTCCTTTTGGGTGTGGAAAAAAAATATTTTGTGTGACTCTTCATATTGGCGTGAGAAATGTTTCTCAAACCCAACGCCATCTAGAATCCTTCTTTGACCAAATCACTTATTATTTGATCAAAGGGACTCTAGAGATTATTCTCCGCAAAAAACCACCAGATCCCATCTAGTTTTGTCACCAAAATTGATTCAAAAAGATGTCGGCATGAGTAGATAAGGAAGAGTCCATTGTGCCTAGGACTCTTTCCTTAAGAGTTTGATCTAATCCAAATCAAACTCTATCAAAACTTAGTCTAAGCACCCTCAAAAATCATAAAATTTTGGACACCCAATGTATGTCTCGTGCCCTATCTCATATCCAAAAATCAGATCAAAGTGATTTTTAAAAAATTTTCTATAAGCATTTGATCAGGTGACCCTCAATTCTCACAAATAGGTCAACTTTTGACCCTAGTCTAATTTGATTATGAATGGATTTAATTTCTACAATTAATCTGATCTGAACTTATTCTAGTCAGATAAAAATTAACCCATTCAAAATACAAGAATGAGTCAAATTAAATTTGACTTAGTTGTAATAAATTAAAAAGATTACAGAAGGAGAAAGTCAGGCTCAATCGTGTGCTAGCACAATTATCTAGAACCTGATTGGATCTAATTCAAATCAATCAAACTAGGTTAATTTAATTAATGACATCCAGACTCAAATCCTTGTTTGTGTGATTCAGTTAGGTTTAATTCTGTATGGTAATGAGATATATCGCAATCTCCATCATCGATGTCATTGAAACACCTTTTGATGGATCAAAACTTTTCTGATTTATACAATTAGAATGATTGATCATTAAAATCATTCTAATTGCTTCCAAAATCCACCAGTGACACCTAGCAGTATATGATGGTGATCCATCAGAATTGAAAATAAACCTCTCGATGCAATTACCTATGTGATTGGATTCTTCTATCTTGAATTCTGATACGATCAGGGTTAAGCTGAACTCGTCAAACCTAATATCTATCATATGAATTAATCATTGATTCGAGTCCAATGTGAAACCCTAATAGAAACTCTTTCTATCATCTTCATTTTGCCATGGCCATGGCCTTAAGGACTCAATCTCATGATTATCATAGGACTACTCCTCATCTACCGAGGTAGATAGATCCACTTATTGGTGCACATCATAGGACTACTTGAGGTGGTCACAATTATCATAGGACTACTCGAGGTGGTCACGCTCAGTGCCCATATTCTTTAATAAGTATTTATACTCTTACTTCGGTGTCTCCATATCGTAGATTCAAGACACATCTATCCTAAGAAAGCGATCGTACACCAACCTTTCGAATCGATCACCATCCTCGTGATGATCCTACGGTTTGGAGCAGTTTATGAGTTAATTATGAAAATTCATGTCTTAAATTTTTAACCTTTGAAAATATGAATTGTCATTACCATTAACTCAAAGGATGTATCATAGACACTTTAAATACACACTGTGATAGAAAATAACCATTTTATTAATTTATAGTCAAAATTATAAAATTATCTTTAGAAGTCTATTACAAGTGTCAGTCAATCTAGCTTCTAGGGCATACATCTAACAAGGCCAACCCCTCCTACAAGCCATTCTTCATATGGGCTCCCTTCTTGATCTTCTTCTTATTGTGGACTTTGCTGTGGACTCCTTATGGGTCGAATTCAAGATATTTTTCTCAACATTCTCCACTGATAAGTACCATAAATTCACTAATAAAAGTATTAATTTATCAATTAATTTATATTAATTTTTAAGAATTATTAATCAATTTATATATATTTTTAAGAAATTCATATTTTTATTAATTAAAAAATTAATTAAAAAATAATAAAAACTAAAAAATAAAATTTTATAATCAATAGAAATAGCTTATTTTTTTATCACAACAAAATAAGTTTCACATAAAATAGAGCTAAAACGAAGAAGATATAAATTTCTAAAGAAATAAAATAAATAAAAATTAAATAAAAAATAACATACGGCTCAGCCGGCTCAAGCCGCCGCGCCATATTAGCCGACGCATCCAAATGTGTCGAGCCAAGCCAACAAAGCCAGCACGCCAAGCCAACCAGACTAGCCGACTCAGGCGTGGAAGCCGCCAACCGGTCTACGTCCAGGCATAGACCGTCAGCTTAGCAGAAATCGGTGAATCACGGAGCGATATGTGGTGGACCTAGATCTTTAAAGGGCTTACAAAAAATCTATCATGGTTCACAGGGCATTTTGGACTTTTCACTCGATGACAGAAGGTGCTGATTCATTGCGGTGTGCAGTGCAGCTGGTCCATGTGGTCCATGGGAACAGTAATGGTGTGATCGTGTGACTGCGGTTGATTGCGGTCAAGATCGGATGCTAGAAGAAATCTCATACTTCAAGCTTCATGCAGATTGCCATCCAATGGCAGTGCTCGATCTAGTGGATGATCCAACGGTGGAGAGAGCTCTCGACGGTGATCAGGACTCCCATTGCCCGATCAGTAGTCAGATTTTCTCCATCAAATGCGCGATCAATGGCCAGAATTTAATCCAACCTAATCTGGATCGATACACATCCAATTTTGATGATTTTTAGTTCGTTGGATTTCTATTGAATGGCTAGATTTCACCAGACTTCAATAGAATTCATCCAAAACTCTTTTAATCCAATTTTTACTTAGATTTCTCCATATTTTGAAGATCAAAGACCTCCTTAGTCCCACATTGCCTGCAGAAAAAGTCTCCAGTCCTCTTAGCTCTATAAATAAGACCCCAGACTTTTAGAATTCATAATCTTCGATCAAGATGAAGTTTTGGTATAGGATAGAGCCAGATTTTGGATCAGAGGCTGCTTCAAATTAATAGATGCCGAGAAGAAGAGCTAGACTTCTACACCATCTTTCTACCAATGCCGATCCAAGATCAGAGATCAGCCTATTTTATTTATTTTTATTTATGTATTTAAATTATAAACTTTTTAATTAATATAATATTTATTTTTATGCTCTTTAATTTCATGCTCTTTATTTTTATTATAATTTAATTTTTATACTTTAATTATTGGTTTTTATTTTATTACAAGTAGATGCTAAGATCTAACTAGTAGATCTTAGTATCAAGTTTAAATTTCTGCATCTTTTAATTTTTATTTTTTATTTTCCAACATCACTTTGATTTCAAAACTCTTTTCTTTTCTTTTTTAAAAAAAAAATCAAAGATTTCAAAACTAAAATACTACTTTTCTTGTGGATTCGATCCGACTCACTGCTATCTACGTATTTTTAATTATTTTAAGAAGTTGGATTAAACTGATAAACATGATGTCTTAACAACAACATCGTGCTCTTATCAAGCTTTTGGCATCATTGCCGAGGAAGGATTAGATGCTATTTTTTATTAATTTTTATGATTTTTTTATAAAATAATTATTAATAAAATTTTATTTTTTAAAATTTTCTATAAATATTGCTTACTAACTTTTTCTTCTTTATTTTGCAGAAAAAAGAACAAAGAAAACAAAAAGATTAGGATAAGAAGGAAGCTTCTAATCTTGCTTGGTGAGATCAATCCTAATCCTAGTCCTTTTATCTTTTTATTTATTTATTTATTTTATTTTTAAATTAAATTAAAAAAATATATCCACTTAAATCTAATTAAAAATCTCATGACAAGATTAGAAATCTTAAACTACTTAGAGCATGCAACATATTAGTTTTATTTTAATTTTTTTTTTGGTGATCACTAGAGATAAGGTAAGCTCTTAAGTTTAATCAATTTCATGCATCTACTTAAGTTGCATGGAATCCCTTGTTGAAAGTGATTGTGCATATGCATCTTTAAATCAAATTAAGGGTAACACTCAATTAAACAAGATAAGGTGGAGATTTGATCACCCTTTCTTGGTCTATAAACAACAAACCAGCATCCTGCATTGATCTAAGCCTTTAATTTTAAAATCAATTAGACATTAGCCCTAGGAGCTCGAGCTCAATAGGACAAGAAACTCTAAGAGTTGAATCAGATTAGGGTTAGTCAATTTGACTGATGTCTAGGAAAGTGGTTCAGAAATGACTAGGCCCAAAGGAAGGTGGTTTCTAATTGATTCTGTTTGCTTACCTGACTAAGCATAATTGATATCTAAGGCAAGTAATGAAGGGACTCCCACCGACCACATACTTACCTAGCCAGTTGATTGGCTGATCCTATACTTGAAGGGATTGAAGGTAACCTTGGTAGTTAGGAGTTGTCTAGATCTAGGATAACCCTTAGTCAGGATTGATTGACCAACTTGATTACTAACCAACATTATCACTAATTAAAACTAATTCTTCTCTCTTTTCTTAGCTCTAGGACTTTTTAGGATCTTTTCTTTAGAACTTTCATTTTTTTCTTCAAAAATAAAATAAAATAAAATAAAAATTAAATTAAAAATAATAATTAAAATAATTAAAATAATTTTTTAAAAATTAATTTTTTAAAAAATAATATATATATAATTATAAAAAAATCTAAAAAATTTTGAACCATATATTAGAGTTACACTAATACATGCATGATAGAAAATTACTTTTTTTGATTTAGTTAAACTTAATTGAATGATTGATTCATATTAAACATGATAATAAAATGGCTAATCTGAACCTAATAGTCTAAAAATTAGATAAAGTTGACCTTTTTGCCTAGAAATTAGATCAACTCCTAACCTTAGGTCAACAATCTCTTGTATAATTCACATCACCTTCTAATTATCAAGAGTTTTATTCTATTTATGCTAGTCCAACCCATCATGTGAATGAATGTCCTATTGCTACATAGTTTTCACATTTTATCCAAGAATAAGTTCAACCTACTCAAGATTACTCCAAATTGATTAATGACCCATTTTTAAATTCATATAATCTAGATTGGAGCAACCACCATAATTTTTCTTAGACACCCCAATAGACTCAGGCTCAGACCCAAATTTTATCTATCCAAAACTATCAAAATAGACCCCAATACCAAAACTATGTCTATAATAATGGTCAGCCTAGTCAGTTTACTCAGCCATCATAAAACAACTAGTTATCATACCCACCTCCTCAATAGATCAATCTAGCTAACGATAAATTTAACCAACTTTAATAATTAATTCTAAATCAACAACAATCGATCTTGACTCAACAACAATCTATCGCCAAACTAGAAGCTCAAATTGGACAAGTAGCTGAATCTAACATAAGAGAACTAGGTCAATTATCGAGCTTACCAATCATAAATTTTATAAACAACCCACCTAATGTCCATCAACTACCTAGACCAAGTTATCAATTGAGTGTCCCACTTAAGAATCCTCAATTTGAGAATGCCAAAATAATTTCTGAACTTAAAAGCTATAGGATTCTTATGGATCCATAGTAAGATCAAGCGAGAGAGGCTAGTACTAATGCTAGCCAAAATAAAAATTTAGAGGAATAGGTTAGTACTGAAGCTAATTACATAGAAGAACCTGAGCTCAGAACTAATACTGATGTTGGTTCTAATTTAAATGAGATAGAAATAAGAAAGAAGAAAGTGGATGATTTACCAAAGTCTTATAAACCTAATACCCTAGAAGTCGGTTCTTCTTACAAAAATCAAGAGGCATATAATGAAATGTCAATAAAGTTGTTTAAACAAGATTATATTAATTTATCTCTAGAATTAAAACCATCTTTAGTCATCCTTCCAGCACCCAATGAATCAAACTTAACTCCTAATACAAAAACTCCATTCATGAGTATTTTAGAAGAACAAATAGGAGAAATTATTAATAAACATGGGTCTAAGAATGGGGTCTCAAATTATGTTCTCCTAATTAATAATGAATATATCAATAATAGAATTATAAATCAACTTTCTGAGATTAACAATCCAAAATCATTGGAATTTGTCAATCTAATATTTGACATAGAATAGTAAGCTGCATTGTGTCTGACTGAAGATGGTAAACTTAACACTTGTTGGGAGGCAACCCAATATTTAGTTTTTTTTCATCTAATTTATCTTTTTAGTTTTTTTTGAGGAAATGTTGAATAAGTTGGAGGGAGAGCTTAAATTTTCAAAGGCATGTGCTGGACCAAAAATATACTAAGTCAGGTGTATTCTTTCATGTTCTTTATTACACCCTTTATTTTTTTTCTCTATTGAGGACAATGTCGATTAAGTTGGAGGAAGAAAAAAATAAAAATTTAAAAATTTTAAGTCCTCAAAAAAAGTTAGTATGCTTAAGAATCGAATTAAACTAAGAATTTTAAAAATAAAATTGATGCACAGATTAGAGAATTTGTAAGATATTGAGGGATCAAGTATTAAGAAAATCCAATAAAGAGTTAAGTCTAGAACATAAAAAAAATTTTCTTTGAGCATTTCTAATTTTTTCTACTAGCATCAAAGAAAAATCTACTTTTTATGGGCCTGTGTAGGGTAACTATACATTTTTTTATATAAAAAAATTAAAATAAAATAGTTTCTAAGTACTTCTTACTAAGTAATCGGACCTCTTTGCCTACGCAAGCATTGAGTTTTGCGTCAATAGGTGGAAAGGGCAAAGAAGTTTGTTGTAAAGCTAGTCTTAACTCATAGCTTGTTTGATTCGAGCTAGTAAGTCTGAGGGGTATTCTATACTTAGTGCCCTAAAGCCAACTAGTTTGAAAGTCATTAGCCCAAGACTCGCTACATGGATCAAATAGAAAGCTTAAGTGGTTAAGACACTCAATAGTGGTACAACGTTAAAAGAAACAAAAAAAATAATTTTTCCTCGAGTAACTGGGTCCCATTGCCTAAGTAAGCAATGATATTCGCATCAAAAAGTGGACAATGTAAAAATAAAAATCAATAAATGAAGGACGGAAGTAGCAATACACTTGCCTATATGAAAGTTTAAACAAATTAGAGATAAAGGTGGGATAATTTAGAAAAAGTTTAGAAAAATTTAATGTTCTTTACTTAATTTTTCTATTGATAAGTATTAATACCCCAATGATATACCTCACTTATACTCTACTGAATGTCAATGGCCATTTTGAATACTACTTAGGTAAAATTTGAAACTTTAAAATTAAAAGATATTTAAAACTAAATTCTTTCTTTACTCGAGGATAAGCAAAACTTAAATTGATGGATGTGATAAGTACCATAAATTTATCAATAAAAGTATTAATTTATCAATTAATTTATATTAATTTTTAAAAATTAATGATCAATTTATATATATTTTTAAAAAATTCATTTTTTTATTAATTAAAAAATTAATTAATAAATAATAAAAATTAAAAATAAAATTTTATAATCAATGGAAAGAGCTTATTTTTTTATCACAACAATATAAGTTTCGCACAAAATGAAGCTAAAACGAAGAAGATAGGAATTTCTAAAAAAATAAAATAAATAAAAATTAAATAAAAAATAACATACAGCTTAGCGCCATATTAGCCAGCGCATCCAAACGCACCGAGCCAAGCCGACAAAGCTAGCGCATCAAGCCAGCCATGCTAGCTGACTCAGCCATGGAAGCTGCCAACCGATCCACGGTCCAGGCGTAAACCGTCAGCTCAGCAGAAATCGGCGAATCATGGAGCGACACATGGTGGACCTAGACCCTTAAAGGATTTATAGAAAATCTATCACTGCTCATAGGGCATTTTGGACTTTTCACTCGACGATAGGAGGTGCTAATTCATTATGGTGTACGGTGCAACCGGTCCATGCGGTCCATGGGAACAGTAATTATGCGATTGTGCGGCTGTGGTTGATTACGGTTATGATCGAACAGTGGAGAAAATTTCCTACTTCAGGCTTCATGCGGATCGCCATCCAATGACAATGCTTGATCCAGGGGATGATTCAACGGTGGAGAGAGCTTCCGACGGTGATCAGGACTCACAATGCACGATCAGCGATCAAATTTTCTCCATCAAATGCATGATCAATGGTCCGAATTTAATTCGATCTAATGTGGGTCGATACACATCCAATTTTGATGATTTCTGATCCGTTGGATTCTTATTGAATAGCTATATTTCACTAGACTTTAATAGAATTCACCCAAGACTCTTTTAATCTGATTTTCACTTCAATTTCTATATATTTTGATGATCAAAGACCTCTTTAGTCCCACATTGCCTGTACAAAAAGTCTCCGATCCTCCTAGCTCAATAAATAAGATCCCAAACTTCCAGAATTCATAATCTTTGATCAAGGTGAAGTTTTGGTATAGGGTAGAGCCAGGTTTTGGATCAAAGGCTACTTCAAAGCAATGGATGCCGAGAAGAAGAGCTGGACTTCTACACCATTCTTTTGCCAATGCCGATCCAAGATCAAAGATCAGCCTATTTTATTTATTTATATTCTTTATGTATTTAAATTATAAACTTTTTAATTAATGCAATATTTATTTTTATGTTCTTTAATTTATGCTCTTTATTTTTGTTGTAATTTAATTTTTATACTTTAATTATTACTTTTTATTTTATTGCAAGTAGATGCTAAGATCTAACTAGTAGATCTTAGTACCAAGTTTAAATTTCTACACCTTTTAATTTTTACTTTTTATTTTCCGACTTCACTTTTGATTTCAAAACTCTTTTATTTTTTTTTTAAAAAAAATTAAAAATTTCAAAACTAAAACACTACCTTCTCTGTGGATTCGATCCGACTCACTGCTATCTATATATTTTTAATTATTTTAACAAGTCAGATTAAATTGATAAACATGGTGTCTTTATGATAACATCGCACTCTTATCATCCACCTCAATTTTAAATTCAGCCTTTACTTAACCTTGAGAGCTTTCTGGATGATCTCACCTCATCCCCATTTTTGGGATAAATATTTGTCAACTCTTGAATGGATAAATATGGAAGTCGAGCTAGGCCGCTCGATCCAACCTCCATCGTAAGCTGTGACCTGTCTGACCTAAGACCTGCTCGAGGTAGCCTCCTATCACAATAAAAACTTCATCCTATTATTGAAAATTATGTTTCGAAGTCAATCATCAGCTTGTTGATGGTTATACTATTTTTTAATTATAATTAATTTATTATTTAATAAAATAATATTTTGACATTTTCATCATAAACTTTACATCTTCTAATGAACTTCTTTGTTGTAATGAAATCCTTAGGACTATTTAGTTTGGATAAAGAGAGGATTTATCAATTAGTCCTTAAAATATTCATGATCAAATGATATCATTGTTAATTAGGATGACAACGTTTATCAAGTGTAGGTCATTGTATGCCATATAGGTTGGTTGTCCTCTTAACCAAGGAGCGTGGATGAAGGAAAAATTACTTTTTCCTACCACAGGATCGTTTGATCTGACTAGATCTGTAGAGAATATTTCAAAAATTTTCTATAGAGTCTAATCAGAATAGAGAGTTCTCCTATCTAATTTTAATGATCTGATATTAAATTTTAAAATAAAAATTAAATCAGATATGAACTTTATACCTGATTGGATAATCTGATTATCCTACCAATGATCTACGAAAGCTTGGGGTTCTGGATCAAGCCACGCATGTGCCTGACCTCTACCACAGTCCACTCAGGCTAGATTTGGAGCTGCTCTCCTTCTAGATCTAATCACCAAAAGTTAGATCTAATTTGATTTGTAAAGCCTTCAAATCAATTGATGAAGGCAGTGCGTTCATCTCACAAACGTCGTCTCTTTCCTTAAAAACTTTGCGCTAATTTCTTTGGACCTTCTCTTGGGACCTTGGCCCAACCATTGGGCATGGAGAAGAAGAAGAGGAGGGGCATGGAGAAAGGGAGAGGATGGCTGCCTATGGGGCTTAGGGCATGGAGCATAAAGCCATATGAAATCATAGGGCGTAGGGTCTCTTAAATAGAGCCCTACGCCACCTCAGTGTTCCAATCAATCAAGCAACCAATTGCTTGATTTGTCTCTAATTTCTTGATAAATTTTTCATGCCAACTCACATCAGATTTGCTACCCTAAATATTCCATATAATGCCATATAAAATAGGTAGGGAGAAGGAAAGGAAGTTTGGTGCGTAATGGATTCTTCCTTCTCTCTTAGAATTTGAACTCTATCAAACTCTTTGACTGGTCAAATCTGAAATTTGACCAAGTCAAAACCTATACACTTTGGGTGCATGCCTAGTAGAATGTGCACCCTCTCCATGTCGTACCAAAAAGTAGGGTTGCATGCCCCTAGAAAATTTTTAGGGGCCGTGCACCCCAGATCCTTTCTTTCTTACAATAGGGTCAACCTTTGACCCTGGTGTGCAATAGAAAAGGTAGGTCACAAAAAATGATAGGTGACCAAAAATGGTAGGTGTTGTCCAAAAATCATCTGATGAATTTAGACAACCATATTTTGACCTGGATAAATTTTAGCTAGGGTTTCGATTGAGACGAACCAGAAATAGTACAAAAGGAGAATGTAAGATTCAACCATGTGCTAGCATGATTTTCTTGAACCTAATCAGATCTAATCCAAATCAATTGAACTGACTCAGTCCAATTAATCACAACCAGATTCAAATCCTTGTATGTGTGATCTAGTTAGGTTCAATTCTGTATGGTAATGAGATATGTCATGATCTTCATCATTGACATCATCAAGACATCTTTCGATGGATTAGAACTTTTCTAATTCGTACAATTAGAATGATTGATCATCAAGATCATTCTAATTGCTCCCAAAATCCATCAGTGATACCTAGCAGCATATGGTGGCAATCCATCAGAACTAAAAGTGAACCACTTAGTGCAACTATCTATGTGAATCAATTCTACCATCATGAGTTCTGATAGGATTAGGGTTTAAGGTAAACTCGTCAAAACCCAACATCCATCATTTGAATGAATCATTCAATTTGAGTTCGATGTGAAATCCTAATAGAAAACTCTTTTCTATTATATCACACTGCCATGGCTATGGGCTTAAGGACTCGATCTCATGATCATCATAGAACTACTCCTCCACCACCAAGGTTGATAGATTCTATCTTGATGCAATCCGATTTCTATAATAAACATGCTGTAGCCAACATACACCTCATGATTTTAAATGGCTAGGAGATCAAGTTATGGTATAGTCAAACTATAACATCCTCAAGATGAACTGTTGATGCTCCTCAGATCAAAGAACCTGACACACAACTGCAGCACCGAGCCAGTCATTGACGAGAAGGTAGACTTCCTTATGACTGCTCGAGGTGGTCATGCTCAGTGCCCTCATTCTCTAATGAGTACCCATACTCTCACTCCAATATCTTCATACCATAGACTCAAGACTCACCTATCCTAAGAAAGTGATCGTACACCAACCTTTCAGATCAATCACCATCCTCGTGACGATCCCACTGTCAGAAGTAGTTTATGAGTTAATTTTGAAAATTCATGTCCTAAATTTTCAACTCTTGAGAATATAAATAATCATTATCATTAACTCAAAGAATATATCACAGACACTTTTAAATACATACTATGATAGAAAAAATAATTTTTTTATTAATTTATAGTCAAAATTATAAAATTGCCCTTAGAATGGTATTACAAGTGTCAGCCAATCTAGCTTCTAGGGCACACATCTAACAAACTCCCACTTGATTTAAAGCCAATTAGCTATAAATCTAAGTCCCATCTTCTTAAGATAGGCTTCGATCTTCTATTGGTCTGAAAGCTTCATCAGTGGATCTATCATGTTGTCCATGAAGTTGACTCTCTTAACCTCAACGTAATCCTTCTCAAGATAATCACGGATAAGATGGAATCATCGCTCGATGTGCTTAAATTTTTGGTGAGACCTTGGCTCCTTAGCCAAAGCTATGGTGCCATTATTATCGCAGTATAGAGGGATGGCATCTGATGGCATCACTCTAAGCTTCGTGGTGAACTTCTAGTACCAAAATGCCTTCTTTATAACTTCTGATGCAACGATGTATTTTGCTTTCATGACGGAATCCACTATCACAGTCTGCTTGAAACTCTTCCAGCTGATAGTACCTCCATTGCATACAAATAGACTACCAGATGTCGACTTTCGATCATCTATATCAGATATAAAGTCTGAGTCTATATAACCCTGGATCTGGAGTTCTCTATTATTAAAGACCAAGAACATATCCTTAGTCCTTCTCAAGTACTTAAGGATACAGAAGTCCCGTGCTCTTCATCTAGATTCGATTGATACTTGCTTGTGACACTCATAGCAGTGGCTATATCAGGTCATGTACATAGCATGGCATACATTAGGCTCCCTATTGTAGAAGCATAAGGGATCTTGCTCATGCGTTCAATCTTCTCAGGTATGCTAGGGCACATTTTCTTGGAGAGATGAATACCATATCTGAAGGGTACTAATCTCCTCTTAGAGTTTTCCATGTTGAACCTCTTCAGCATCTTCTCTATGTACATCTTCTGTGAGAGACCCAGCATCCTATTCGGTATATCCCTATAGACCGTAATTCCCAGAATAAAGGATGCCTCTCCTAGGTCTTTCATAGCGAACTCTTTTGATAACCATATTTTGACCATTATCAACATGAAAATATCATTCCTAATAAGGAGGATGTCATCCATGTATAGTATGAGGAAGACAATAGCGCTCCCATTGACCTTTTTGAACATATAGGGCTTCTCCTCATTTTTGATGAATCCAAATAATTTGATCACATCATTAAAATGAGCATTCCAACTCCGAGATGCTTGCTTAAGTCCGTAGATGGATGTTTGCAGCTTGCAGACCTTGTGATCAGCGTCACTAGATGGAAAACCTAGTGGCTATTCCATATAGATATCTTCCTCAAGTTATCCATTTAAGAATATCATTTTTACATCCATCTGCTATTTTGTAATTGAAATAGGCTGCAACTGTAAGAAGTATGCAGATGGATTTAAGCATGGCTACTGATGAAAAAGTATTCTGATAGTCAATGCCTTCATGCTGACTATATCCTATCGCCACTAACCTAGCCTTGAATATCTCCATATTTCCATCTACACCTATATTTCTCTAATAGATCCATTTATATCCAATAGGTACTATACCTTTAGATGAATCTACCAAGGTCTAGACTTGGTTCAATCGCATTGAGTCAATCTCTAAGTTCATTGTCTCTAACCATTTTTTGGAGTCGATATCTGATATCGTCTGGCCATAGATTTTGGGATCATCACCATGAACCCTATTTTTTATGAGGAACATTTTCTCTACGCCTTCTAAAATAATGCCTAAGTATCTTTCAAGAGGATGGAAAATCTTATTTGATCTACGAGGTGGAGAAGGTTGTGATTGGATTAGCTTAATCTGATTAGGTTTCATAGGTTTCTTAGCTCGTTGCTCTTGGGAGACTTTCTCCTCGAGCCTTATCTATCTTCTGATGCCACCATCTTGGATAAACTATTTTTCAAGAAAGATGGCATGATGACTCATAATCATATTATGATCTTTTGAAAGATAGAAATAATATCCTAAGAACTCTTTAGGATATCCTATAAAACGAGCTCTAAAGGACCTAGATTCTAACTTGTCTGCCTACTGTCTCTTGACATGAGCTAGATAACTCTAAATTCTAAGATGACTCGGACTTGGTTTCTTACCATGCCATATCTCAAATGGTGTGGTAGGAACAATTTTAGAGGAAACCCTATTCAATAAGTAAATTACGGTCATTAGACTATGCACTACTATAAAAATGGCCTATGACAGCGCTTTTCAAAATCGCTGCCATAGGTCCTACGGTAGCGGTTTTCTTTAACTACTACCATAGATTGGATCTATGGCAGCAATTTTTATAACCGCTGCTATAGGTCTGACATATAATAGCGGTTACAGAAAATCGCTACTATAGGTCGGACCTATAGCAGTGGTTACAAAAAACTGCTGCCATAGGTCGACCTATAGTAGTGGTTCATTGTAACCACTGCTATAAGTTGGACCTATAGTAGTAGTTAGTAGAAATCGCTGCTATAATCTGATTTATAGCAATGATTAATTATAACTGCTGCCATATAACTTTTTTTCTTTAAATATTATATAATTTTAAAATTTAATGCCTATCTTCACCATTCATTATCTAAATAATTATCATTAGAGTGTCATCACAAAATATCGCCTCGATCCGATGGTCGTAGCTTCGTCGATCAGAAAAATTTGATTTCGATGACCACGAACGATGATGCGATGATCTGATCGATGGAGATCTCCGATGGATCCAAAAACTTGCAATGATGATCTCGGTGATATTTGTAGCATACTATCAAAGTTTCACTTCAATTAAATATCGTTATCTTGGTTAATTTAGTATAGGTTAGTTTCGACCGTTAAATGATAAATGATTGATCAAAGGACCAAACGGTGTCCGATTATAAGATAATTTTTTTTATAAATGATCTTGGCTACTACTTTAATCATTTTTTATGGTAGTGATTATAAACTTCAACTCATGAGATGAAGAATGATCTAAAACTATATCCTGATAACCATTCTGAAACTTCACTAGTTGTTATGCTCGTGCTTTTACAATATCTGCTTAACATGAATAGTTTATATAAAAATAATTTAAATTTTATTATCATCACTATATAAAATATTTAAAATTATAATAAAGATTATTTAACTAAAAAATTATCTCATAATCAGATGTCATTTAACCCTTTGATCGCTTGTTTCTAATTTAACAGTCGAAATTATTTTGTACTAAATTGACTATGATAACGATATTTGATTGAAGTGAAACTTTGATAGTATGCTACAAACATCATCAAAATCATCGTTGCAGATTTTTCGATCCATCGAAGATCTCCATCTATTAGATCATCATATCATCGTTCGTGATTGTCGAAATCAAATTTTTATGATCGATGAAGCTAGAGCCATCGGATCGAGGTAACTTTTTGTGATGACAGTCTAATGATAATTATTTAGATAATGAATGATGAAGATGGAAATTAAATTTTAAAATTATATAATATTTAAAAAAATAAGAAAAAAATTATTTTTCACTTATGACAGCGGTTATATCGAACCACTGCTATAAATGTACAGCAGTAGTTATAAAACTGCTGCCATAGATCTATGGTAGCGGTTTTGGGTAATCGCTATCATAGATCTATGACAGCGGTTTGATAACCGCTGCCATAGGTTAGGTTAAAAATTCTCAAATTTTTTCTTTCCTTTCGTGCGCGCTTGATCTCTCTCTCTTCCCCTCCTCTTCATCGTCGATGAGGCTCCTCCCACCGATCGACATCGCCCCTCCTCCCCTCTGACCAGTGTCGCCCCTCCTACCCCCCGACCAGCGTCGCCCCTCCTACCTCCACAGCTGGCATCGACCCTCCTCCCCCTCGTTGGCCATCGCCCATCCTTCCCCTCGACCGATGCCCCCCTCCTTCCCCCTCCCTCTCCACCCCCCTCATTGTCGGCCGCCCCTCCCCGCTACCCACACCCGACCCCCCACCCCTCCATCCGACCCTTCCTCTCCGGCCCCCCAATCTCCGTCGGCCTCCCCACCACATGCCACCCCCACCCGCCCCCCACCCTCCATCCGACCCTTCCTTGGTCCCCAACAAATCCCTCCTCCAGCAAACCCCATCGACCATCCTTCAGTCCCCACGAAATCCCACCCCCCCACCACCACTATCTAAACCCTCCCTCGATCAAGTGTGAAGCCTCCTTCGGCTTCCTCATCACTGTGCCCCCTCCCCTGACTCCATCCCCGACCGCCCCTACTCTCTCTCTCTTTTTTTCTTTTTTCTTTCTTCTCTATCCCACTATCTTACTTTTATTTCGTAGGTTACCTCTAGTGCCGTCGTCCTCCTCTAGCATCGTCGTCGACGATCCTCGAAGCTTTCGGTGCGACCCGCTCTCTATAGCCGCAAGTATAATTTTTTTTTAATTTTATAGTATTATTTATTAATATGTATATTTATAATAATTTATAAAATATTTATAATAAATATTATAAATATTTATTATAAATATTATAATTATCTACATGTCGTAGTTTTTGGGCCATGACGTGGTGGTAGCCTTGGGCCATGTCACGTCAGCGGTTGTGGACTAGATCTGTCAATAAGTTGGATTCGGATCGAAATCTGGATATTCAGAATTTTAATTATTGGTACTAGATTTGAAGCTAAATACTCGACAAATCTGTACTTGAGAGAGGAAGGGAGGGATCCGAGCTCACCACCATCATTGGGAGGGAGGGGGTCCGGCCTCGCAGCCATCATTGGGAGGGAGGGGGTCCGACCTCGTCGGTGAGGAAGATCAAGAGAGGGAGAGTGGGAGATCGAGAGCGAGAGGGGAGGGAGGGGTCTGGCCTCACCGGCATCATTGGGAGGGATGGGGTCTGGCCTTGCGGTGAGGGAATCGAGAGAGTGAGAGAGGGAGGGATGGGTCCAACCTCACCGATGAGGGAGATCGAGAGAGGGAGAGAAGAAGATCGAGATATGGAAAAGCTGGGAGGGAGGGGTTCGGCGTTGCCACCGTCGTCAGTGAGAGAGATCGAGAGAGGGAGTGATCGAGGGGATGGCACACAGTCGAGCTGGCTCGAATACGCAGCTGAGCCAGCTCGGGCCATGATCGTGCCGGTTGGGGGAGGACCCTAACCAAATGTCTTAGGCACAGAGCCGACTATCTCAAGCATGAAGCCGGCTTGACTTTTGAGCGAATAGAATTTGACATGTCATGATGTTATATTGATTAATGTTTATTAACATTGCAGATCACGATGGCACCGAAATGCCATCTAGCTTTCACCCGTGCCTCTCGATGGGTTACGTGCAGTTCCGCATCCGACGAGCAGTCGGAGAATACTCCATCCACCTTGGCATCAGCTGCTCAGGGACACCACCGACATCTACTCCACCAGTGGCATCTACTCCATCGACATCAATCTAGTCCACTGATAGCTGAGCCTCTACCATCGTAG